>VWZF01005807.1:1077570-1190733 GCA_013396755.1 Sclerurus mexicanus
AGGGAAGCTGCAGAATACACAGGCCCGGTTCCAAGATTACAACGTATGGGAGAAGAGGAGGAAGAAGGGGCCTATGGACCTATCCCATCTGAAACTGTAAAAGTAGATGAAAGAAAGGCTGCACTAGATGAAGAAGTAGCTGCAAGGTTAGAAGCGCGCCTGAAGAGATGGGCGAGGGAAGCTGCAGAATACACAGGCCCGGTTCCAAGATTACAACGTATGGGAGAAGAGGAGGAAGAAGGGGCCTATGGACCTATCCCATCTGAAATTGTAAGAATAGAAGAAAGGAAGGCTGCAAGGGATGAAGAAGCAGCTGCGTGATTAGGTGCGCGTCCAAAAGAAGTAAGAACACGCCCAAAGGAGGAAGGAGCATCAATGGCCAGTAAACCACCAGTGGCCATTAGACCACTGAGGAGAATAGCAACGCCTGAATATTTTCTTCTTGACTGTACATCAGAGGAGCTGGAAAAATACCTCCACACAGTAGCACAGAACTGTACGATCTCTCCAAAGTTCTCTACAGTCTTTGCTACCTACTTGAATAATTTAATATCATCAGCAAAATTTGTGATTTCATAGTCCTCCTTTCCAGACTTACAAATATGTTGAAGAGCTTAACTACCAACACAGAAATCTGTGGCAGTTAAAGATTTTTTTAAGTAAAAAAAGCCTTAGTAGTGTTGCCATAAGGGGAAGGAAAAAAAAACTTTCCAAGACACTTTATGTGGGTAAATAGAGTTCTTTTACTTATAGGGCTTTAGGGATACATAATATAAAGGAGTATAAAGGAGTACATAAAGTATAAAAAGAGTATAAAAGAGTACAACACATGTTGACAAGTAACAGATAGAAAAGACCGCTGCTAGGTTGAACACATGGCCTCAGGAATACCATGTGAGCTCTTTTTTCAAGCACCACCGCTTCAAAACATGCAGAGGAAATTAATCCAAAAGGCATCCCTTTCATTCCCAGCTGTATCCAGCCAACCCCTGAGCCACTCTGCCATGTCTTACTGAAGCAAACAAGGGACAACAATCTGCCCCTCCCAGGTGAAAGACCTTTTCACCCACAGGCTGAGAACACTGGCTCTTGCAACATCTGGGCCCAAGTCAGCTCACCTCCCAACCCACTACAAACAAGGGAGAAACTCCTTTTTACAGCTGCAACTCTGCAGCTCAGCTACCCCAGCAGCTCATGCTGGTACCCAGTTTTCATTAGCAGTCTCATCTTCCTTCAAGCAGGACTTGAGGTTCTTGAGGTCCGGCCTGGGAGAATGAGGGGAAACATCTTCTTCCGCCACCTTAGGAAAGCAAAAGAGGGAAAACTCCCTTTGCAAGCAGAGCTCTTCTGACCTCCCCCCAGCCCCTTTCAGGATGGGGAACATAGGGCACCACACCAGGCTGGGCAGCAGAGAGAGAGTGTGTGTGTGCATGTGTGTGCGTGTGTGTGTGTGACAGAGAGAGACAAATGTCAACAAGGTGTAAGAGCTGGGAAAGCTCTCTCTCTACGTGGCAGCATACTAAGTTTATAACACTACTCAATTATCATATCTAAAGATTGCATCCAATCTAAGAAATGTCCATACCCAGAACTTCCCTTGGTTCCGCCCCATGACACACCTCTCCTAGAACTGAGTTGGAGATCTTAAGACCCCTTACTTCATCCTTTATCATCATCTTCATGCCACTTGCCTTTATTGGAGCTTCTCCAAGGTTGCTGGGCTTTGCTTTCTTGTTTTGACTAACATGGTATCTAATTGTCTTAGCTCTGGTACATGTTTTCCAGGCATGGTGTTCCAGCTATTATCTGACTCTTAAGACAGCTAACACAGGTTGAGAGGTTGCTAGCTACTCTAAATGTGAGAAACTACATAGAAGTATAAAAATCTACAAATTCATGAAAACCCTAAGGCATCAGTAGATAAGATAAAATCAAAGATTTCTAGTCTATATTCTCTTATTGTCAATGGATTACAGCAGCTGCTGACAGAAAAAAGCATATCTGACAAAATTATATTGTCCCTTCATGCACCATCTTTCAGGACAAAACTGCTCCATAGATAATATTTCTACAGCACTGGTAAGACGTGACTGTTAGGTCTCCCTCCACAGTGAAAATTTACCATTTATATTATCTGTTTTTTGCTGTTTAGTCAGTCCTTTACCTATGTTAATGATCTTACCTTTGTTATATTTATAGAACAGTCCAGATTGGAGGGAACCTCAAACGACCATCTGGTTTAACCTTTTGTGGAAAAGAAAGCCTAGATGAGAACACCAGAAAGAGAACTTTAGATGAGATCATTAAGAGCCAAAATGAGAATAGCGCGGTTCTGCTTAGTTTATTGACCATCTTTTGGTGATGGACTTTGTCAAATGCCTTTTGGAAATCTTCGTAGACTTTATCAGATGGGTCAGATTTAAATCAGCAGGATATCTTTACAGCTCCTGATAGATTGGTCCTACAGCAAAAAAGACTATTCTTTTTCAATGCAATGTTGAGTACAACTTTTATACATGTAATTTCACTTAAGCCTACTTACTATGTGAATGTATTTTTAAATTAGAGTAGTCACAAAGGTACTAAGAACATATCTGTGAGAAGAACTATGTTTATAAATCCCCTGATGGCCTGTCAGAGCACCTTTCTAGAATTTTGCTTGAATGTCAAAAGTTCAGACAGCTGATTCAAAGCACATAAGCAACTTGTTACATAGCATTGAGAAGAAAGTTGGAACCAAGGGCTACCCCTCCTTCCCTTGGGAGCTGCTTTGAGTCTGAACTGTGTCCCTTGGTGCTGCCTAGGCTCTCACTCTTGACACTGGTCTTGTCTTCACTGCAGTCTGTTCTTTTTGCTCCCTAAAATGTCTCAAGCAGACATGCAAAACCAGACAGACTAGGATGTAAGGGACAAGAGGATGTCAACACTGGTCCATCCTCCCAGGTCAAACTTTGAAGTCTGCTCAAGTCATAGTCATCAGAGCTTTGAAAAATTCATAGCCTTCTTAGGCAACATGTTTCGGTTCTGGAATACTTACACTGAATCAATAATTGAATGTTTTTAATCCTTTTTTGTTTTGTTTTGTATTTGTTTGTTTGGGGGGTTTTTAATGTTCCAGAGTCTATTGTTTGACATGCAAATAATACATGTGTATAGATGTACATGTGTATACAATGTATAGATCACATCTGCTTAACAGATTTATAGATTTTACTGGTTTGGAATAGTGACCTGCACATAAAAGCCTCATGTCACCCAATATGCCTTAAACCTATTGACAGCAACCACATGAACTGACACTTTTCTGAGAGGATATATATGGGATCTGTATTCATCTTCAGTAGTAGTTGCTGGAAAGGCAAGGTAACCAAGGTGCTCTCAAGTGACCATAGGCACCTTGTGTGTGGACAACGGAATCAAATTCATTAACTCAATTATTTGTTTTCTTTTGACTATATTCAGACTTTAGTCACCAAGATCAGTTGAAGAAACAAAGATTTAGACAAGGTCTGTAGACAGATGTCTACACTTGAGAGCTGAATTCCAACTTCAAAGACAGATGTCTGGAATCTGAAATTCTAGCAATCTGATTTCTGAACTACTTTCTATTTTGCTTGAAAATAATAGTTTTTAGAAATAAAGGTAAATATAAACAGGTGGCGCTAACCTCGCAGCTTGGAAAGCACTGACAGAAAACGTAGAGACTTGCGGACCAATCAAGTCACCTAAGTTTCTTCTTAAAGTAAATTGAACTTCCTAAAGATATCTTTCTGAAGTTTTCATTGCTTCAAATACGCCCAATTTCAAAATTACTTTTGAAACAAAGAATGAGACAGCTTGAAATAAGCATAAACAAAACATGGAAATTTATACTAAAAAAAATTTGTCCACCTCAAAGCAGGACAGCATGAGCAGTTGAGTTCTGTCAAGTGGGGTGGCACCTCAGGGTGCAATACTCAGGGCGGCAAGGCAGGGATCACACTTTGGTTGTGTGAATGTGAGCCCATAGAGTGCTTTCTCAGCAGCTCATCCATCTGCAAGGAGCTCGGAGTGGCAGGTGTGTACTCAAAATCAGGGCACTCTCATGTCCAACAGGAAGGGTGAGCGTGGAAGGAAACCCCCACTCCTATGCAAGGGGAGGCTGGGGATCTTCATGACCTGTATCTTTGTCGGAATGAGTGTGTGTGTACATGTGTGATAGAGAAAGAGAAAGAAAGATGTTGGATACAGAAGGGTGCTTAGAAATATGTGTTTATTGACTTTTTAAAAGATCTAGTAGTGTGGTTTATCTCTTGTATTGTTGTTATTGACCCTGACCATGTATTCACCAATTGCTTGTTAATAACTTGTCATCAACAAATCAATAAATCACTTTGATCATGATTTTGTTTAAGTTACATGAATTGAGAAATTTTTACCTTTGACAAGTATCCTGAGGTTCTCAGGTCTTTGTTGTGGATAGCTGTAAAATCAATTTAATTTTTTGCCTGTAAAAATGTGTTTGATTTCATAGAATGCAAATATAAATATGTCTGCCATGTCAGACCCCAATATTTTAAATTATAACTCTTGACATTTCAAAAAATATTAATTCCACAGAACTATATTTCAATATTGTTAAAAAAGAATGTTATTCATCTCAGGCCCTATTTAATAGCCTGCCCTATGGCATGCTGCCCAGCCTCCAACCATGTGTCATAAATTACAGCTCTATTTGCATCTCTTGGAAAAACTGTGGTATTTCAAATAATGTTAAAAATCTCCATTTGGACAACTCATCAAGCTCTGTATCAGCTTAAAATAGGGCCATTTACACACAATGAGAAAGATTCCCAGAGAATGAGAGCTCTCAGCTGAATACAGATTCATGTAAAGGAATTACTGAGAAATTGAGTAAAAAAGTATTGTTGAAATACCACGAAGAAAATCAGCACAACCAAAACAGTGTGTGGAATAAACTTGCTACTGATACTGAGAAAGAGAGAGCAACAAAATGGGAAGATTTCTGACAAACACTGAATGAATTATAGATGTATTTTATGTTTTTCTCCCTGTAGTGACAAACTAAATTTCAAAAGGAAAACATTTTTTTTAAAATTTGTGATAAAATTATGAGGGGTTTAAATAAATGAGAGAAGTATATAATAACATAAAAATACCCCCTGCAAAAGTAAAATCCTAATTACTCAATATCAGAAAACTCACAAAATACTATCATAACAGCAAGTTTTGCAAAATCCTCTTAATCACAACAAACAGTTTAATCAGGCCTAGGCTTTTAGTAATCTCATACCTATCAAAATCTATCAAAGATAAACTAGCTTGCCAAACTGGAAAATCCACGTGTAAATATTTAGTCAGCATTTGTGGTGCAATTAATTAAGTTTCATTTAGTATAATAGAACTAAAAAGAATAATTTTCGTTTTTAAAAAATGGTTTAAATCACATGGCAGTATCTTTGGTTCTATTAGAGCTATTTGAATATTCATTTGTCAGAATCTGTAGTCATGTCACATTCTTGCATATGTACAAAGGTTTTCTCCAGTTTTGGAATGCTTAAAATACACTTCATATCATGATGCAGTTGACAAAGGGGTACATTCTGTATTGCTTCTTTTAAGACAGAAGGTGCAGCGAAGCACAACAGAGGGGAAGAAGAGGCAAAAGTGATTTTTTGCCTGGGTTTTGCCTGCTCTGCAGACTGATATAAGGGCTGATCCTCATACCAGCTGCTTTGCATTCCAGACTTGCTTCACATTAAAGCACAGATACACTTCTGCCACTCTGAGATGTTACAGTTTTTTCCAGTACACTTCTGGGCAAAAAAACCCAAACAACAAAAAACCAAAAACAACACCAAAAAACCTAACAGATATAAAAACATAAATTTTTTCCTCTACAGGTCTAGGTGAGTTCCTATAAATCACTATATGTGGGAATACAGAATTGAGAATCAAAGGTAAATGTATAAATTTACTGTTTCATCAATAAAATGTCCATTCATGTCCACCAATCTATCTCGAATGCCAGATGAAATAGTTTATTTTTTAAATTTATTTATTTTTTTTTAATTCTACTTGCTCTGAAGGGCTCTAATACATTTAGAACAACAGGGAAGTTTAATAAGAACAGCAATAAAACTCAAAATTGAATTCAGGTGTTTATATGATCACTTGTGATATATTGATTGATGTAGGATATCATAACCCTGTAGTGCTATTTTAACAAATGTTATGTTCAGGAGACAGCTTCAAAACATTGGCACCCTGAAAATAAAGCAGACTATAAATTCTTCATGGGTCCTAAACAGACCTTCTACATATGGTGAATTTCACCTTTGATGCACCCTTTTTTAAATTATTTTGGCTACCCCATGTGTGTGACATACTGATTTTGATCAGAATTTTCCAGTATTGGAAAAAAAAATAAAATTACATGGTTTGCCCAATTCAAGTCAATAAATGTGTTATCTAAGCTGATAGAGGTTCTGTTTCCTTCCATTGCTACATGACAGGAAAAGAAAAATAGTCTTTTTTCTTTTTATTGTGTTCTCTAGCATAAAAAGAAACTTCTGCAATGATTAAAATACAAAGATAACGTATTAATGCAATAAAATTGTACTGAGTTCTATTGTTGAAATGAAATTTAATAAAACAAAATGAAACAGGCATTTATTTTCTTAATTTTGTTTTTAGATACTAAGTTAAACTTTTATATATTACTAAATAAAATCAGTTTGAGGGAGTAATTTGGTTTCAAATTTCTTCTAATATTTTTGCCATTGGAAGGGTAAGATTATTATACCGGATGATTAGATTGAAAAAGGCAGAAAGCTTTTGGACACAATCTCTTCATATATATTTTTATATCACTATGGCTACAGTGTATTGACATTATTGTATTATTTCCAGAACTAGATACAGAATGGTAGAAATATGAAGAAGAAAGGCCTGAAAGCTCCAGAGACATTCACATAAAGAGACTAATTTACAAACTGAAAAACAATTGTTTAAGAAATCAATAATAAGTATGTATATATGTCTATATCTGTATATTGACACACGCAATTCACCAACTCCAGGACTTGACACTAAGGATCAAGTTACTCCTGATAAACAGCAAGTGATGTAACCTTAAAAATGTATTTTCATTAGAGTCAAAACATGAGCTCTTATCATAAAATACTTTCAAATCCAGGTATTTCAAAGAATACAAATGTTAGTAAATAACCACAGGTGAATTCCTTAAGATTATTTGAGACTCTAGTTTTTTTTTCTTTGCCTATTTCTATGCCCCATCTACTGAGTCAGAAATTCGGCAGCCTGCAAATTTCATGTCCATTCAGTGTAGACATTCTGCTTCATTATTCCTTTCATTCTTTCTCTAAATTGCCCACTTTATTTTCTCTGTGTCTCATCTCTCCCTTTATATCTTTATTCCTTTAGAAATGTTTACTTCTTATATCAGGTATGTGCAGTAGAGGTGAATTATACAATTTTCTCTAGAAGAGATTTAGATACCTTGGTACTGAAGTTACTAAGATTGAATAGAACAAAAAACATAATACAGTAAGGTTGCTTGTAATTAACTACAGATATTTTATCATACTGTCATTTTTTACTTATCAGATAATAAAATAATTCATTACTGCAATTGATACTTGAATTTGAACAAATAAAAACCTATTTGATTGAGCAATCCCCCCTAAATATCCAATTTCAGAACATTTTATTTTTTAAACATTTGATTTTTATCAACTGAAATATCTTATTCATTGTGATTGTATTGGGAGGTTTTTCACTAAATATGGCTTCCAATCATAAATTTTATATCTGGATCATTTTAATTGCCTCCATGTTTTTACTGCATAAGAGTGAAATGAAGTTAGGAATTAAAATGAGGAATACGAACCTTGACTGCTAGACTGCAACACACGTTTTCAAATATTCCGGTCAGGCTTTCCTGTAACACAAAGATGTGCACATAGTTTTGTAAAGAACTTACATAATTACTTCTAAAATGAGTGTTCATGACAAATGTATTGTCTTCTTAAAACCCTGTACCCCATCTCTTCCCTCCCTATTTTACTTCATTGTTATTGCTGTAGGAAGCAGAAATCTAGTGGGAATTAGCAAGGGTTGATAAAAACAGTAATAGCAAAATAAAGCTTGTTGCTGATCACAAAAATTTAACAGAAATGCTCAAGACAAAATGAAAAAATAACTTAAGAGGCAAAAAGCTCAGAGGAGAGATGGAAGAAGATCAATTTATAAAAAATTGGATAGCAGATATCACATTCTGCTGCTGTTGTCAGATTCTGGTTTCGCAAAAAAAAAAAAGTTCAAATTTCTGAACAGAACAAATAAGACTGAATTTGGACATCCTGTTGTGGCAAAGAACCATGCACAGAAACAGGAGGTGCTATACTGGGCAAATCATCTAGACAGATTGCTCTCTCTGACCCTGAAATGATGTGTAAACCCTTCCCATTTTAAATACACAGTGCCCCTTTGAATTCAGGAATAGGGATGGATCCATGGGCACTTTCTATACGCTGTAATGCTGACTTTATCCATACAGTAACTTCCTGTATGGGTGTGAGAGACTGTGTTTGTATCTCACAGGATTATTTAATCGCTGTGTCAGAACAAGCTTTGTGTGTGGGAAAGGAGCCAAGCTGAAGCCACCCAGCCTGTAGCCCAATGGCAGCATGGAGCCTGCAGGGGGCAGTTGTCAATCATAAGGGCTGCCTGGTGTCCCAACCACACCATGCCCCTGGAGCCTCTGATTGGCTGCACCACCCATCACTCTGGCCTGGAGGGCTCTGAGCGGTCAGTGAGCTGGATGTCCTGCCTGGGAGGGGTGGGCACAGTGGCCACACCATATAAATACAGAGGGTTTCTCTTGGGACCTGCTATTGCATTTTGAAATTATGGACTCCCATAAGATCCTTTGGTTGTAGCTATGCAATTCTATTATTCTAACCTCTTTCTTTGCTCTTTCTTTCTCCTCTTAATCTCTTTTCTTCCTTTACTCTTTCCTTAATCTCTTTTGGGTAACTTAAAACTGATGAGTTATACTTTACTAAAGTTGTGGTTGGTGTTTGTTGGGTGCTTTGCAGAATCTTCCCCTTAATTGTATGTTGACCCTGTTGCCATTTTGCCAAACTGTCTATTTTCTCACTAAACTAAAAGAAGTCTCTTGGGAAAATGTTCTGGCATTTTCTCTTTACATGAACTCAAGATATTAAAGAACTAAAAGGCTCTGCAAAAGTTCATTGGTAATATGTCCATTTAGAGAATAAATAATAGGTAATAAATAGGTAATAAATAATAAAAGTTCATTTAGGTAATATTCCCAGTAAAGTCTGAGGCTTCAGTACTGGGGTGTTACAGTGAGTTTTCATTTTGCATACTGATAAATGAAACGGAGGAGGAAAGACTCTCTGGTGCTGAAATCAAGTGGCATGGAGCATTTCATTGCATGCATTCAAACTCTTTGCTCGTCAGTAGACTTTACTCATGTGTCACACCATTTGGTAATGATCCCTGCAGTTTTGTATCCCCAAACCATGATGAGGTTGCTTAGGAAGGTATTACTTGAACCGTAGGAAAAAACATTGTAGGCCATCTTAATAATACATGTGTACGTGGCCCCCAGACCAGCACCAGCTATAGTTTCTTTAATGGTATTGACATAGCCTTAAGGACCTTTTGCTCATGGCTTTCACCTTCTGTATAAGCTTTCCTGTGTGCAATTTAAAAGCTGGGAACAGTGAGAGCAAGGAATTAATCCTTATTTGGGAGGTTAAGTGTCTGAATTCAGTGCAGAGCAAAAGGAGGAAGAGCAAATGCAGTAATTTCAAGTGACTTTTCTGACTCCTCCCTATGTGGAGACCAGGCTGAACTCGAGGGCAAAACAGACATGGGGTTACTACGAGTGTAATCAGCATCCTTTATCAGCATCATTTTGTTCAGCCAGGAACTTAAGAAGCACATGTGCAAGAAGGAAGGACTTTATGTTCTGACACAGTTTTAGTGCTAAGGGATGAAAGAAGAGACAGAAGAGAATAAGTCCAAGTTTTACACGTCTACAGTTCTTGTTCTTGGTTAATTTACTTCTGATAATCATTTAGAAGTAGTGTACACTAGAGAAAAATATCTCTTTCTCATCTAATAAGAACTTCATCATTCTTCTTTGGAGATATAACAAGTTTTTAAGGAGATTTAACTTATCAGTAATAATGTTACCTTTAATACCAGGCTTTTAATTGAAGATTTCAGCAGCATGTACTCATTCATGTAAAAATAACATCTGTATGCTGACATATAATTATATGTATTTAGATCCCTTCCTGTTACAGGAAAATACACCACAGCCTGTTTCCTTGTCTAGTTTCAGTGAAGTGTTCTTTTAAAAATGTAAATACTGGAGTGGCTTGTCTATTAATAAACCAGAGTATTGACATTACTGGGGGAACAAGTGACTTTGGTGTAATCTAAATGAGCCTATCATTTCAGCCTATCAACCTGCTTTTATCAGCAGACAAAATAAATAAATACAAACTGATTTCTGTTCCTATGTGTAACTATATATTGGGCAGTATTAAGAATTATTTTGTACATTGCTGTCTATCTTTCTATTAAAAGCATAAAATATTCTGAGACATATTATGCCATATGGCTCACATAGCCACAGAGCAGCTGGGCTAAATTATCAAAGGAGGATGCACAATTAAGCAGGATCTTACTAGTACAATTGAGGCCTTTAATTAAGCCTCTGTCTCCATAGACACATCTGGTCCCAGCCTGTACACTGTGCTCTGGAATCTAATATTTACTGTTGTTTGGCAGTAAAGTATGTGTTGGGGAAGGTGGGGGTTGGGTTTGTGTGTACAGTGGGTACTATACACCTCAGAAAGATCTGCAGGATCAAGACCTTAGTGTTAATGAACTGAATTTCAGCAGAGGACACCATTTACCTTCTTAGGAAGGTTTAAAATTGGTCATATGTTTGCCTGTTTTGGAAAAAACATGGATATCGGAAAACAGTGGAATCAATTACTGCATCACATTTGAAATAATAACACAGTTGCCTGTAGAACTGTTTTTTAAATTCTATGCATTATGTAAGTAATGTGGTAATGCCTACAGGCTAAGAGGATTTTCCCATTTCTATTCTATACTTCATTATTAGTTAGACTGCATTGAAAATGTGTTAGCATTGCAATTATAAATTTAAAAAATGTGTGTTATAAATCATATACAAAGGATCAAAATCACGTGACTCTAAATTCAAAGTATGCAGATTTCAAATTGTTTCTGTACTGTTCTTTTGACTGTATGAATACAATAAGATGATGTCACTCCTATATACAGTCACAGAATCATAGAATGCTTTGAGTTGGAAGGGACATTTTAAGATCTTCCAGTCCTAACCACCTCCTACAGGCAGGGACATTTGACACTAGATGTGGTTGCTCAAAGGTCCCTTCAAACTGACCTTGATAATTTCCAAAGATGGGGCATCTACAACCTTTCTGCACAATCTGTTTCAGCGTCTCACCACACCTGTTCTAAAAAACCCTCTTCCGTATGTCCAATCTAAGCCTATATTCTCTCACTTTAAAACCATTTCTCCTTGTCCTATCATTACAGACTTTTAGTAAAAACTCCATCTTTCTTATTGGTTGCCTTTATATAATGAGAGGTTGCAATGAGGTGTCCCCAAAGTCTTCTCCAGGCTAAACAATATCAAGTCTCTCAGCCTTTCCTCATAGGAGAGGTGTTCCATTTCTCTGGTCATTTTCACAGCCCTCCTCTGGACTCAATCCAACAGGTCCATGTCTCTCTTTTACCGAGAAACCCAGGATTGGATACAGTGCTCCAGGTTTGGTCTCATGAGAGGGAGAATAGAAGGGGAGAATCACCTTCCTCGACCTGCTGGCCATGCTTCTTTTGATGGAGCTCAGGATACAGTTGGTGTTTTGGTCTGCAAGTGCACAATGGCATCTCATGTCCAATTTTTGATCCATTAGTATGTCTATGTCCTTCTCTGCTTGGTGGTTTTTAATCTGTTCATTCCCCAGTCTCTATTGATAATGGGGATTGCCCTGACTAAGATGCAAGGACCTTGCACTCGGCCTTGTTGAACTTCAGTAGGTTTATATGTGCTTATTCCTCCAGCCTGTCCAGGTCCCTGAATGGCATCCCATCCCTCAGGCATGTCAACCGCACAACTCAGCTTGATGTCATCTTCAAACCTGCTGAGAGTACACTCTCAGGTGTACACCATGGTCTACATCATTGATAAAGATATTAAACAGTGTTGATCCTAGTGCAGATGCTTGAGGGAAACCTCTTGTTACTAGTTCCCACTTGGACATTGAGCCATTGACTGTAACTCTTTGAACACATCCATTCATCCAATTCCTTATCCATCTAACAGTTCACCCATCAAATCCATATCTCTCCAATACAGAAGTAAGAAGGTTGTGTAGGACTATATGAAACGCCTTACAAAAGTCCAGCTAGATGACATCCACCAACAGTCACTCCATCACAGAAGGCTACTAGATTAGTGAGGCATGCACATTCAATTAACAGTAGAGTAGGAGTGAAATGAGAAATGAAGGTACACACAAAATCAATCAGCACTTATATTGTCATTGCAAACATGCAAACATACATATATAGTTTAAAAGAAGCATGCTTTCAGTCTTTGAAGGATATATGGGTTGTACTGAGTTCCTGTTGGATCACAGTGGCATGAGTATAAACAAATCTCTGTAAGAGTGTCACAAATGTGAGAAAATATAATTATTTCTGCACTGCAGATATTTGCTGCTGACAGTTGGCTTTATATGAAGCCTATTAGAAACAATGGAAAAGTTCTTAGCGATTTGAGTTTATAGTATAGTAATTTTCTGTTTATAATATAGTAAGTGGATAAATCTTTCCTCTTGCATTTAATAAAAGGTGTTATGCTAATTTTAGTGGATTAAAAATAAATCTAATTATTGTGCAATTGCATATGGTAAAATTAAAATTGTGGGATTGATCTCATCTGTCTAGATCTCATACTTTGTCATATCTATGCATTATATACCTACATATATATATACACACTCATCTCTTCTTAAACTAGAGCCAGAATAAAATTACTATTTCATATTCTAATGAAAAAATAATATCTTAAAAATACTTTATTTTGTAAAAAATGAGAAAAAAGCTGAGCTAGGTTTCACCATTCAGCATAGTACAGTCTAAGAGGCAGAGGTTTATATTGAGGCTAGAAACACACTGCTGACTCAGTTACAATGCAGGCAATAAGCTGCCCTGTGCATGTAAAGAAGACTGTATTAAAACTAAATGCATGAACTTACCCTGTGTGGGTTTTTTCCCATTCTATTCTGTAGGTTTTATGAGTAAGACCTTCAGGGCATTCTTTGAACGCCTTTTTGAGAATAATTTGTCAGAGGTTTTTAGGGCTGAAAGACACTCATAACTTGAATGTTTAGAATTTTTCTGGCCTGTGAGAGATAGCTAAGATGTACTAACAAGACATTTCTTCAAAAAAGAAACCCAAAACCAAAAAATCAACCGAAAAACAAGACATACTTAAAATGATGGTGCCTGCTTGACACCAGGCATTGGGAGTTCCAAAAACTGCATCTTTGAATTTGGTCCAATTTTAATGGCAAAAGTCTTGAACCAAGTTTTGTTACTTGCCTCTGTCTCAGTAAACATGAACTATGTAGTGTTCCAATGACTGAGGAAACATGTTGTAGATATCTACCTGTATTGCATTATAAAGGAGTACAGGAGCCTTCTACTGTTCAGAATGAAAAGAATGGAAAGCCAGAAATCAAAGTCAAAGAACTGTGGCAAGTAGGTAGCTAGCCAGTATTAAACTGCTGAGAAATCCTACAACTATTTAAGCCACCATTTCTAGGA
The DNA here is from genome assembly GCA_013396755.1 of Sclerurus mexicanus. Taxonomy (NCBI): domain Eukaryota; kingdom Metazoa; phylum Chordata; class Aves; order Passeriformes; family Furnariidae; genus Sclerurus; species Sclerurus mexicanus. Next base: position 1,091,527 of record VWZF01005807.1, read on the forward strand.
TTTTCTTTTCACATCCAGAAACCTGTGGAGTGCAGTCTTTTGTTGAATCTGGGAGAAGTGTAACAGAAACTCACATGAAAAGTTAGGGTTTCACTTTGTAGCTTTGATGATTGTATTTAATTAATAAACACCAACCCTATCTGATTTTAATTAAGGGAATTTATAAATGTCTGTTTTATGAAACTTGAAATCACAAAATCAGCTACGTTGGAAAAGACCTCTGAGATCATCTGATCCAACCTATGACCTAACACTGCCTTGTCAACTAGACCATGACACTGAGTGCCAAATCCAGTTTCTCCTTAAATACCTCCAAGGCAAAATGATTACTTTATATTAATTCCATGAACCATAAGTTAGGGAATTGTGAGAAATTATTTTATTATTACTGTTTATTATGTATATCTAAAGTCTTTTTCAGAACCTTTCGCAGAGTCTGACTTCTGATACCAGCTGTTTGTTTACCATGAGGAAAGGACAGCAGAAAAAGGCAGCTGGAATGAATTTATGCTTTTTGAGAAACCTTATCCTTCAGCTGAGTGACTGTTACCCTGAAGTAGGATAAAAGATTTGAACTGATTTTACCTTTATGGAGGGATACAGTCTAAATCCAAAAATATTTGTCAAATGTTTTAGGAATCTTCAGTGTCATGTTTGCATCCACAAAAACTAATATTTAATGATATGTATGACATCAGTTCAATACTTTTCCATAGCCTGAGATAAACTGGACCTTCAACCATCTATTTTTCTCTAATAAAGAGGAAAAAAATAACTTCTTACTGTATTTGTTCTAGACTACAGTGAAACAGCAGCCTATGTTCTCTCATCTGCCTGAACAAAAATTGCATAGCTAGTGGGTTTTGGACTAAAATGAGGTTTTAAAGAGCATAGAAAAGGTGTGTAATTTCACAGGAACACAAATGTTCAAATGTTCAAACAAGCAGAATAGACAAAAAATATTGAACATGCATGGCAGCTGATACTTTGAAGATAAAAAGTAGAAACGTTCTCCTTCGCTACATCTGTAATGAAGTAACAGTTGATACCACATTCTATTATTGTCTAAATATTGTAAAACATTTTAGACATCAAGAGAAGGATTGCATCTGATTTCAATAAAAAAAATTCAGATGAAAAAAGATTTGGGTCCAGTGTGGTTGTTGATCTATCTGGCTGTACAGTTTGCCATACAGAGGCAATGAACTGTTTGACCCTTTGAAATACAAAGAAATTTATTTCAGTTCACTCTAGGAACTGTGGGAAGTAGGATAACTGTATTATAGAAAAACACCTTGGTTCCTGGTTAAAGATGCAGCAGTTTTAAAGAAATCAATTTTGATGCAGTTATATGTTATTTTCTACAAGGGACACTTCTCTGATCTCAGCCTTAGGTGGCAAATCTTTATTGTGTCCTCTTGCTTAAAATTCTCTCATCACCACACAAGTGTTGTTCTTCTGTACTGCTTAGTGGGGTGTGCTATCCAGGCCCAGATGCTTTCTGGGGAAAAACTGGCATGTGGCAAAACAGTGTTGTAGGTAGAACTTGTTGTGTTGTTGAACTTGAATGTGTTGTTGTAGAACTTTTTTTCTGCCCCTGTGCTACTTATACACACAAACATAGACTAAGCATCTCATGGATGTTTATTAATATCACCACTGTCAGCATTATCCCTTATTTAAATATAAGGCACACCTTTAAGACTTCTACTGTTTTGAAACTTAAGGTGCATGGCAAGTATGTTCACTATAAACGAAACTAAATCCCATTAGTTTATATTCTATATCTGGAAGAAAATAGATTGTATAAAATTACAGTATACACTTGGGAACAAAGGCTCCTGTGTTCTGGTGCTGCAGGCAGGTGTTACCTGTTCAGCAAGTCACTGAGCTGTCTCTGCCTCATAATTCCCATCTGCAAAAAAGGCATATTCTACTCATTAACTCCAGAAAAATACTAGTAGCCTACAGTAAAAGAAAAAAAAATCAAAATAGAAGGAGGAAGACATTAAATATGAGTGATATTTATTTATTTTCTTTAAATATGGGTGAACTTTATCTTTGAAGAAATCATAGATTTAAAAAGATATGTGTAGACAAAGAGCCAAAGTAGTCTATGATAAAAAGAAGAGACTAGTCCTGTCTAATAGATAACCTGGCAGGACACATATGATAATATTATTCCATCTAACTGAAAATCATAATTGCATTTTAAAATTAATGGGAAGTATTAATATTCAGTCATACATACTCCCATCTTATCCTCACTAAAGATTAATGAGCATTCAAAGAATGAGCAAAATCTGCAATTGGAAATCATTTGTCATTTAGAAAGTGTCATTGATCAACACCCAGCTATTCAGTAGTGTACTATTTGATTTCTATTTAAAATTATTTAATTTTTATGTTTAATAAGTATCCACAAAAAGATCCTTCAGCCCCTATTTATGGGAACACCCTATGATTACAAACTAGATAGGGGTTGCCCACTTCTGAAATGCTTTAGTGAGAAACCTCACATAAGCATGTTTAATAATGGTGACAAAACAGTTCATGCTTGGTCTCCTAGAAAAAGATTTTGTCTAGAAGTGCAGCTTCCCAACACTTCTATAGTGAATAGAGAATCCCTAGATTATTAATCTGAGATGCTAGTTTAGCTCCTTTGATTTTTTTTAGGGAGCCTGGTTTGATCATTGTTTCAGATATACTAGGTGCCTAAGGTGAGGCAGGAAGATTTTCTCAGGAAAAACTACAGCTATAACAAGTGGAAAGATGTTAATGTTACTACTGTTTTCTCACTCTTTCTGAGAGGACAACATATAAGTAATAGTGTTACTCTAATAGTGAGGACCATTTCTGTCTCAGTCCTCAAGGAATAGAGCTGGAATATTCATGTAGATTTTTCATCTTCACAAGTCTCCTGAATTGATGGAAAACTGTACATTACCTCACTGCATCATCACAAATCATATTTATCATGACATAGTTTGAATGAAAAATTTAACATCTGTTATTAAGAGTTAAAAAAAAACACCCAAAAAATCCCAAAATCAAATCAAGGACATAAAATAAACCTGTGTGAAACAAGTAAAGTAGTATAATTGGATGTACTGTTTAAGGAGATGCTATATTCACCAAAGCAATGAAATAATGTTGCTTGAAGAGGATATAAATATTTTTGCATTAAACTGCAATTACTTTAGCTATTAGTAACATTCAAAAGGTCTCAGCATAGAAGCCCTTTTGAGATCTTGTGTCACAGAGGAATCTTCACATCTGTACACCAGTAGGGGATGCCAAAAGAAAGTGTAAGAAAAGTCATCTTGTCCCATAAGCATATATCTGAATTGTCAGTAGATTCCTTTATATGTCATACCTTGGTCTTTCAATTCTGCAATCAGAAGGCTAAAAAAAAGAATATTAGTAGAAGAAAAATCACAGAATAATCACTACAATGTAGTTACATAAATCAATATAAAATAAAACTTTGTAATGGAAGAAGCACTGGTATTTTGGTATGCAAGTAGTGCTGTGAAAAAATTGAAGACTTTAGGACTATTACATGTAATAAATAATGGTCAGGGTAATGAAGAATTAGTCAGTATGTATCACCAGAGGCAATTTTATTTTTTCTTTAATGAGATATCTAGGTTTGCATTTATGAGTTTAAGATATCACAAGTGTTTATTAATTCATTGACATTTCTGTCTGAGTTTAGAAATTGGTTTATAGATTTACCTATGATTTATGATTTATCATTTATGGCATATAACTTTTAATACATTTTTTAAACTTAAGTTATATTTCTATACTGTGTGGTGTTTAAAACAATTACCTTTTTAAAATTATGTATTGGGTTGAAATGTAATTTTACTTTATGAATTCACATTGACTTGCTTCTTATTTTAACGTATTGTTTCCTTGCAACATTAGCATGCTATGGTGCAGTTGCATTAAACTAACTGAGCTAGGCAGGCATTCAACAAAAGGACTTCAGTTCAAAACTGTGAAATGTAACTACTCGGTTCCAGCAGTAGAATTTACAATGCAGATTATTAAATTCGCAGAAACTGTGATTCCCATAAACCTCCTTGAATATTGGAGTACTCAAGATAGAAAATAAGAAAGGGATGGACTCAAGTGGGTTGCCTAAACTGAACTGTCATGGTCTGGGGCCCCCAGCACAAGAAAGATGTAGACCCACTGGAACAAATCCAGAAGAGCTCACAAAGATGATCAGAGGGCTGGAACACCTGTCCCATGAAGACAAGATGGGAGAGTTTGGTCTGTTCAGCCTGGAGAAGATAAGGCTCCAGGGAGACCTTATAGCAGCTTTCCAGTACCTAAAGGGGGCCTATGAGAGAGTTGGAGAGGAACATTTTACAAGGGCATGTAATGACAGCACAAAGGAGAATAAATTGCAAATTACAGATCCATCTACTTTCCATTGATCTCACATGAGTAATCATCACTAAAAGTTATGAGCAGTTGAGAGAAGATGCAGTGACAAAGAGAAGACAGCATCAGGAAAGAATGTGCAAATTAAGAAAATGAACTGGGGTCCATATATATATATATACATGTATATATATATATACACATGTGTATATATACATATATATGTTGCACAGCTGTGTTCGCTGTGGCTCAATTTGTTCAGCAGACAGGTGTTTTAGTGACAACTGACACTTTTTATGGCTTGTAACTTAGTTTTCAGTGCTGTGCTAATCAAACCTTGGTGTCATAAATACCTTTCAAAGTGTGACAAATCTGACTTTGATAGAATAGAGTACTGTTCACCTTGACACTTCATCTGCCTTGTATATATGTGCCAGACACTTCCTTAAATTTAGCAAGGCACTCTGAAAATTATGGAAGAGTTGAAAAAGATGGAACTAATGTGGTTATACAAAGGATGGCAAAAATATTTTTTTATATTTTATGTAAGAAATAGAATGTATTTTCAGAAAATTTAAGAAACAATCCTCAGTTATTAGCAATTATATTGTCTTCTACAGTTTAACAGGCTACATGAAATGATTATTTCCACTGTTAAAATTATATTTCTTGAAGAAATATGTTGATTACTTTGTATCTGCTGAAGATTAGTCTCTTAAAATTATCTATTGTACAAATTGTTTTCAGTTGCGCTGCTTTGCATCATCACTTCAGGAAAATAGCAATTTATAAAAACTATTTGTCAGTAGGGGAGAGAGAAGTCTCCAGTTTTTAGGATTTCTGCTAGCTTTTACTATGTTTAATTTGCTTCATTATTCTCATACTTTTTTTCCTGATTTCTTAGAATTTGATGAAGGAGAATACACAGAGTACTTAAGTAATAAAAGTGCAGATCTGTCCTTCTATACAAATTAGCTGCTGAAAAAGATAAATAAATTGCAGGCTCAGTGCATAATTCCCATCTTATTAATGCTGTCTAAATCCCAGTTTCCAAACACACCTTCCATCAAAACACATCTTCATTTCACCTCTACCTGCTTCTGTCAATCCACACATTTCCTCCAATTAGGAATTCAAAAAACAGCCTTTCAAAGAGCTTTTCTCTGAACAGGAGCATACTGAAAATATTGCTGTCACAGTATGAAATAAATAAATAAATGAAGATGTATTTTATCTCATTTGCAGGGCAGCAAAGTCTTCTGCTTGGGAAAAATATACTATCAAAGTGTAAAATGTATTCAAACAATTATGGTATTCAGATGAAAAAGAAGAACAGATTCTGGAAATGTCTTTTGATGAAAAGAATTTATACTAACCTTCACTGATTCCCTTTTGAGATACATTTAACTTCATTCTCCCTTTGAATGTCAATTTATCTACTCCAACACAAGCATAGTGGCATTCCTGACAGATAACTGTTCTGTAAGGCCTCCGGTGTTAGAGACTCCACAGACTTGCTATGGACTTTTGTAATGTCTTCTAGTCATTAGAAAACTTTATTAATTATTTTTCCCATTATTTCTTATGTAGTTCACCATGTATATAGGGTGCAAGTTGTTTTTGCAGGAAGCTTGTATGAGTTTGAAAAGGATTCTCATGCCAGAGCCATATGCACACATCCTTTTTAATCACCTTCAAACCAAACAATTCTCACAATACCTTATCTCATAAATATATTGCAAGATAGTTAGAGAAATATGGCAAATATAAGTAGTGTACAGCTGCAGGGGATTGTCTAGGGTGATCATACATTTGAAATTATTAAGTATGGATGGAAGGGGTTTTTTTTTACCATTAGCGGACTATGGGACCAATGGTATTTTGTAGGAGGGAGTTTGAATTCAAGATGACACTGGAAACTGAGAGTGTGGCTACATAGAAAGTGCTACTTTTAGACCAGAACATTCAACTGCTTAAAGGCAGGTAGGAGAAGAGCTGACTAGTGACAGCTCTGACAGGAAGAGTTTGAGGATTAATCCATGGGAACAATATTAACACATTTTAAAGGAAGAAAACAGTAATTCAGAGGATCAAACATCAGTAAAAATTAAAAGGCAAGTAAAGACATTCTTGCGCTCTGCTTGTCAAAAATATGTGTTTCCTCCATATTACAGTATTTGGTTACAGACAGTGTAAGAAGACATGTGCCCCATAAAAACCCCATGGAATGAAGCAATACAAACTTACACAATATGAAACACCATACAATGAAAAATTAATAAATATTAATTTCAATCTGCCATAGAATTAATTATATTTATTGTTTTAGATTCAGTTGCTAAAAAAATAATTCTGTTAACCAAAATCTATTAATTCAGCAAAGCTATGTTTTCAGTTGTCTGCATACCTGTACTGATCACTGAAGTGATGATGAGAAAGGCAGTGGAAAAAACCTTGGTTCCATCTCTCCTTCCTTGTAGTCTCAGACCAGTGAATGATTAGAAATTGGTCACTTTTCCTTTGAGATGAATAGCTTTACCAAGAGAGAATATTGTCCAGCCTTTATCTTTCCTCTTGGAGATGTTCTGCTTTGTAGTAATAAATTATTGATTCAGATGGTGAGAAAAAATGGCATTACATATACAGGGTCTAGGACACATTGATGGGAAATGAAGTTTTCATGTCAGGTCCCTGCTTCAGTGAATATTCAAAATTCATCAGAAAAAAAGTTCACAGACCAGCAATCCCAACTCAAATAGCCTAATTAGGATAGTCTTCTTGTAAGCACAAGACACATCAAGCAGGTGCCCTCATCTATTAGGGGAATACACAGTCAGTACATTATTGTCTAATTAGGAGGCAGCAATTTCTGAAATAATTTCATTTTTTATGTTGCAAATGACCGGTCAGTATATTTTATTACTGAATGGGGTAAAATAATGTCTTCTGGGTCCTTTCAGAAGGGAAGCCTACAGCTGCTTAGTTTCATGATAGAATGCTTTCTCTTAAGAGGGAACTCTGTTCCTGGTACTGGCTGTCAGATGGCTTGCATAGGTCTTCACTCACTCTGCAGGTATCTATTAATATGCCCTATCATCTCATGTAAATTTTAATGGGTGTGGTCACTCAATTCCTAAATCTTCCATGAAGTCCATGGGCCCTGTTGAGATGGACCCACAAGTCCCAAGAGAACGAGCAGATGTTATTGTGAGGCCACTCTCAACAATGTTTGATTGGTCATGGTAACTGAGAAAAGTGTCTGAAGACTGGAAGAAAGCAAATATCACCCCCATTTTCAAGAAAAGCAACAGGGAGCACCCAGACAACTACAGACTAGATGGTCTCACTTTGATCCCTAGGAAGCTGATGAAGCAGCTAATACTGGAAACCATTGCCAGCACATTAAAGAGGATAAAAACATCAGTAGTCAGTATGGATTCACCAGCAGGGAATTCATGCTTGACCAACTTGCTGAACTTATATGAGAAATTACAGGCCTTGTAGATGAAGGAAATATTGTCCACCTGGATTTCAGGAAGGTTTTTGGCATTTATGTACATATAAATGTCCATACATACTCAAAGGGATAGCGCAAACATAGAGCCAGGGGCTTTTCAGTGGTGCGTAGCAAAAGGACACGAGGCAGTGGGCACAGACTGAATCATAGGAGATTCTCTCTGAGCACCAGGAAATTATTTTCTCTTGTGAGGGTGACTGAACCATGACACCGGTTGCCCAGGAAGGTTGTGGAGTCTGGATCTTTGAAAACATAAAAAGAAGTCCAGATATGATCCTGGGCAGATGGCTCTTGGTTTGAGTAGGCGGATTGGGCCAGATAACCTGCACTGATCCTTTCCAGCCTCATTCATCTTATGATTCTGTGGTAATGAATTTGAGATGCATTTCAATGACTGGCATTATAAATTTCTCTGCAGAGCTAGATCCAAATGGTCATGGGATTTAAGTTCCCTAAGTGGTCTTCAAGCAGAGTGTACAACTCTAGGAAAATCCTTTTTTTTCATAACTGAATCCCTTTCATGAGAAAATTCCTCAGGTATTAAAAGATCTTCTGATGCACATGCTTAAGACTGACACTATAAAGCTGAGCAAATTGCTCCCTATGTGTCTTACGGCCAGTTAGGATCTGCACAGTAGGTGCTGGCAAAGTAGCCATAGAAGGCATGTTCAAGTCACAACTTAATGGGGACTATTTTTCCTCAAAATGTATTCATTGGAAATATCTATTTCTGTTCAAAATAAAAATAAAAAATTGGTCTTTGTGTAATACTTTCACTGCAATACTCATAAGGGAAGGAAGATTCCACTTTCTTGACTCCAACAAAGTTTTAGAAAATTCCTTGTAAAAGTTTATCATAATTACCAGACTAGGAAACAATTTTAGTTGTGAGAAAAGTTATGAAGTTGTGTAGAATGTAATAAAGAAGCCAAGAAAATAAGAAAGAAAAATAATGAGTTTGAGTCTGCAAGTTAGTCCTACAAGTAATCCTCTAGAAGAGGGAGACCCAACTTGCATTTCAAAGGTGTTCATGCACTTTATTCAGTAACTGGTCAATATAGAACACAATCCTTCAGCACAACTTCTCCCAGCAAGAAAAACCCCATCAGATTGATACCATCATTGTTCCTGTCCTGAGGCATATTTTAAATACAAATAGTGGTTTTCTTGAAAATCTATTTGCATAAAAGTTGCAACACATTTTAAGGATTCTCCACATTCGAAATTCTCCATGTGGCTTTAAAGTATGAATATATTTGATATCCATATGTAACAAAGTATAGGACTTGTAGAGTAAAATGGATGATTTGGGAATTAAGCTTTTGTTAATATTAAACTTGATGTTCACTCCCTGTGAAGTTTCTAAAAAAAATTACAGAACTGAAGCACAATTCTGCCACTGTGAGATTTCTACACTACATTAACTACTCCTTTTAGAAAGAACACCCCTCTTGAAACACTCAAAACCATGTTTTCACTAAGTCTCCATTTTGTGCGTGTTGATACTGCCCCAGAAGAGTGCGGGAAAGTTTAATATATCTATTTGGAAAAATGTTATAAAGTGTGTTATTAGTACAATAAAAGACTGTGAATCATACAGAATGATGTTGAAGAACAAATAATATTCCAATTAAAGTAAAAGAATCTAAAATGATATACAGCGTAGTATAGAAAACAGTGTTTTGACAAATACATGCCCAAAATTTGTATTGAGACTTATTTTATTGCAGAATGCAAATACCTTTTTAATAAACTTGTCACACTACAAATACATGCAACATTGCAGTAGAAAAAAAAGGATGAGCAGAAGTAATTAGTTGGAATGTGTAGAACAAAGTACTACCTTTAAAATATTTACAGCATTGATTTTGATATTCCCTTTGAATGGTTTATTTGTTTAAATTAATTAAAGTTATGCAGGACCTTTCAAAAGGAAAGTTGCATATGAAATCTTAAACATCAAATTTTCCACATAATAGTTGACTGTCTATGGTTTAAATTATTAAAATAACAAAGGAAATAATTAGCAGGTTTGTTTAATAGAAGATGTTAATTTATAAATCATAGCTTCATAAATATATCACTTTTAAAACTAACTGGAGACAATAGTGATAAAGGAAAAGCAACGAGCAGGGTTAAGGGAATTATACAAGAAGTATTGTGAATAAAAATGCAGCAGGCTTTAAATCTCCAGCTTTCAAGGTTTAGGTCAATAACCATCACATACTGAAATTAGAAAAACAAATTTCAACTTCCAAAATTAATATTCAAGTAAAGATTCAGCTGAGAAGATTGACATTATATTACATCTGTTCAGGAGAACTAACCGAAGATGACAATTCATATTGATGCAGTGCAATAAATGGTAACAAATGGAAGATGAAGAAGAAAATTTAAAGAGGGTTAAGTAAAATTCAGTATACAAAGAGATGTAAATTATTTTGAAGATTTAGTTACTTTTAATATAACTTTATGAAATATTTATTTAAACATTTTTTTTCAGTATATATCTTTTCTCTGTGCAACTTTTTGGACAGTAAAAAAAAAACTGGCATAATTATAACTCTAAAAAGGCTTTTGTTCAGGCTCCATTCTTTACCTGAGATCGAAAAGACAGTGTAATTCATCCTGTATGTGGAAGATAAAATATTTCAACATAAATTTATATTTTTAAGCCACACATCTAATAGGCCCAACTATGTATTTGTTATTCCATTAACTAGATTAACAACATATGGTATGAACATACTTCATCTACCAGTTATATTGCTTCATACATCTTATGCATAGCTGCTGATAAATAGGTCAATAACACATTAACAATGCTGAAGCTGTATATAACATCCTTCGCATGTTCTTTTCCATCATTAATATTTAATAAATTAATTAATGTGGTGAAGTAATAAACTCAAAGCTTACTTCGTATTGTAGCAGTGGAGCAATATATTTTGGCTGTTAACAATAAAACCACAGATAAATGCTTTTAGTTGGCAGCCTCAAAGAAAATTATTTACACAATGCTTACACAGCACTTTTAAGAAAAAATATAAGCATTCCACATTTAATTGATAAAAATGCCTTAATAGGATAAAGATTGGAGAAAACATCTCCCTTATTAATGAATTTCAACTCCAGCTTACAGTTTTTCCTCTCTTGTTGCTATTCTGCTAACTGACAGGCCCCGCTTCGTGGAATAAACTAGTACAAAGTAATGGAGAAAAACATTTCAGAGGATTACCCTAGCATCATCTCTTGTGGAAATAATAATTTATCTGGCTATTGTTCATTTAAAATAATGTAGTTGGTTAATCTTATTGGTTGTATAGGAGTTCTGCAAGTGTTTGATACTCATATAGTAGTAAAGACTACTAGATTACAAATCCGTGCAAGAAATTGCTGAGTGTCTAAGGAACATAAAAATGTCTGTATGGGGATAGACAAATGATTTATCTAGCACAAAAGCCTATCTATGGCAATGGTCAACAACGGATATTTAGGAAATAATATAATAAAAGCAAATGAAAAGTCAGCAAATCTGATTAAGAAACTTACATTACAATAAAATGTGTAGAGTATTAGTGTTACAGGGTATGAATAAAAGACATATGGTTTTGATTTGTCATTACTTACATATAGATAATAAGAAATAAGACAGCTACTTAAATTGCTATGAGTGTCAAGTTTTATGAAGACTGTGGGAATCACTCATCTGCCTCAGTGCACACTTCTTTTCTGCAAGATCAGCAGATTATCTGACATAGCAGAATGACTTGCAGTATAAAAACCAAAATAAGTATACACTTCACATTCAACCTTGAAGCGGTCTCACGCTAAGGGAGCACTGGTGTGCAGTGGTGTGAGGGCACTACTCATGTAAGAAAGAAATGAAGGACCAAACAGAATCAGTTTAGATGCTGACTTTGTGTGACTTCAGGCTACAGGTCTCAATATGAATCCATACAGATTCATTTGCATTATGAAGTGTTCTAAATTTCTCTGAAGCATATTTACTGACAGTGGATTGAGACTAAAACAAAACAAAACAAAACCTGCAGTCCAGCTGTTTAGTTAGAAACTGTGAAGTGTCAGTGCTTAGGTCTTCTGCAGTAACTGTGTAATTCAGGACTAAACTGTGCCAGTGACACTTTGAAATAAAAGCAAGTTACAGCTTCTGCCAGTAGGCATTGAATTTTTTTGCAAATGTGAAAGTAACCCCTGTCATATTGTGACATTCTAACTTCTGGCTTTGTGTTTCTCCATGTCCTTTCAAAGTGTTCTATCCACATGCTATATTTAACATCACATAATATAGGATCTGTATGACTCATAGCTTGCTTCTTTTTCTACTTCAGTTTAGACTATGTCTGTGCCACACTCTGCTTTACATTCCCTGCAGTGGTTATTCATGTATAAAGCCTTTGCAACAATTTACTTAGGAAATAAACTTAAATAGCATTAAGGTCTATAAAGCATCTGTAAGCCCAAAATGTGAATACAGTGAGAATAAGTGCTTAGTAGCTACTTGGTGCTAGCAATATAATTTTTTTAGAGCTAATTAAATATTAATTATATATACATAAACCAAAAACTTTGAAAATAAGATAGTGCAACAAATGGATGAACTTGCACTTTGGGATCAATTTGGAATTCTTCCTGTTTAATAAAAGAAATGTTATTTGATAGCCAAATAATCAAAAATCAGTCAGCATGAGTTGAATGTCAAAAAAGTCTGTTTTTAATGCTGCTAAAAATCAATGTGTTGATGAAAGACTGAAATTTCAGGAAGGACATCAACCAGAAAATTTAAACTTTTCCTTAATGTCCTGAATATAGCAAAAGGTACCCCTGCATCCAATCAAAATGTTGGTGATACAAAACAGTAATAAATAAATATTTTGTAACACTGCTAAACAATACATATATATATATATATAAAAATATATGCACATTTTACTTATGTATGTGAAGAATGTGACCAACAAAGAGGCAAATAAGTGTGCAGTTTTTCTGTGGGAGACATAGTAAAGCTTGCAAACAGTGACACAGGTCGTAGATATGCCAGTCAGAGAACATAAAAAACAAGATTAGTTTAAGAGACTGCAAATAAACAAGACATTCTGATAAATGCATGAGAAAGGTGAAAGAAAAGCAGCAGTGGGCATAGATGAGTTTCCCCATCTTTTAAGAGTGACAAGCAGCATGAAAACACTAGTCTTGAACAAGGGAATCCAGGTAAAAAGACTACTTTTGCTTCATTCCTACTTTCTTTATTCTCAGTAATTGTAACCTTGATCTTAGCAACTAAGAATAACCAAGGACCACAACCCTCAGTGCTTTTTTGCATGGCATCAACTACATGGTATTGTATATGCAGTTAATTTGGGATATAAGTTCTAAAGACCAACAGCTGTGTATATGAACGGATTAGTAACAGCAGTAACTTTCAAAGTGTGCTCCTAACAAAATTCAGTCAAATATCTAAAAGAAAACAAATGAATCAGACTATTGTCACAGTGACTTCTAATTTTCTGAGATACATAATATGTATAGGAGTATAGTGTTTGTGTGCTACTCTATTTGTGTTCTCTATATCATCATCATGGTTAGGCTTCATGAACAAAGATTTGCAAGGGCTCTACCCATGCTTGCTACAAGCACACTGGTGGTTAAAAAGGTCAATGTGAGATAGGCAAGTCTGATTGCAAAAGGCAGAGTGGAAAGTCTCCATCAGCACTACTGGTGAGGCACGGTTCTTCCTGCGTTGCCTTTCTTCCTCAAGACTGATTCTGCGTGTGTGCTCAAAGGAAGCAGAAGTGTTATGGATGGTGTGCCTCCATTTCTCCCGATTGGAGGCCAGGCTGGGCCATTGATGGTGGTCAATATGGCCAAGGCTGAGGTGTTGTTTCAGGGAGTCCTTGTATCTCCTCTTCGGGGCTCCTCTCTTGTGGCAGCTGGTGGTGAGTACACCCTAGAGCACAGTCTCAGGGAGGTGGTGATCCTCCATCCTGGAGAAGTGTCCTGCCCAGCGCAGCTGTGTTTTCAATAGCATGGCCTTGATGCTGGTGATCTCTGCCTATTCAAGGACAGACACATTTGTCCTGTAATCAGACCAGTGGATGTTTAGGATTGTATGGAGGCAGCGCTGATGGAAGCGTTCAAGGAGTCACAGGTGGTGGCGGTAGATGACCCATGATTCAGACCCATATAGAAGAGTAGACAGTACAACGAGTCTGTAGACACTAATCTTTGTACTCTTTTTCAGGTGTTTATTGTGCCAGACTCTTTTATGGAGTTTTCCAAAAGCACTGTATGCCTTTGCTAACCTGTTGTCTATCTCTTTGTCAATCTTACCATCTGAGGAGTTTTCTATATATGCATATATGTAAACATATTCAGCTTGAATAATATATATAATAATATATATTTACAAACTCCAGTCAGTTGTGATTTTCATGGACATGAATAGTTTTTGTACTTCTCTCACAGTGGGTCAGCTAAAATTTATTGAGCCTTTCCATTGACTTCCAATGAATCACAGGTAAGGATGTGATCTCTGGGATTTCTCTATTGAGAAACACGTTGAAGTATGTTGAAGTGTTTCAGTTTGAAAGCAAATTTTTTGATACTGATTCAAACTTTCAGGTCTAGGAATGAACCACAGAGGGAATATGTTAGTGGATTGTTGGCCTGTTCCACGTGGTGCATAGTGCCATCAACTCTGTCAAGATAGTACAGTCTACTAAAGGACATGGAGCAAGATATATCACTTCAGCAAATGTTGCTTTAAGTCCTAACTATTATAATCAACCAACCAGCCAAAAACCCACCGGATATTAAAAAGGTAAGTGCACAGAGAGGACTTCAAGGGTCAAAAGACATTAAAATATAACAGAGGTAAAATTAGTGGTAATGAGTTACTATCTTATTAATAGTAAAAACAATAGTAATAGATTTTTAATATATAGTAAGGAATATTGTATCTGCATAATAGTTAAAGGAGACATTACAAGTCACAAGTAAATTAGCAAAAGAGGTAAAGATGTTTGAAAGTTTGAGATCTTCTTCTATATGAAAAATATAAAGGAGAAAAAATCATTAACATATGAAGTATGGCATGCCTTGTAATAGTAGGCATTAGTTAATTAAGTAGTATTAATTAATAAATAATGTCAGAATGTATGAAAAACATGAAGCTACACAAATCAATGTGAAGGCTACTACTGAAATATATTTACTGAAATATTCTTTGAAATAATTTATAAATTAAGAAAACTAGAGGATGGCTAAAAAAATGTTAATTTGGTAGTAAAGTTTCTGTTTCTTTACTGGGAGAAAACTGTACAATTATTTTGCTGCTCTTGTGTACGATTTAAACTCTCTGCTCACATTTTAGTTTAGGTCTTTACCAGTTTCCTATATACTGTGTACCCTTCCTTTCAAAAACTCTCTCCCTTCCTGGCTTTTAATCTATAATCTATACTTCTTCCCTGTGTCACTAAGCAAATTCAAAACTTGAGCAACCTATAGTATGCAAAAACATAATAAGTATTGTAGTTATTTATAACCATGATTCAGTGGCTGACAGATTCCACGTGAGACAGGGCTTGCTGCCTGCAGAATCTGTTTTCCATTTGACAGTGTACAAACTCACCAAAGCCTTTGAAAAATAATTGAGGCATTTTATACATTAGATGTTTGAAAACTAGCTAGTTTCCTAAAAGTTAATAAAATAAATATATTATTCTGTCTTGCTATTAATTTCTTTCCCCTGAAAGGATAACAGACAAAATAATCTATTGTGTGTGCATATGACAGAATTATTTGAGGGCACTTTTTTTGGACTATTTCACTGTAGAGGCAGACTGCTGTTAAACAACAACTGAACACAAAGGCACGATCCACTGAAATTTAAAATAAACTGACACTGTTAGTTGAAGGCAGATGGACAGGAGCTGTTTATAAAGGGCAAAAAACCTCACAAATCAACAATCATGATGAAAATGGTTCTGAAAATGGTTCTTAAAATGGTTCTCTTGTGGATTTAACATTAGAAATCTTGCTACTGTGTGGTGTGAAATTCATACTGTTTTGGATACAGTGGATATAGTTACAGAATCACAGATTAGAAGGGTCTTTGGAGATTGTCTAGTCCAAATGCCTTGCTAAAATAGGACCAGCTAGAGCAGGTTGCCCATGACTTTATGCAGAAGGTCCTGAATATCTCCACTGATAGAGACTGCACAGACATTCTGGGCAACCTGTTGGGCACTCTCAGAAGAAAAATGTGTTTCCTTATGTTCTGATGGAATTTCTTATTTTTCAGTTTCTGTACATTGTCTCTTCTACTTTTACTGGATACAGCTGAGGGGAGTATGTCTCCATCATCTTTACTAGTTATAAATACTAATGAGTTTCCTTGTGTCTTCCTTTCTTTCTGCAGTCTGAATAGTCCCAGCTCTCTCAGAGTCTCTGTACAACAGGTGCTTCAGCCCCTAGACATCTTTGTGGCCTTTCACTGGAATATCCATATCTCTGTAGTATTTGAAAGCCCAGAACTAGGTCCAGCAGTTGAGATGTGACTCACCAGGAAAAGATCCCCTCCTGAACCTGCTGACAATAGCATTGCCAATGTAATCCAGTAGGCTGTCAACCTGATTTGCCATAAAACCACATTGCTTGCTCATGGCAAGCTTGTATTGGCCAACAGGACTCCAGGGTCTTTTTCTGCAGTGGTGCATTCCGGATATTTGACCTCCAATGTTTATTGGTGCCTGGGGTTATTCCTGCACAATTGCATGACTTTGCATATTCCTTTGCTGAAATTCATGAGATTCCTGTCAGATAGATTCTTCAGCCTGTCATTTTCTTCTTAATGGCAACACAACTGTGTGGTTTATCAGCCATTCCTCCCAGCTTTGTGCCACCTGTGAACTTACTGAGGGTGCACTCTGCCCCAGCACACAGGTCATTAATGAACATGCTGAACAGTACTGGCACCAGTAGAGTACATCACTAGAGACTGGCCTCCAATTGGACTTTTCCCCTTTGACTATAACTCTCTGAGTCCAGCCATCCAGCTAGTTTTTGATCCACCTCACTGTCCACTTATCTAAACTGTCTAAAACTTTGTCAGCTTGTCTATTACAATCTTATGAGAGATCACAGAATTACAGAATAAGCTGAGTTGGAAGTAACCCACTAGGATTATCAAAGTCCAAGTCCTTCCTCTTCACAGAACTGCCCCAAGATCATACCATGTGCCTAAGATATTGTCCAAAATCTTCTTGAACACTGACAGGCTTGATGCTGTGACCAATTCCCTGGGGAGCCCATTCCAGTCCCTAACCACCATCTCAGTGAAGAAGCTTTATCTAATATCCAACCTAAACCTCCTTTAATAGAGGCCATTATCCTGGGTCATGTCACTGGTCACCACAGAGAAGAGATCAGTGCCTGGCTTCTCGAGCTGGTGGCTTCAGGACTGGGGTCTTGCACCAAGTGCCCTCAGCTACTCATATGGCTTCTCCTCAAGGCCCTTCACCCTTTTCGCTGCTCTCCTTTGGACACTCTCTAAGAGCTTAATATCTTTCTCATACTGCAGTGCCCAAAACTGCACACAATATTCAAGGTGAGGCCACTCCAGTGCAGAGCAGAGCTGGACAATCCCCTCCCTCGACCGGCTGGTGATGCTGTGCCTGATGCCCCCTAGGACATGGTTGGCACTCCTGACTGCAAGGGCATTCCTGACTCATGTTCAACTTGCCATCAGCCAGGAACCCCAGGTCTCCCTTTCCATGACACTGTTCTCCAGCATTTCATTCCCCAGTATTTATGTGTATCCAGGGTTGTCCATCCCAGGTGCAGAATCCAGCATGTGCCTTTGTTAAAATTCATAAAAAACATGTCAAAAAACTTACAAGACTGCTTCAATCTCATTCATTCAACTAATCATCTCATTGCAGAAGGTTATCAGGTTGATAAAGCATGATTTCCCCCTCATAAATCTGTACTGATTATTCCCAAACATTTTCTTTTCTGGAAATAGTTTCCAAAATTAGTTGCTTGATGCTCACTGAGGGACTGAAGCTAACAAGCTTGTAGTTCCCCAGGTCCTCCCTCTGACTTTTCTTGAAGATGCGAATGGGATTTGCTTTCTTCCAGTCTTCAGGAACCTCTCTCAATTACAAACTCTTTTGAAAAAGTCCCCTTGAAATTAGATCAGCCAGGTCCTTCAGAACCTGTCAGTCTGCATGGGCTTTTATAAATTGAGTTTGTTTAAGTGCTCCTTACCATTATTCTGCTTCATGGAGAATCCTTCTCAGTCCAGAACTTCCCCCTATTCTCAGGAATCTGGATTTCCTGAAGGCAAATTTACTGGCAATGACTGAAGCAAAGAAGTTGTGGAGTACCTTGGTCTTTTCCACACCTTTTGTCATCAGGTCCCCTGCTCTATTCAGCAGCAGGTCTACATTTCTTTATTCTTCCTGTTACTCTGAATGTACTTGTAGAATTCCTCTTGTTGTCTTTGACATCCCTTGCCAAATTCAATTTTAGGTCAGCCTTGGCTTTCCTAATCTTTTAATGCACGGCTGAACTCACAGAATTCCATGAGTCGAACAGCAAATCCGTACACTTCCTGGGTCCCATGTCCCTATTTCTGCCTCTTGTACACTTCCTTTTTATGTCCTAGTTCAGTCACGAGCTCCTTGTTGATCTGTGCAGGCTTCCTGCTGCCTTTGTGTGACTTCTTTTTTTGATGGATATACCTTTCCTGAGCTCCAAGAAGGTAATTTTGAATATCGGTCAGCCCCCCTAGAACTTTTTACTCTCTAAGGACATCCTATGTGATTTTTCCAGTCAGATCTGTGAAGAGGTTAACATCTGCTCCCCTAAAATCCAGGGTTGTGGTCCTGCTTTTTTGCTCTGTTTCCTTCTCTTAGGATTCTGTAATCCACTATTTCATGATCACTGCAGCCGAATCAATCACCGACTTTCACATCCATGATCAGTTCTTTGTTGTTTCTAGGCATCAAGCCAAATGAAGTATATTTCCATGTTGGCTCCTCAATAATCTGTGTCAGGATGTTGTCAATGCATTCTAGAAATCTAGATTA
Source organism: Sclerurus mexicanus (assembly GCA_013396755.1). Lineage (NCBI taxonomy): Eukaryota > Metazoa > Chordata > Aves > Passeriformes > Furnariidae > Sclerurus > Sclerurus mexicanus. The sequence continues at coordinate 1,110,556 of VWZF01005807.1, forward strand.
TTTGAGCTCTGCTGTGATATCTTCCCAATACTTATTAGGGAAAAAAGATCATGAGAACCACGGCCTTCCTTCTGAGAAAAAAATGTCTACTGGAATACCTTTAAGACTTATATGCTACAGTGTGTTTCATCATAAACTAAAGTAGAAGGTAGAAGGTAATGCAACAGATGAAATATTTCTCCCTAATGAAGTTTAACTAATTTAAATCTTATCCTGAAGGTAGTTCAAAATTCTGGTCAAATTCACCATTTATTAGAGTGAGTTTATGCTATTTGTGAATGTCAACAAAAAAATAAAGTTTCTGAGTTAATATTTGAAGGAAGAAACATGCTATACAATCATAAAATTATTTAGATTAACATATTAATGCAATATTGAATAAATATTAATACAATAAAATATTTTAATAATATTAGCATATTAAACCAGTGAAGGGGCAAAGGGCTCAGTTGAAAGTGATGAACAGTCAAAACTCTTTCTGAAATCAGTAGAAGTTCAAATTACTTTATACATTCCAATTCATGCCTCATTAATATTAATATTGGTTAGATACCTATGAGAAGCAGAACTGAATGTATACTTCACTAAAAGTGTACACTTTTTATATTTATTCAAGATTCATTCTGAGAGACGGCAAAGGAGGCTTCTTCCAAGTGATTCTTCTAATTTTGTTTCACTCTTTTGTCTCCCATTCTTGATATCAAAACTCTTTTCACTACTTTTCTATCTCTCTGACAGATACTAGGTAGAATAGCAGAACTCACAGTCATACCTTCCTTTTCTTAAGTCCACAACTGTTATTTTAAATCACTGATGACCACTAAATGCTTGCTAGATATAAATAAAACTTGTTCCATTTTAAGATGTTATGGATATGTCTTGTGACAAGAAAAAAAAACCAAACCAAAACAAAAAAAAATATTAAAGAAATCCATATCAACTCATTTCCACTTATAAAAGAGAATTGATGAGAACAGGAATGAGTATGGGTAGTTATGAACCTGCCATAACATTTGCCATTTTCAATGAGAACAAATACATAATTTAATAAATAAGTAAATAAATATCCCTGCAAAAAAACATGTTATTTTTTTAAGATAATATTTTATTGGTAAATTAAAAACTTACAAATAATAGAAAAATATTGCTCAGATATTTTTCATGAGAATTAGACTGACAGGCAAAAGATAGCAAGAATGTTTATAGGTTAAGATGTGTATACATTTATACAGACTGTGACAGGAGTAAAAAGTTTAGAAATTCACTCATTTTGCCATACACATACTTGGTCTTCCAGTGATTAGACTAGACTGTAAAAAACATACATAAATCCTTAGCAGGTGCAACATATCTATCCAGACATCAAGAAGTTAAATTCTGACTTGACATATACAAAATATATTTTGCATATTGAGACAGATAAAAATCATTGCTTTAATTCTGTTTTGTAGTGTGGCAAAAAACAAAATTCAGGTCAAAAAATGCTATCTTACAGCCTTGCTCTCTCTGGAAAAATTGCAGTAACAGTTGGAAAACCCAAAATGAACACTCTTAGTTCACAAAAAACCCACAGAGACATTGACAAAAGACTAAAGATGATATTGGGTAATAAAAAAAGAGGGAATGAAGAGTCTAGATATCAAGAAAACATAATAGATAAAAACCTGGAAATTGTTTACATTAATTAGTAAGAAAGGAATAGTGGAAGTAACAGCCAGCAAAATTTTGAGAATCACAAGCAGAAATTGTAAAACCTGAATTAAAGTAATGGCAGAACCTAGACTTCATGCTTTGCCTTTACTTTGTCAAAAGCTGAAATACCCCCTCCACATGACACGCAGGCAAGCCTGGTTTTCTGAAGCATTACACTTACACTGTTTTGTTTTATTGCCTTCTTTAAGGATGTTTTTTAATTTAGAAGAAAAAAATTATTAGCATATGCTTGATTCAATAAAGTGCGCTTTGGATCCAGTAACAGAGTGAGTAACTTTGTAACTTTGAGAAGACTGTTAAACTAGTACAGGCAGAACAGTAGCTTTGAAGCTGCTTTTGCAAGGAAAGAGAGAAAAAGTACTTTGAACAACTTACAATGTACTGCCTGTGTCAAACCAGCAACTGAAATCTAGGGTGGTCTATGTAATTCACTGAGAATGTATGAAAAAAAATCGTATGTGACAATTATTAGATTGTCTTTCTGAAATTCTTTCTTGCTTATGTATGTACTTCTCAACCTACTTTTAGCATGACATCCTACTGATCTATCCCTTTTTTAACAGCATTCTACCTAGGGGTGGATTGATAAAGGGAGCTCATTTGACAGAAAACCTCTTATGCAAGATTAAAGGCAGACTTTGCTTTGTTTTTTGTAGCCTCATGAAAAAATGACATCTATGGGACAGAAGGGCACATGGTCCCAACTCTAAGGCTATCATCACAGAACTTCCAAGGCTGTAGACCATTTGAAGGTTTCACAAATCTGTTCTAATGTTTGGAACTATTTTCTGACTAGAATATTAAGCCTTTGCAGACTATTATGTAATTTTGTTTATATGGTAATTGCAGGGAAAAAAAAGTGTTACATTAGGGATAAGGAAATGATATGCTAAACTAAAATTTCTGTAGGTGCTTCTGGTGCAGAGATATCAGATCTTCCAATACTAACTTGTCATTACTGGACATTGTATTAAATTTATATAAAATTGTGGTTTATAATTTTTGTGCAAAACAGCAACTCTTGTTAAAACAATGTGTAAGATTATTAAAATTAATGGTGAAAAAACTCAAACTCTTGGTGAAGACTTACTTGGCTTCCATCAGAAAATCAAAAAGGATTAATCTGATCATAAAAGTAACATATGAATTACCCATTTATACACATTTCTTTTCATATGATCATGTGAAAAGTGGGAGTTTAGATTTTTGCCTGTCAGTACTCCCAGGAAAGTCAAGACCCTTGTGTCTGACAGTCTGCTAGTGTCTTGTGATGAGACCCTTCACCAACAGATTCACAAGGCTGGAAGGTACCTCAACTACCCTTTTAGGGGGGGCTCAGTGAGTGTTACCCACCACTGACAACTCACTCACGGTAACAGTTTATGAAATAACCCTCTTTATTAATACAAATTGTGACACATTAATAAGGTTTGAAGGTTGTCAGTGATTTGAAGGTTGTCAGTGGTTTGAAGGTTGTCAAGTTGATTGCAAAACTGTGTTTTAAAGCAATCTACCTATATTAAGCAACCACAAGTTCTAATATGAAGCAATTTACTAATATTCTATGAGGCAAGCATAAACACAAGCTCTAGTCCTAAAAGCAGCATTTAACATGTGTAGAGTGTATTTCTCACTCAAGGTGTCCCTTTAGGGAGGAGAAGATGGACTCAGCCCATCGACTGATCCCAGCAGTTTTGGTGGAGATCTTCTCCGACTCTCCCCCTATCCTCAATTTACTTTTATGCTATGTTCTTTGTGTCTGAATGGTTCTAGTCAGAAATACCTTTTATTTCTGATTGTTGTACCTAATGGGAGGGGGTTGGTGATCATGGCTTGCCACCAGAGAAGGGGGTTTGACATGGTTGTTGGCTTCAGCAGTAGAACACCTTGATTCTCCCTTGTCAGACAGGTTCTGTACAGTCTCAGTACCACATTGTTCCCCCATTCTGTTGGGATTTGAATGGAGGAAGGCCACATAGTCTTCACTTCATTCCACACTCTGTTCTGTTTCTCTGAGCAGATATTTATTGTTATATTGGGGAGTATGTCGATCTTAGACCATCCAGGGAATTGCATCTGCTTTTTACCCTAGAATTCTGAATCTCCTTTACATTTAACCCTAGCCCTCATCCCATACACACCAATAGAAAATGATTAAACATTGATAACTTTATTCAAACAACCTAATAAATAGAATGGAAGAATTATCTGCCTCCTCTCTACAGTGGTGAGAGGCAGTAATTTTAGCTTTCTTATGTTAACTAAAATGTTTTCTATTACATTTAGGTTATTGCTGCAAGCAGGTTTCATGATACAGAGATTTCATGGTTTGTCAGACTGTGGGAACCACAGAACAAGCTAGTTCAGGCAGTGAAGTCCAGGGCCAGCAATCTATACAGGCTCTGACAGGATGTGATAATCCTGAGACTGTCACCAGCTTTGTGGATTTTACCTGGACATTAGTAAAGCACTTAACACCATTTTTCACAGCATTCACCTGGAGAAACTGACTGCTGATAGCTTGGTGAGGTGTGCTCATCACTGGATGAAAAACTGGCTGGAAAGCCAGGCTGAGAGTGACAGTGACTGGAGTTACATCCATCAGGTGGCTGGTCACAAGTGGTATTCCCCAGGCTCAGTATCAGCACCAGCCCTGCTGTACAAACAATTTGGACGAGGTGTTGCACACCAGTGATTACTGGGTTAGAACCACCTTGTGGGGCTGTGTGTGTGTGTGTGTGTGTGTGTGTGTGGAGGGGCAAGGGATGGGTCAAACCTCACAGAGGTGGAGAGTGGCATCGTATCCCTCATGGCAGGCCCTGGAGCACATACAGGGAAGCTCTGGAGCAGCTGCCAGTTACAAACAGCCCAGGAAAACCATAACCCCCCCCAGCTCCTGGAGCCCCTGACCCAGCTTGGATTGGCAGGGTTAGTGAGAACATGGCCCCTGGCCTGGGACCCCAGAGTGGCCAGGGGGTCAGAGGCCCCACCTGGGGAGGGTTGGGCACAGAGACCAGAGCAGATAAAGGGGCAGCACTGGATTTCCATTTGGTCCTAGCCTGAAACTGTCAACATGTGACCCTCTAAGTGGTGACTACATTTTTGTCTCCTCTCTTTTTCTCTCTTTATTCTTTCTTCTCTTAATCTCTCTTCTGTTATTCTTTTATTCCTCTTGTGGGTAACTTAAACACATATTTTCTGTAAGTTACGGGTACCTTAATGAAGCTGCATGGAGTTTGTGTTTGCTGGGTGTAACAAAGGTTCCTCACTATAGCAATACTTGCTAGTCTCAGTAATCTGTTGTAATGCTTTTGTGAAGTTGCATGTTATTTATGTAAAACCCTTTTTGCCAAAACATCTATTTTCTCACCAAATTAAAAGAAATCTCTTAGTGAAAAATGTGTAGTCTTTCTCCGGATGTGAATTCAAGGTATCCAAGACTCAAAAGGCTTTGCAGGAGTTTATGTAGGCAAAATCTGTTGAAGCCTGAAATTGAAGTGTAACACCCAGTAAAGGTTGGAGCTTCTAGACCGGGGTGTAACATGAGGGGATAGAATGCACACCCAGTTGTTTTGTAGATGACACCCAGCTGGGCAGGAATGTTGATCTACTGGAGGGATGGAAGGCTCTACAGAGAAATGTGGAGAGGTTGGATAGGTGGGATTCGTAGGCCAATTGTATGGTCTAGTGGTGGACTTGGCAGTTTTATGTTTGGAGTCAATGATCTTACAGGTGTTCTTTAACCTAAATGATTCCATGATTTACCACCCATTGTTTATCTCACTCATCAAGCAGAGAGTTCCTACTAATTGTTACTTAGTTAAGGAACCCTTAGTAACATTTAGATAGCAAAATATGTAAATTTTCTCTGTTCCAACAACAGCACTACTTTGCAGAGATACTGCATGATGCCAGAATGAAGTTAAGTATAACAAAACAAACTTCAATTTATCTCAGCATAAAGGGAACCATTCTGAAAATGTTGGAGTTGTATTTGCATGTCCAAAGAAATACTCACTGCTGCCCCAACAAGGCTGCTATGATGCACTAATCAGAGTGGTCGTGGTGACACAGGTGACAAGGTCTTCAAGCAGATAAAAAGCTCATATTTTCAAAAATACAGAAATTCCAAAGCCTTTTCAGGTTTTTCTTCCACTGAAATTATGTTTGAGTCTGTATTAGTGGGCCCAAAGCAGTCTGAATACACACTTATATAATGTCCTAATTTTTGCCAAAAAAACACTTTAACCAGTTTATTTTGACTGCCACATCCAACTGGTGAGATCAAATCCAGATTATGAAAATTTTCCAAGAGTGAGGAATAGCCCCATAGTCAAGGGTGTGCCAGGTGTTAAAGACACATTTAGTATTCTTCCAGAAAATAATCACAGAAGCTCCTTGATCAAAGGCCAAAGGCTGAGAATTTAGGAGAATTTCAATTTCAACATCTGTTTTAACAGATGTGGGTAAGACATGTCAGGAATTTTTTACTGTCATTGAAAAGATTTTTTGGCCTAAAAGCAAAACAGGATCGACTGCATCATTCTTAAATCAAGGGTTTGTATTATTTTGCATTTCCCAAACATTAGTTTAAAGCAGCAAATTGACCTAATAATGGGTGTCCTTTGGGGAAAAAATAAATTCCTTTTTTACTGTTTTCACAGTTAATTGAGCATGATCTTATATGTTATTCAAAAATATGATGTGAAATTTAGATTGCCTTTGCACTATAGCAGTAACTTGAAGGAATGGGAACTCATTTCATGTCCTTTACTGTCAAGATACTTGTGCATCAGATTTGGAAACCTAAATGCTGCATGGCAGAGTAAAAAATTCCACAAGGTATGGAGAAATAGAAGCCAGACCATCATCAAAACTGGCAACAGACTTATGTAAGAAAGAAGATCCTCAGGACAAGGAGTGTTAACTACAACTCTATGAGAAAAAGCATTTAGTGAGTTGAAATAGGATCCTGAAAGAGGGAGTCCCAAAGTAGATATTTTCAGGAGTAGTAGGTATATTTTTACATAAACCTACACATTCTTTGATCCACATGCTAAGACTAGATAAGGACTGTTATAAGCTCTTATTCAGATTTAGCTGACTTGTCAACAGCAGTTACACTGATTTAAATGTTTTTGTGCATATTCTTTACATTCTATGTCAGCCAAAATGGTGAATGGCTTTTTTGAAGTCTTTATTCTCCCAATATGTCTTGAAAAAAGTTAATTTCTATGGTCATTCCCTTCAAGGAAAGCCACAATAGTAGGAGACAGAGACAAAAACATTTATTCTGCCTTATATCATAGTTCACCACAAGGCTAGAAGAGTCAAGGAAAAACTAATAAAACAAGATGTAAGGGTGAAGTTGGAGGAAGAGACAATAGCTATTTACGCTGCTTCTGATCTTCTAAATGTGGTCTTAAAACATGGCCCGAAAATTTGTCCCATTAAAATAATACGTGAAATTTATAAATAGGCTTTTTGGGGGTTGTACTTATTCTAAAATTAGTTTTGTTTCTGGTGAATTCACTTCTTGTTAATCTATTTAATATTCTTTTGTTTTGTGTATGTGCCCATGTCTTGTTACTAGCTTAGAACCTTTTACCTTCCTCTTTTGAGTTTTGTATTTATTTACATATTTTTTCCAAATTCCTGCCATCCATATTTAAGAATTGATTTGTGTTTTCAGTTCTTTGTCTGCTAACCTGTTGCCTGTGCTTGTTTACTGCCCATTTCTCATCATAAGGGCCTTGCACAAGCTTTAAATGTAGTGCTGTAAAACAGAGAGTAGCACACAGTTCAGAGTAAATGCATCATTAGCACAAATTTGCGAGGAGAAAAATACATGCAATACATTAGGACATCTGTTATGGTTCACAGTGCTTTGGCTGGTCTTCCTAATAAAGACTGAGGGAAAGCAAGCATTCAGGACTTCCTTTCTTTTCATGGAGACTATATGCATGGTAGATATCCGCTCTTGATGTCAATGGCAAAATAAACAAACGTATAAGAAGAAATAGCAGTTAACCCTTAAAGGACAATATTTCCAGTAGATTAGAAATTCATTGCCAGAAATTAAAAAAAAAAAATCAACCCCCCAAAAAAACAATCTACAAAGGATCTATGCATAAATTATATAAACCTATGGAATAGAAAAGATTTTGAGCTCAGAATACCCCTAAAAAATTCTGGTTTATTAGCTGGGACAAATGATTTAAACACCCGGACAGACTGAGCTATGAGCAATGTATGTGAATATTTACACTCACAATTTTGACTTAGGCATTGAAAAAAAATGTTTCTTAACACATTCACAAAAATCTTCTTAGTAAAAACTGCAGACTATTCAAAGAGATGTATGCTATTAGGAAACAAAATGTGCTTTCACATGCTCTAAAATGCTGTAGGGCATATATGCTGCAATATTCAGGTCCTTCCCAGATAAATTAGGCAGGAAAAGAATTCTCCTAGTGGACTTCACAGACTTAAGATGATTTTTTTCCCCATCTATACTTGTATGAAATACTTATTTATTTCAGCACTGTTTTGAATTTTTTGTGGTATAGGTAGTGCAGAAATAAAGGATTGCCATCAAAAGTTTTGCAGATCACATGCACGCAGGAAAAAAACACACACAAGTCATTCCAGCTAAACTGAAAGTACTGCTATTATCTTTATCTCTTAAAAAATTAGTTGTCTTTCCTTTTGGATCTTATCTTTTTGTGGCTCCACTTTATGAGTTACACTACCTCAAAAAAGCACTGTAGGTCATTCATAGGGATATGATGCATGGGATCTTGTAAGTCTCTAAGATGGTGCCAACACCTGAGCTGAGAATAAAAGCAGACTTGATCAACAGAAGTGACAATGAAAAATATTTGTACTGACACATTCCAGTGATGACATAAGTTGTATGGACTCTGTAAAGCTTGTAAGCTCAGATTCAAATAGTGCCTATGCAAGTGAGGGGATTCTGCTCTGGCTCTGTCTCCATCATCAGTAGGGTATTAAGTTTTCTAATCAGGTTAATTAAGAACTGTGTCCTTGTGCTACTGGTTCTGCATCATTTAGGGGTAGCTATAAAATCTTTACAAGCATTCCCAAATTTTTTTTTCAATTATCATTCAAATGTCCATATTTTTATCTATCCTATAAACTACAAGGGTACACAGAAGCTCACATGCATTTTTCAACTGCTGTAAAATGAATCAGAAATGTTTAGCATTTAATCTGTAGGATAAAAGGGTAAGAGAATGGAAAGAATTCTATAAAAACCTAAATACCCTGGATATCTTAGAGCAACCTAAAGAAAAACAGCAGACACTTAATTGCCATCTTCACCTATACAGTTAAAAGAGGTCTGCTATAAAAATTACATGTAATCAATATGAATGCAGCTATAAACAGAACCACACATGGCACCCTGCAATTTAATTCTGTCCTTATTACTGCTGGGTTCCACTTTTATATTTATAGTATGCATAATGAATGAATACATTTTAGAACTGATACAAGGGGGAAAAAATCTCACCTTTTTGCCATATTCAGAATCAACTTGTTTTCCTTAAATCCAAATTACATCGTATTTGGTTTGTGGGTGAGCTGAGGAAGAATTGAGTTTGGTTTGTGTGGTGAAGAAGCTATGTGAAGGAGAACATTTCACTAAATAAAAGAATATAGATATCACAGACATAATCAAACAGTCAAATAGAGAACATACTAGCAAATGCAAAAAAATTAATATATATTGTTTCCAGATGTGCAGATATTTGTCTATCAATTACTTTTAAAACCTACCTTTTGGCTTAGGTTAACAATAACTTAAAAAGAAGTATTTACCATTTAAATATAAAATAAGTAATTTAACAGGTGATACATGTTGAAAAATACTTTTTCAGGTACTTGTGATTTTGGGTGCCTTTATATAGTCAGCTTATGCAGCTCAACCTTAATTAATTTTACTTGAACACTTGAGTCCTGAGGAATCTATTGGGCATTTATTTTCTGTCTTGTACCATCATGATGGGTGAATTCATCCTCTGCATTCAGATTTTCTGCTCTTCTTTAGTGGAAAAAAATCTAATAACTAACAATGTCTATATATCTCAATGCAATTCTCAATGAGAATTTCAAATCCAGGTTCACTGACTTATTTTTAACTAATTAAGTAAATAATTTTTTTAAGAAAATAGAATTAGATATTACCAATAACCTTATCAATAACTAAGACTTCTCTAGTTTCATAGAAAAGGTGTAACAACACCACTGCTATGCCTGGGATGCATAAAAAGAAGTGTGGCCAGTAGATCAAGGGAGGTAAGCAGGTCTCTGCTCCTATGAGTCTCCACCCTGAGTATTACATCCAGCTCTGGAATCCTCAGTACAGGAAAGGCATGGACCTGTTGGAGTGTGTCCAGAGGAGTGCCACAGACATGATCAGAGGACTGGAGGACCTCTCCTATGAGGAGAGGCTGAGAGAGTTGTTGTTCAGCCCGAAGAAGAGGCTTCAGACACCTCATTGTAGCCTTTCAATGTTGCCTGTAAGAAAGATAGGGACAGAATTTTTAGCAGGGCTTGTAGCAACAGGCAGATGGATAATGGTTTTAAACTAAAAGAGGATAGATTCAGATTAGATACAAGGAAGAAGTTTTGTTTTTTTTTTAAATGAAGGTAAAACACTGGAACAATTTTCCCGGAGAGGTGGTAGATGCCCCATCCCTGTAAACATTCAGCATCAGGTTGGATGGGGCTCTGAGCAAGTTCATCCTGATCAAGTTCAAGATGTTCCTATTCATTGCAGGGGCATAGGACTAGATGATTTTTAAAGGTCTCTTGCAACCCAAACTATTCTGTGATTGTGTGATGCTGTTGTTACTGAAGATAATAACATTATAATGGATATGTTATGTTCATTGAAACCAGTTGCCAAATCTTTGCTAACAGGAAAATCATGAAGAAAAGAGCATTTTGTGAACACGTAAGAATCTTTTTTTGCATGGTTTAGAGGTCAGAAGTGCATGCAAAACTGACAGAAGAGATTATTTTGCTTTGCAGTTCATACCTACGATCAGACCCAAGGTCTTTGAACGGGTCCGATAGAGCCTGCACAGAAGACCTGACCAATACCATACACCTCAGATCTACCATAATGTGTTGTGTTGTTGTTTGTATATGTGTTGTTATCCACATATGTGCTGCAACTCTGAAAGCTGAGATTTGTGCTTTCAGGAATCTGAATGTGGCAGATATGCCCATGTTATTGTCTATGCCATATAGAAATGCATCACATAGAGACTGAATTGTTCATGTTGCCATGCATCCTGGTTTCATTGGAAAAGCATATGCTTTTCCTTTCTTTGTGGTTGGAAACTACTAAATATTCTTCTGTTCAGACTCTATAGAACCTTTTTCCATGCCTCATCTACTGCTCTAATATAGCTGCCATTATAACAGAGCTAGTACTTGGTATTTGCAACATTATTATTCAATAATCATTCTTTTCTGTTGAGAAATTGCCTTCTGTCTTTGTGTTTAACCTTTGAAATGAAGTAATACTACCTAGTGAACCTTTCTTTTTTTTAGCATTTATAAAACTTCATCCTCTTTTGCAAAATGATTCACAGAATGGTTTGTGTTGGAAGGGACCTTAAAGATCATCTAGTTCCAACTTTCCTGCCACAGGCAGGGAACTTTCCACTACACCAGATTGCACAAAACCCCATCCAACCTGTCCTGGAACACTCCTATAAATGGAGCATCCACAACTTCTCTGGGCAATCTGTTCCAGTGTCTCACAAATCTCACAGTGAAGAAATTGCATAAAATCATTCTAACAGAACAGAAATACCAACTCCAATGTTACTGAGGGACTGTTTATTCAAATTCAGAGGTTCTGAGCTCTAATTTTGTCTGCCATTGATTTGTTCGTTCACCTCAGACAATTTTTCTTGATTTAATCATCTCAGTTTTACTTTGGATTGATACTATCTAATTTAGTGAGATTCTTCTGAAGACTTATTAGAGCACTGTTCATGATATGAAAAGAAAAATGTTGCATGAATTCATATTATCATGTTTAGATGCTTTGCATCAGTCTGCTGCTCATTGATGTTGCCTATAAGCAAGGATGAATGGCATAAATTGTAATTGACAAAAACATCTTCTGCAATCGCCAGAAGTAGTTCTATGAATATACTAAAAAATAATGACACTGTCATTGTATTCAAGCTGACAGGCCTTGCTAAGAGGCAAGGAATGTTAACTTAGGCTTAGATGTGTAAAAATATTGTATTCTGGACATGGCTTCCAACATTTAGCTGCTTTGGTGTGCCAGCAGGATGAACATCTGACAATCTGCAGCAACTGAAGCCTGTGACCTCAAATATTTTGAGCTTCTAATGCATATATAACAACATGCATCTACCCAGAACTGTCCTTACACAAAGCTTTATTCATTCACCACCCTTACAGATGAAAAAGAATAGTTTTTTATGGTTTTTTTTCAGAACTCAGGTTTACAGTTTTATTGCCGCATTGAAAGTATAATATATTTCATATTAAGCAATTTAATTATGGTTAGACAACATAAACTCCTGAGGATTTTACCTAATCAAAGTTCTTCATATGGCTTGATATTTTAAATACTTTTATTTTAATTACACAAAATTAGTAGTTAATAGACTGTTGAAACACAACAACAAAACCAAGTTCTTTTTTTTATAGGATTTTATATTCAAAGTGCTTAAATTTCACTTCTGCTTTCAAAGGCACAAAAAGACAAAATAGTTAGAGGAAAGGTCATCTTTTCTTTTCTCTGCAGAAGCCACATTTGAACATAAAATGTTCTTTTCAGCAAGTTAAAGAAATATATGTAAGAAATATACATATATTTTAGGTACTTAAATTAAATTGTATATTCTGAGCACTTCACCATGATTAATCATTTCTTCGCTAATGCCTACTGACCAGTTGTCTGGGAAGCATAAACTTCCTAATTGTGTTGTGACACTTTTATTCTACAATTTTTTAATTTTTTGAGAAATAATTTGCTCACTGTATCATCTGAATTCTCCTTACTCCTTTTGCCTTAGAGATATACCAGTTGTATCTGCTTAGGCTTGTTTTAACTTCCAGATCTGTTTTTGTTTAATTTTATTTATTTTTCTTCTGAGTATATGATGAAGATTTGATATAATCCTGTGCCTTAGAAAATACAAACTCCTTTCGCTAACTTTAAATCAGGTTCTTAATAGCCTTTCTCTTAGTTTTGGGTCTCAGATTGCTGTTATAACCCTGTTTACTGGGATTCTAGGTACCTTCCAGAGTTCTCTCACTAGTCTCACACCTGCTTTTAATTCTATTTTCTTAGTTTCTTACAAAAGACTTATGAAATATAGACCCAAATTCTTTCTAAGACTTAAATTTCCTTAAGTGTCTATGAATTTCTTTTGCACACTTCTCAACAGTGATGAATATAATGTAATTGCATAGGTTAGAGCTTTTTTCCTATGAGTCCCTTATTTAAACCTTTTACTTTTTTTTTCCTTTGCTCTTATAGGTCAACTTCTTATTCTATCTCTGCTGCTGATATTTTCTAGTGCCAGATTGTGCTCTAATTTATAAATTATATCAAATCCTTAAGAAAATGAAGAGTGAGATCTTTTTGGGTTTTTTTTTCCTCAACTGACAACATGAAATTAGCTTTAAATAGACTAGAATGTTGCAGAGGTTTCACTTCTAGTTTGAACAGTTTAGTATGTACAGGTAATCTTAACAGCATTCTACTCCACCAAATGCTTTTAAACTTTTCATCAGAATAGATAGCATGTGTTTTTTATAATATGTATTTATGACTTTATCATAATCAGAAAAAATGGCAAGTAACTGCAGTAATAAATAATATATATAAATATAAAATAAATTAAAGCATGAAATTTACAAGAATCAATGAAATAGAAGAGCTTTAAGTTATTTTTCAAGGGTGAACAAATGTGATTGACTATTTTTTGGTCTGCTGTTTCAAGTGTGATAGAGAACAGAAAAAAGTTGATCATTAGAATGGTTGAAGAAAAAGGAAACTGTAGAGAGAAAGGACTAAATTGAATGCATTGTTAAAAATTAGACAATGAAGAAAATCAGGACAAGAGTAGAACAATTTCACTTGAAAATGTCTCTTAAAGGATAAGAAATGTTGCAATGTAGTCCTTGACAAAGGATAAAATTCTTTTCTCCAATCTGCACTGCAGATCTTAATGGTATATTGTGCAGCTGTCATACATACAGGGCTCCCACTGATATTAGTAAATGGTCCTTTCATAGAACTACTGGAGAATATGAATAGAAATAAAAAAGAGAAAAATTTTACCATGTTATGCACAGAAGGATTGCCATCCTGACCCGTGCTGACTTTCTGACTCTCTAATCCCTTGATTGCCGTAAACTGTGTGAACTTGACCTTTGTTTCATGATTATATTTAGGTGCCATGTTATTTGGAGCTTAACTATTGCTACTTCCTATTTCTTTTTGGTACTCATGCACTCACATTTTTCCCATGACAAATCTGTAATATAATTACACTTAATATATATTTTTTTAAAAATATCCACAACAAAAAAACCCCACAAACTAAAATCCCCCAAACCAAAACCACTATAAGCCTAGGAATATGTACATTTCATAATTTCCAAATAGACCACAAAATATCTTAGAATGGTAGAGTCTTTTGCTTTTGTCATCTTCTCTCCCTTTAATTCACTGTTTCTTGACCAACGTGATTTGTATATCACAGAATGGCTGAGTCAGAAGGAAGCTCTGGAGGTTATCTGGCCCAGCTGCCCTGACCAGGCATGTCTGCCTAGGGACACTTGTTCAGGATCTTGTCTATACTTTTTTTTTAATGTCTTCAAAGATGGAGACTCCACACCTCCCTGAGCAACTTGTGCCAGGGCTCAGTCACTCTCGCAGCATAGAAGGGTTTCCTGATGTTCAGAGGGAACCTCCTGAGTTTCAGGTTTTGCCTCTGGTCCTGTCACTGGACACCTCTGAAAAGTATCTGGTACTGAAAAGTACCTGGCTCCATTCTGTTTTCACCCTCCCTTCAGATATTTATATACATTGCTGAGTTTCCCTCTGAGCTTTCTCTTCTCCAGGATGAACAGTCCCAAATTTAAAATGTAATTTTCTAATGTCATATCAAGGAGTGTTATTAAAGGATTTGTAGATCATTAGGTAAATTCTTTTTAAGACTTATTTAATTTGAAACAAAGGCTGGTCTTAATTGAAAGAATGTATCATATGTCAGTTGACATCAAAGGAATTGCATTTTACATGTGTGGTATATTGCATATATTTGGATCCGAATTAATTTGTAGAATTACGAATAAAATATATCTTCATCTCAAAAGGAGAAGCAAATGCAATATTTGATTGATTATTTTTGATGCATTTCAGTAAACGACCTGCATGATCCCTACCATTTCACACAAGACATAAAGAGTTCAGTAATACCAGTGGAACAGCTTTTCAAATATATATATATATATACATATAATTTCTTTCAAAGAGCAGATAATTTAAAAAGTTATAGTTAAAAGACTAAAATTATACATCTGGTAAACAAAGAAGGAGAAAGGAAAGAAAGAATTTTTAAAATTCAGGCTACTATAATCTAAACTGACTTTCACTAAAATAGGTGAGCAAGATGTTACTTTATTACTTATGAGTTGCTTTTTGTGTGGTTGATTTTTTAATCCAAACTATGATTAAAACAACAGAAAAACAGAGATTATATGGAATCCAAAGGAATTTCTGCTCAGAGGCAAAAAGAGCATATTCCAAAGCCATAGCAATTAGTGAAAAGCCTTCAACTCTTATCTAATTTCAGACATAGACATTCTGCATGTCTGTCTTTGATGTATTGACACTAGGATTTATTTATAATCAATATAGAGAAGCAGGTATTTTTAGGATGTGATTTTTCATCTTAACTAGATATCTTAGTTCAGATGAATCACATATTGCAACTGTCTGTTTCCCTTCATTAACTATAAACAAAAGCTGAGAATAAGTAGCTAAAATGCAGGCTTATCCATTGAATTGGATAAATCCTATTCTTATTTACTTCAGTGGGTCTTGGATTTCTAGAAAATTTTTTTTCATATTTATATAATGAAACATATCAATATGCCAGATCAGTCCAAGACAACCTACTTACCTGAAAAGGAATGATTACATTCACTTTAGGACTGGTTCTGCTGTTTCCGACCGAGACAAATTGATTTGGGGATATTGAGCTGACTAGCTCGTATTTAAGTTTTAATCTTAACTGAAGTCCTTGATGCAATAAACTTTCTGTAGAAAACAATAATAAAAAGTAGTAGCTTATTGTCCTCAAGTTTCTGAACAATACAATAACTTGAAATAACTCATTAGTTACACACACACACTTCCCTTCACATGCACCACCCTCCACACACACTCATGCACAGTCCAGACCCCACACACACCCAGGATCAGCATAGCAGATCATTAGCACCTTGGAAAAGACTGAAATGCTAAATACCTATTTTCCTGTGCCAAAAGAAAGTATCTGGTGGAATCAGGGAGAAATGCTGTTAAGTATCTATACCATATTTGAAATGTGGCCTTTTATTTAAATTTATGTGCATATTACTTTCATTTAATTTCTTTAATTAAAATTTCTCAGTTTTATTTCTCACCTGTATTTCTATGAATATTTTCTTCTAAGAATTAGAAAAAAAAGTATGCGATATATTTTCAGGATAAGATGTTGTTTGGTTTATACAATCTTAAACAGTTCCAATATGGAAGTATTTATTTGTTCCTTGCTCAACTGGAATAAATATTTGAAACATAGACCATTTACAATGAAATGCTTTACATTTCTAAGATGGCTTCAAAGAATTTTGATCCTCATTGCTTATTCATTGTAAACAGTAATTTTTTCAGTGAATAAGAAGTATGTGTGATGTATCCACATTAGTTAAAACACAAATTACTAGTAATGACTAGGTTGAACTACAGTAAATAACACCCTGAATGATGTTTTATCTTCTTCTTTGTCCTGACCCACTGGCCACTCTGGGGTCCCAGGCCAGGGTGAGGGGCCATGTTCTCACTGTCCCTGACAGAGCTGGGTCAGGGGCTCCAGGATCTGGGGGGTGTTATGTTTTTTCTGGGCTGTTTGTGACTGGCAGCTGCTCTGGGGCTTCCCCATGTGGGCTCCAGGAGCTGCCTTGAGGGATATGATACCACTCCACCTCCCTGAGGGTTAACCCATCCTTTCCCCTATACACACACACACACACATGCATCCCCACAAGGTGGTTCTGACCCATAATTACAGATCTGGTGTCTAACAACCATCAAGAGTCTCATTTGCTGCTGTTCTAAGACCTGTATAACGTGACCTTGAACACTTTCAGGGATGGGGCATCCACAAGTTCTCTGATCCAGTGTCTCATCACCCATAGTAAAGAATTTCTTCCTTATATCTAATAATAATAGAAATAATACAATAACTTGAAATAACTCATTAGTTACACACACACTTCCCTTCACATGCACCACCCTCCACGCACACTCACGCACAGTCCAGACCCCACACACACCCAGGATCAGCATAGCAGAGAAATAGGTGAGAAATAATAGGTGAGAAATAAAGGAGAGAGCATAGGTGAGAAATAATAATTCTGGGCATATACAATCTGAGGAAAGTTTCCAAATTATTTTGATTTGAAACACATTTTATATCAATAACACCTTAAAGATGACTGAAATATATTGATGGGCACTTAAGCTTGACACTTTTTGAAAAGTGTATGGAATTTAAAATTAAAATCAGTAAAATTACAAACTTCTTACAATTTCATTTTTCCTCTGAGATTTAAAGTTGCAGATGTCAAATTCCTGTGCTTCATACAAGTCTCTCAGAAAAAGTTTTTATCTCAGCCTAAAATGTAGTTTCTGTAGCACAATAGTACCAGTGAATTTTGAAAGGGTGAAGGGAAAACATCTTCTCATTGGATTTGTGTACATTGCACATTTTATCCAAACTGGGAAATTCATCCCAGATATGTTATATTCATCATTCATACTGTAACAGGCCTCAAGATTCTTTGAAAAAGATGTTGTGGACCTTGAACATAGCTCATGTGAAACAGATGAGAGATGATGATGAAGTTGAGGGAAAGAATAAGGAGCACATGGCCTGGTACAGATCCCAGAAAGTACCTTACATATGATCCACAGCCTAATAAATTGTTTAGCTCCATTTAAAGTCTGTATTTGACAAACAGGGCTAAATAGATCTTCAAAATATCTTGTAGATGAAAATGCCTTCAAGCAAAGTACCTTGGCCAGTGACTTTACTGTTGACGATTCACCCTTTACCCTAGCTCATCAGACTGAACCATGTTGTTGTAAAAGTATTGTGGAAAAGGTAGGCACATTTTCAGAGATGCAGGGGAAAATCCTCCTTTGTCAAAGCCTGATGATTCCTCATGAAATTGTTGCAAGTTATGTACCCTTACCTACTATGCAATATCTAAGTTAGGGGTTCACTGTCAGCACCATTTTAGAAAATAAAAATTTGATCCACATAAAATATTTCATAGGTCAGTCTATCTGCTTCATTTTAGCCAATGAACAGGATATGTTCCATTGGCAAAGTGTTTGTGGTCATAGAGTTTTTCAAACTGTAATGATGTTTTATTTTTTTTCTAAATCATGCCACTGTCTATCCATGATTGCCAGATGTACATGGTAGAGCTGTAATTAAGTTTCATGTTCACTGGCTCAAAAATATCATTCTTGTTATCCTTTTATTAAATTATTGCCATGTAACATCAATCTGAGATCTGAGGAACAAACCTAATTTGATGTTTGCCAAGTATTTTCTATGTGATACAAATTCCACTTGACAAATCACACCCACACATTGCCATATGATACTACTACTAATGTCTTCTTCACAACCTTTTTTTCATCGTTAGTTACTTTGGTGAAGTGAATGATTAGAACATAAGCAGTGGCATTTGTTCAAGATGTGCCAGAAAGAACTGCAGTCTGTTCACTTCTTCACTGCCCACGTTAGCACTGCACTGTAAAAAAGAAAGATTACTAGGAAAAGTGTTACTTTAAGTCTAAATTTGTAAATGATATTCTGAATACCCTTTCAATTACAAGATGCTATTTTAAAATACGGCATCGTAAGGGAAAAAGTCAGCTTTAAAGAGGCTTTAAGATGGTTGTTTCTAGGAGAAAAAGAAGATTTGAGGCATTTTTAAAGCTTTAGCCATGACATTTTTAAGATTAGTTCAAAGCTCAGTTCCTTAATATGGGAAGAAAAGAGGACAATAAATACAAGTAATTTCAAAATGGTGCTATACATGTTTACATTTGGGATTGCCAGACAGGGTTTCTTGTAAAGGCAAGGGACTGCAGTTAATCCTCTGTCCTGGTTCCGGGCAGGACAGGTTTTATTTTTTGCAGTATCTGGGAGGGGCATGGCTAGGACCCAGAGGTTATTCTATACCACCCCACATCACTGCTGGGGGCAGGGGAAAGGGACTCTCTTTTAGGGGAGAAGGACTTCTTTCTGATCGAGAAAATGTGGTGGAGTGAGCCATCTAGTATTGTCTATTATTGTTGGGGGGGGGTTTCCCGTGTGAATAATTTCTTTTCTCGTATCTTCTATCATCAGTATTGTTGCTGTTGCTGTTACTCTTCATTTTCTTACCACATTGCTGTTTCCAAAATGTTATTCTTATCTCAAACCGTGATCTTTGCCTTCTGTACCTCCAATTCTCCTCTCCAGCCACCCCCATTGTGGAGGGGAAGGAGGAAGTGAGGGAGCAAAAGAGAGAGCAGTATGTGGTTTGGAGAGTCTCAGTGGGCTCTGAACTGGGGAGTACCATTCCCAAACCACAACAGCCTCCAAAACTGTCCTTGCCTGAAGATCATGTGCATTTGTTCCTATATCTCCATTTATTAGTGATGATATGGTTCATCTATGCATTAGAATATGCAACTAGAGCATATGTCTCATACTTGCTAATTAAAATTGGCTGGAACTGAATCTCCTACATCGTATTTACACTAGCTTATATTACAGTATTCTCATTTTGACAGGTTTTCTTTAGATTATCTTTCAGCAACAGCAACTTGCTGCACTGAAAGTCTTGTAAGAACAGAAAACAGCTACACTTTTCTGCTTTCTCAAGTTTCCTAGAGTTAAATACATGACAAAAAGCTCTTGTTAGTAATGGTACTGTCTTGTAGGAATACTTGATACAACTCCACCTTCATTAAAATGATTACTGGGCTACTTTTCCACAATGCAGAAGATTTTAGTTTTAATAATATGTTTTTAATAAATTGGAAACTTGAACTTCTTATGCACCACTTATGTAGAATGTACTACTACTTCAAAATAGCTTTGACAAACCACCTGAGAAAATATTCACTCTGTTTGACTTAAAAATAAGAATTTTAAGGATCTTCATGCTATTCATGCATTTTTTTTCCCTACCATACTGTTATTTTTTGTAATAAACTCATTTGCACAAATATAAATATTTTCCATGGCAGCTATGTAAATATCTATGTTTACTCAATATTGCAGCATCAGTATATTTATGATTATTTCAACATGGCCCCAAATATTTCTGACAGCTAGACAGCAGATGTTAGCAGCAGTGAAAGGAAATAACTTCTGAAAAATTTCAGAAGGTTTTTCAGGAAGGGCTTGCTTTCTGTCACCGCAAATTTTCCCTGAGATGTCTGGATAACAGTTGCATAAAAATGGTATTTTTGCGAAAAGCTTGAGGCAAATTCTGTCTCAAATTTACCAGTGGGTGCAAAGAGGGTAAAGGCAGTGCTTCACACCCCTCTGTGCACTTTCTGCACTAGGACAGGGGTGATCCCAGAAGTGTTTCATGTCTCTTCAGAGTACAAAGCACATTATCACTTCATGCATCTTTCTCTGGAACTCATGATGGCATCTAGGGGCTAAGTGGTTCTCTTGCTTGTTAAAATGTATTCAGCAAAAAAATTTGTACCATTACCAAAGTTGAACATGACTAAAGTAGAATCATTTTAAATGCTGGCATGGCACTACTCTACACCAGCAGTAACATGCCATCATTAGAAGACTGTAATATTATTTGTGCATATGCCCAAGTTTGGGATTCTTTACAGTCTTCACTCTTAATATATCTTACATTTTGCACATATAAAGTAATTTTAATAATCATACTGGAAATGAGCACCTCCCACTGACTCAGGGCAATATAAACTGCATGTCTACATCAGTCTAATTCATTGGATTTCAGGGAAATTGACACTATCTTCTTTTCCATAGGTTTTCTATGAGGCTAAGGAGTAAAACACTGAAGGTATGCTTTTTTACTTCACAAGCTGATGGGAATTTTGCAATTGATTTTAATGGCAATGCATGAATCAATTCTTACCTTGACCCTAACAGCTTTACTTCTGCAATTCAGCTCTGTATCTGTAAAAGTATCTGTAAAAAAGTAAAAGTATCTGTAAAAGGATGCTTTTAGGTTGTTTGCTTAGTTTTTTTAAGGTTAATTATATAAGCTTTCTAACTGCCTTACGTTTGAGAAAAAATCGCATCTGCCATATTATCACAATCCTTTTTTATGGCAATTTTTCCATTGCAAATTTTTGCAGATTACCTAGGAAAAGAAAACAGCTTCAAAGCTTTACATTGTTTTAACTCTCCTGCCAAAAGAGCCCTCAGAGAACAACCACTCAATTGATTCTTCTTCAACTCTACTTCCTTTCTTTCGAAGCACTCGAGACATATTATTGCCCTGTCAGCCATCAACTGCACCAGGGTAGTGGAAGAACTCTGTTTCACTGAGAATGTTTAGTGTGCTCCAGAAATGTAAATCTGTAAACTGCAAGCTCGGGTATTTCATTAGGTTTGAAGGGCCATGAGAACACACAGTTCCAGGACAGCCACACAGAATAAGTACTACTGATCACTGTCGATACACTGGATCTTACTTGGAAGTACAAAGGTGAGAGTATGATATCATTTTGCTTTGATTTTTGTTCCAGGTCAAGAAAATGCCATGCAGCAGCTGTTGTTTCTCATATGGAAGCTTGGAATAAGACCATGCAGTCTGCATTCCAAAAATACAGTTCAGGAGCCAAAGTTGCAGATAACTGTAGCAAGAACTAGATCTGAAATGTTTAAGCAGATCAAGGATAAAAAAAAAAAAAAGATGCTTATTCATCCACAGAAGATTTTGAAGTTGTAGGGTGGGGAATGTAGTGCATATTTTATAGGATGGGTTCACTGTTCTGGCACTGAGCCCAAGCAGAAACTGATTCTGTAAAAAATAAACATATAGATATGTAAATAAATACCTTACTAATAGGTACTGCCATTCTTTGCTAAATACCACTGCATCGAAGAGCAGCATAGAGTTTTTCCAGAAAGCCTATTTTAGAAGCTTCCAGTTTCAGCTCTAGTCCAGGCAATTCCTGTAGGCAAGGAAAAAGACTCCTAGGAGGTCTGTATGATAAGGGAAACAGTTCTATGAGTCCTGTATAGATTGTAGACCTACCATTTTAGGTACCCTGTAAAGAACCTTCAAGTTACCTATCTCTTGAACAAAAGTAGATAATCTCTGCAAGAGAAGTCAGGGAAATTTTGCCTCATTTCCCCCTTTTTATCTTGCATAGATTAAATTTTACCGACTTTTCACTCAAACACAGTGTCAGCCAGTAAATTTCAAATAGCAGAAAACTGCTTTGTTTTTCATGGAAGAAGAAACTGAGTTTTAAAATTCTCCATTTTCTTTCCCAGTAAGCATTGTTGTATGTATAACAGGAAGGAAGAAAGCAAGAAGTCCAAGAAAATCCTGAGGATAAATACTCTGAGACAATTGTATTGAATGACCACTGTTACATGAAATATTCAGAGGGAAAAAATAGGATTGGGGAGAACTGCATGTTGTGCTGGAAAAAATACTAGCAACAGTCTTATAAACATCAGTTGCTGGTCTCAGTTTTGTAAGTTGTTTCTGTGTTTGTTTGGGTTTTTTTAATTTTTTATATGATAAAAATATTATTGTACCATTATGGTTTGCTAATACAATATAATATAATTGCATTCTTGTATATATGTCCTTTTTTATAAATATGCTGTAAGATACTGAGAAAGTACCTAGCCATAGATATAAATTTACAAGTTTGTAACTATTTAGAATAAACTAAGTGTAAGGTGATATAATAAAAAGAAGAAAGCAGGTTTATTTTCTTCTTCTTATGACAAAAATTGAGGAAATTGTAGAATGCAGGCCTGTTATTTCCCTTCCCAAAGAACTGAGTAGGTTTGCTATGGCTGATGTCTTTCATTAGGCCTTCAAATTGTCTTCGCATAACTGTTATGATGTTTAATTTCACCAATCATGAGCAGAAATTCTCATCACTTGATAGGGAAATCATCCTGGTAATGGACATAAGGATACTTGGACCATGAATCAAGAATGTAAAAATGCATTAGAATGAAGGTAAGACTGTGTACATGTATTAGTGAGAAAAGAGGGCAACAGGGACATTTTCCTTTTGGAGTCTTCAGGATTAACAGCAGAATAAATTAGTTCATAAGAAGTATTTATGAATATAATTAACCTTTAAAATAACATTGTTTTCAAAAACCTGTTTACAATATCTCTTGTAATGATAGACAGTTATTATAGATAGAAAAATAAAGGCACTTTTTCCAAACTTGTGCACTCTAAAACAATCTACAGTAAAAATAATATTTTTCTCATGCTGGAAATTATGTTAATTACAATAATGCCTTGTAGCACATTTGGCACTTTAGTCTCTTGTTTAGCATAGTTTTTTTTTATCTAAGAGTTTTCACATTGGACTATTTTTCAAACTTAATTAATGGTGCATTTGTACTTATGCAGCATCCATGGATAATTTCTTGGATTTTATTTTGTTCTCTGTCTTGAATGGTAGTTTCTGTATTCTTCCATCTGTCTATCTTTCCTGTTTGATACAACTTTTAAGAGGTATTTTCAGAGTTGAAGACTAACTTCAAGGATAATGTTAAATACATTCTTGGTTAAGGCAAAACTGTTTTTCCTGTACAGCACAATAATAATAGGCAAATAATGACAGTAGATTCAACTCTCCTCATAGTAATACACAGAAGACTATTAACACCATTAGAAATCAAGCAAGTAATATTTATTGCATGTGCAATATCACCACTAATATAAATTACCCTGAAAATTCAAAATAAATCTGTGTCATAAGAGAGGATTGAATTTTTCTATTGCTATTGTGCTTAAAACAGACCACAAATTATTTTGATGACCTGTGATGCATGGGATTAGAATCTCATGGAGGATTATTTAATTGTTGGGTTGGAACCAACGCAAGTGTGTGTGTGGATGGGGAAAGACCAGACCATATCCCACAAGGCAGGACTCATGGAACTCACATGGCAGGCTATGCAGTAGCACCTGTAAATCAAAAGGGCAGCCTGAGAGCCCATCCACACCACATGCCCTGGAATCACAAACTCAACCTCTGGCTGCCTACACCACCCCTCATTCCAGCCTGGAGGCACTGAATGGTCAGTGAGCCTGAAGTGTCACCTGGAGGGGATGGCTGCAGACATCAAATCTCACAAATACAGCAGCACATGCTCTCCATCTCTCTCTCCCTCCTGGGACCTGCCTCCCCCATGTGAAGCTGGACTTCCATAGGACTCTTTAGTGGTAGCTATTTTTCACTTATTCTTCTCTTAATATCTTTTCTGTCTCTTTCTTTACTCCAGTTTCTTCTCTTAATCTTTCTTTCTTTACTCTTTGCTAAGTTGTGTGGGTCAGCATGTGCTAAGTGCTTTGGAGAAATGCTTTGTTTTGATTGTATATTACTCCTTTTAAACTTTAGCAAAGATCTCTTATTTTCTCCTCACAATGAAAAGTATCTCCTGAGAAACGTGTGCAGAGTTATCTCTTTATACTGTCTCAAGGTATTAAAGAACTGAAAGCTCTGCAATAGTTCAGTAGGCGAACTTTTGGAGCCTTGTATATTTTTAAAAGTAATACTCCCAGTCGAGCCTGTGGTTTCAGGACAGAGGTGTTACACAACCAGTGCATAATTCCAGACTTTCAATTTACCATTTCAATTATTAATTTAATTAATGATTTCATTCATTTCAATAATTTCTATTACCATTTCCAAAAAGTTGAAACACATCAGTTAGTAAAACTATACAGTACACAATACCAGATCAGGTCATACACATAAAGCTCTGCAAGCCCTCAAGAATGCTCAGGCTCAAGTTACTCCAGAAAATTAGACTGGTGGCTCAAATTTTCTACCTTTGCACCAGCACAGCCAGCTGATATCTCCTGTAGGATGCAATCTTGCTTACATCACTCCACAGAGCCATCTTCTGCCCCATAGATCTTCTGCTCTATTCACAGAATCACAGAATATGCTAAGCTAGAAGGATCCCACAAGGATCATCAAGTCCAACTCCTGGCCCTGCACATGATCATCCCCAAGAGTCACACCATATGCCAAAGAGTATTGTCCAAACTCTTCCTGAGCTTTTTCGGGCTTGATGCTGTGACTGCTTCACCAAGGAGCCTGTTACAATACCCAGCTACCCTCTGGG
This sequence comes from Sclerurus mexicanus, assembly GCA_013396755.1. Classification (NCBI taxonomy): domain Eukaryota; kingdom Metazoa; phylum Chordata; class Aves; order Passeriformes; family Furnariidae; genus Sclerurus; species Sclerurus mexicanus. Next base: position 1,135,974 of record VWZF01005807.1, read on the forward strand.
TGAAGAACCATTTCCTAATACCCAAGCTAAAACTCCCCTGACACAACTTCAGGACATTCCCTCAGGTCCTGTCACTGGTCACCACCAAGGAGAGATCAGTGCCTATCCCTCCTCTTCCCTTCGCAAGGAAGTTGTAAATGCAATGAGGTCTCCCTTCAGTCTCCTCCANAAAGAGTATTGTCCAAACTCTTCCTGAGCTTTTTCGGGCTTGATGCTGTGACTGCTTCACCAAGGAGCCTGTTACAATACCCAGCTACCCTCTGGGTGAAGAACCATTTCCTAATACCCAAGCTAAAACTCCCCTGACACAACTTCAGGACATTCCCTCAGGTCCTGTCACTGGTCACCACCAAGGAGAGATCAGTGCCTATCCCTCCTCTTCCCTTCGCAAGGAAGTTGTAAATGCAATGAGGTCTCCCTTCAGTCTCCTCCAGGCTGAACAGACCAAGTGACCTCAGCCATTCCTCATACCAGGCCCTTCACCATCTTTGTTGCCCTCCTTTGGACACTTTCTAAGAGCTTAACATCTTTCTTCTATTGCTGTGCCCAAAACTGCACACAATATCCAAGGTGAGGCTGCCCCAGTGCAGAGCAGAGCGGGACAATCCCCTCCCTCTCCTGGCTGGAGATGCTTTGCCTGATGCCCCCCAGGACAGGGTTGGCCCTCCTGGCTGCCAGGGCACTGCTGACTCACATTCAACTTGCCATTGACTAGGATCTCCAGGTCCCTTTCTGTGGCACTGCTTTCCAGCATCTCATTCCCCAGTCTATACGTACATCCAGCGTTGCCCCATCCCAGGTGAAGAATCCACCACTTTCCCTTGTTGAACTTCATATGGTTGGTGATTTCCCATCTCTCTAATTTGTTGAGGTCTCTCTGCAGGGCCTCCCTGCCTTCAAGGGAGTCAACAGCTCCTCCCACTTTTGTGTAATCTACAAACCTGCTTAGTATCCCTATCCTATCCCTTCCTGCATTCAAGTCATTTATGAAGATGTTGAAGAGCACAGGACCTAAGATGGAGCCCTGTGGAAACCCATTAGTGACAGGTCTTCAGTCTGATGTCATCTCATTTACTATTGCCCTCTGTATTTGACCCATGAGCCAATTGCTCATCCATCACATCTTGTCCAGAAGGATCCTGTGAGAGACAGTATTGAAAGCTTTGCTGAAATGCAAAATGATTGCATCAACTGACTTCCCTTGATCAACTAGGTGGATTACCTTGTCTTAAAAGGAAATCAGGCTTGATAAGCAGGACTTTCCTCTCATGAAGCTGTGCTGACTGTGACTGATGACAGTGTTTTCTTTCAGGTGTTCCTCAATACTTTCCTGAATAATCTCCATAACTTTACCAGGCACTGGAGTGAGACTGACAGGCCTGTAGTTTCTGGGGTCCTCCTTCTTGCCCTTCTCAAAAATCAGGATAATACCAACTTCCAGTCAGCTGGGACCTCTCTGGATTCCCAAGAGCAGTCAAAAATCATTGAGAAAGATTTTGCAGTTACATCAGCCAGCTGTTTGGGGATTTTTTGATGAATCCCATTAGGCCCCATAGATTTGTAGGGATCCAGCTGGAGCAGCAGATTCCACACATATTCAGGGTTGACTGGGAGTTGATCATTCTCACAGTCATGGTTCTCCATCTCAGGGCACTGAGACCCCCTTGATCTGTCATCCATATTGAAGACAGAAGCAAAGAAAGCATTAAACACTTCTGCCTTTCCTGTGTCCCTGTTTGTGAGATCACCATTCTCATCCTGTAATGGGCCAATGTTATTTCTATACTACTTATTCCCATTAATATATTTGAATATACTCTTTTTATTGTCCCCCTCCCATTTCTGGCCAGCTTCAGCTCCAGTTGAGCTTTGGCAGCATGAATTTTCTCTCTAGATAGGCAAGCAGCATCTCTGAATTCTACTCATGTCACTTGACCTTGCTTCCCCTGGGCATAAACCTTCCTTTTATTGCCTTATTTCTAAGGGAAGATCCCTGCTCAGCCAAGCTGATCTGCCTCATCTGCTTGACTTCTGACATTTGGCAATTTCCTGCTTCTGTGCCCTTAGGAGGTGATGTTTAAAAAGTGACCAGCACTGATGGACTCCAGAACCTGCAAATGCATTTTCCCAGGGGACCTTACTAATTCCCTGAGCAGTCTGAAGTCTGCTCTCCCCATTTCCAGAGTTGAGGTTTTGCTGCCAATTTTCCTCCTGTCAGAAGAGATTTTAAACTTGATCACTTCATGGTCAGTGTGGCCTAAGATGGCCACCAATCTCCACTTTTTTCGTGACATCTGCTTTGTTGACAACGAGTAAATCAAGGAGGGCATCCTTCTGAGTTGGCTCCCTTAGGACCTGTTCCATAAAGTTGTCATCCAGGTTTTTTTAGGAATCACATTTGCATATCTACAGAGTACTGAAAAATGAGTCAAAGTTTGGGTAATAATTTTCTGTGAAAGATGTGTGTTTTCTCTTATTGGTTAAAATTTTTCATTCTATTCCAGGTTAAAATTTTCCTTCTATTACAGGTTAAAAATGCTAGATGGCTAAATACTCACACATTGCTTACAAAACCATCTGGACACAAAAAGCACATCAATTTCTGTGGCATTCAGATGTTAGGTATTTCTGAAAACCTTATTTTGACTGCTTTCCAATCTTACATTTTAGATGCTCCATGGAACAATACTTTTAATGCATATAGTCAACATATACAGTGTGCAGAAAAAGACAGATAAATTTGAAGATCTTTTTCAGTCAACAGCATCTTAAGTTATTTGCACAAACATACAGATGGGATTTCTGCTGTCTTCTTAAGGCCACTTCCCTCAGAGACCACTCCATTAAATTTCCATAATTATTGTACTCTTCTGGTGATCCCCAGTCAGCAGTGGGACTGTCCAGTTACATGTAATTTGTGTATGGTATAGGTGTACACTGAGGGTGTCTGTGCAACAGCATCATGTGAGCCATATTAATGTCATCCTATTAGTATGAACTGAGATACCTCAGTTGTTGGCTGACAGCTGGGCCTAAAGGGATGAGATGTACACTGATTTTGTGTGACAAAAGTGTATTCAAATGTGTACTGAAAAGGAGGCTGGAAAATTTTAAAATTTCAGCTTCCAGCTTAAGCAACACCAAAGCATGGTCTTCATCTGAAAAATTCTGTGAATTAGCCCCAACTGGCATTCATAGGCCAATAAAAATGTGAATAAGAAACTAAGAACTGTCAAAATAGTAACAATGGTAATAATAAACCTATAACAATAATTCATTTGAAGAAATTGGGAAGGACTAATCATGAAAATATCCTACCCTATGTATCATTCTGTTCATTTATACAGATCTCTTATTATATTCCCATCTAATGCATTGGACATATATGTTTGTGATGACACAAATACTTGCAAAGCTTACCAGATATACCATCTGTTCTCTTCAAACAACAAAACATTTATTTATGATTGGATTTAATAATTATGTTTGGACTCAATATTCTTAAAGGTTTTTCCCAATATAAATGACTCTATGATTCTCTTCTTTTCCAACATAAATGATTCTATGATTCTCTAAGTCACACATCCTGCTCTATTGAGATATGTCATCAGATCATACTAACAAAAATTTTTGAAACTGCTAATTAAAATTCTACAACCACAATGAAGCTGGGGAAGGAACACAGATCACTACAGTTACCTTGTGGCAGGCCAGTACTCCCTTTTAATCCTTATAGTTTTCATTTTTGAATCCATGACATCCCAGGCACTAACTAAAAATCCTTTGGGCAGGAAGGAAGATACTAGTCTTCTCATTTTACTGATGGATAAACTGAAATTTGAAGCAGTTAATTCAAAATGAAAAGAGAATAAAGTCAGTACTAGAACTCACCACCGTTTTGTTTACTACCCTAAATCCTTATTACCCCCAAACATAATAGCAGCTGTGAAATCTTTGTTGCTACATATTTTTCCTATACCTACAAGGCAGAGTAAGGGATAGACAATTCCAAACAATGGTAATCCACAAAAAAGCATCCTTGATTTCTTGTTCAGATTTTGCATTGCAGGTTCTTCTGATAAAGTTACTCCATTGCAACGGTTTTGGGAGTCTCACAGAAGGCTGGGTGCTGTTTGGTTTTAAACTATCTTGGCCATTCAGGTATGCAGTAGCAATGAGAAAGTTTAAAAGTAGGTAGTCCTATGGGTCAACTTTCATACAGGACTGACATACTTCTCCAGCACTGAAGGCTGACCTACCACTTTATTGCATGTGGCTGAAGTGGTATCCTGTTTCCCATAGGTTTTCTATTTATTTTTTATCTGCTTTTCTACTAGTTTAGTGATCTGAACTAGCTCAATAAGGAACCAGATAAGAGCCAGAGCTTTCAAATGAAGAACCAGATGCAAAATGATGATTTTGAAGTTCCTTTGAAAATGCACATTCTTCCTTCTTTTCACAGTTACATGGCATTCTCTAGAATGATATTGCTTCAATGTGTTTTTTAGATTTTAAATTTTATGCATTCTTTTGTCCATTTCAGTAAATAGATTTTCTCTGATAAGGACTTTCAAGCTGAAATTGGTTCTAGTAGATATAAACACTCTGGTGGTAAAAGTAGACTATAAAAGATAATATTCTGAATACATTTCCTTTAACTTCCCATTAAAGCAAGTGAAGGAAGCAGGCAGCAGATCTTTAGATAATATGCTATGTAAATTGAAAAGGATCTGTCCTTATTTGAAGCAACTGAGAAACTCACACACTGACATACAGTTCAGAGAGATTAAAGAGTCACATAGGATGTCAAATCTATACTTTTAATGTTTGAATTAAATTGCATTTCTTTAAGTTCAATTATAGAAAATAAAAGGGAATTTGAAAAAGCAATTGAACTAGGTCTGTTATATAAATACAATGTTTTCTAATTAAACTGATAATTCAGGAAGGCAACCTTGAAATTAAAAGGATTTAGGAACATACAAATGCCAAGACTGATGGTTCAATAGCCTTAATGGTCTCTTTGAGATAAGATTTATTTTTAACTTCTTAGTGGGTCTTAACTTTTTAGTGGGTCTGATGCCATTAGGAATGCTACAATAAAAAAAAAATAAAAAAAAGAGAAAGGAAAAAAAAAAACCCAAAAACAAACCCCCAAAACCAACTCTGAAAAAGCTTTGAGAAAGCAAAGAAAAGGAGTTAAATGGTCCTTTAAAAGGTATCCCTTGGAAAAGAGATAAAAAATCTGTAATGACTGTGGAGTACATTATAAAAATGTAGTGAAGCCTGTAAGGAGCAAGAGCCTGTAATAAAAATAGCATGCTGGGTTATCTGTTGAGAATAGTCCAGAAATGTTGAAATTATGATTCACTTTTTTGGGGCGGAGGGATTGGGGGGGGGGGGGGAGAAAAGAAAAGAAAAAGAAAGCATACAGGAAAAATTGTTTTGGCTCTACTCTCCCATTCCAAGATGCTATAATGGTTTAATTTCATTTCATTACTAGGACAATTTCATATCGTATTAAAATATTTTACAATAGAGAGTGAAAATGTTCATCCTTTAACCATACAAAGAAATATTGGTGGATCTCTTTTATTTTATACAGCAGCAGATATGGCTTAACAGTCCTTCACAGTTCAGTCCTCCAGACTGAATGAGTATGGTAGATTTAGCCTCACTGCCCAGTCCACCAGAATCCTTAATTATCTTTAAAATGCTTGGTTATATCTCATCATCTGGATGTGTCTCCCTATCTCCACTTTGAGCTCCTTGTTCTTTTATCTACAGGTTGAGATCCAACTGACCTTAACAAGGATGTAGCTTTTCAAAACCACATATTTTACCTTCTTCATTCCTATAGGTATGTTCGTACTGCAGGAAGCTGTTTGGAACATTCTAGTCTTTTTGGTTCTCATATATGTTTCTGTATAAAATGTATCTTATTTTAATTTTTTCCTGTTAGAGTCTATAGTCTGTGCTTAAATTATTGTGATGCTAACACCATTATCATATATTCTGTAGGCTTAGAGAGTACTCAGCAAAGTATTGTGTTCTTCTGAGGACATTTTAGTATTTTCATGAGAAATGCTGAAGGTCAGAATTTAGTTGCAAAGGTCACTGATTCAGAGATTGCAAAATTGTTAAGTCCAGTAACAGCAGGAAAAGTATGCTGTTGCTGTATGTGTAAATGTCAAGTCAGCTGCTGTTGAGATAAAAAGCATGAACATAATCAAAGATCTCTACATGGGTATAAAAGAAACCAATTAAATGATATTTATTGTGATTTCTGCACTAAGAAACAAAATAAGCCTGTGTATGGAGTGCTAATTTCAATGACTAGCCAGTAATTCTCAGCCTAGTTCTCTTCAATATCTTTATTAACAATTTGGACGCAGGACTGGAAGGGGTACTAATCAAGTCTTCCAACAACACTAAGATGGGAGCTGTTGACTCCCTCAAGGGCAGAGAGGCCCTGCAGAGACCTCAACAAATTAGAGAGATGGGCAATCACCAACCATATGAAGTTCAACAAAGGAATGTGCCAGATTCTGCACCTGGGACAGCACAACACTGGTAGTATGTATAGACTAGAGCACAACATGCTGGAGAGCAGCATTGTAGAAAGGGAGACCTGGGGGTCCTGGCTGACAGCAAGTAGAATATGAGTCAGTTGTGCCTTCACAGCCAGGAGGGCCAACCACGTCCTGGGGGGCATCAGGCACAGCATCTCCAGCCGGTCGAGGGAGGGGATTGACCTGCTTTGCTCTGCACTTGCTTGGGCTTATTTTGAATATTGTGGGCAATTTTGGGCACCACAACATAAAAAATACACCAAGTTATTAGAAAGTGTCCAAAGGAGGGCAACAAGATGGTGAAGGGCCTCGAGGGGAAGCCGTATGAGGAATGGCTGAGATCACTTGGTCTGTTCAGCCTGGAGAAGAGGAGACTGAAGGGAGACCTCATTGCTGTCTTCCAGCATCCTGACGAGGGGAAGCAGTGATCTCTTCACTCTCGTGATCAGTGACACTATGCAAGGGAATGGCATAAAGCTGAGTTGGAGGAGGTTTATGTTACATATTAGGAAAAAATTTATCACCCAGAAGGTTCCTGAGCACTGGAACAGGCTCTCTAAGGAAGCGGTTGCAGCACCATCCAGTCCGAGTTCAAGAAACATTTGGACAACACTCTCAGGCACATGATGTGATTCTTGGGGTGTCCTGCACAGGGCTAGGAGTTGGACTTGATGATCCTGATGGGTTCCTTGCAACTCAGCATATTCTGTGTTTCTGTCTTGACCACTGAAAGTATATTGCTTTGTCTCAACAGATTTTCATCTGCCATTGCCAGTTAGAATTTATCACTTTTGATATCCTGTAGCATACACTGGGCAATGATACCACAAAAAGACAGTGACTCAACAAACACAAGTACCATTTGTCAAAAGAAATTTGGACAGACCCACTGTAATCCTAAAAAAATCTTTTCCTTGAATCAGCACAGTCTTATGACAAGTAATCCTCTCACATCTTCAGGAGAAAGAAGGCATAATGAAGGGACATATTGCAATGAAGTATTGTGGATTTTCCATTTCTTTAGCAGTATATTTGTACAAGCACCATCCTTTTATGAAAAACCTTATTTTTGTATAGCATGCAATTTTCTAGCAAAACACATTTTTTGCAATGTAGCCCATCAATCTCTGTGAAAATATGTTTAAGAAAGTGCAAAGCATTTGAGCAGGCAGTGACAAGTGAGGAAAAAAAGGTGTGAGAAGCAGTTCTATGACACTAAGCGGAGGGAAGTCTGCTGTCCCTGCAGGACACGGTGAACCAGGTTGTCCCCCTGCAGCCCTTGGATAACCATGGTGGAGCAGATACCTACACTGCAGCCCATGGAGCCCATGCTACAGCAGGCAGATGTGCCCTGAAGGAAGCTGCAGCTTGTGGAGAGGACCAGGAAGTCATCCTTGACCTTTAGCACGCAATGGAATAGTATGTGCAAATGTTGAAGTTCTGCTAACTATAATCTATTCTTTTTATAGTTATCATAGGTAAGTAAGTAGACAATATGGAAATTAGAACCTTAAATATTTAGAGAAAGAGAGCTTGAGGCTCCCACTCTCCCTGGTCTCCAAAAATTTAGCTTTATGTGAAATAAAATTCAGTATAAATTTCTTAAGGCTTGATGTTCAGGCTTTGTAGAAAATAGGGAGTACAAATAATTCTTTTTTTTTTTTCCTTTCACAGAACAAAAAAATAAAATTACTGTCCTCTAAGGACTTACGGAAATCAATTGATAGAGGTGGTGTGAATGAATGGTATAATTAATCAAACAAGAATGTAATTTAGATATATCAGTTGTGTACAAGCTCTTTAGCAGGAAAACGACATTTTTAAACAGGCTTAGGACACAATGGTTATCTCTGACAATATTTTTAGTATGTGTAGTACATCTTTGAATGGCTCAATCTGTTTTATAGCTATGACTTACATTTAAATTTTGAAAAGAAATATTTATGAGTCAGATCATTTGTAATTCTGAAGCATTCAAGTTTTTGACAGTTTTCACTGTCTCCTGAGGGCAGGAAACTAGTCTTTGCACCACCACTGAAATAAACTACTTGAAAAAATATTTTTCTTCATTATTTTCTGTCTATTCTAACAGGCATGGCAGCAACACCACTGCTATGAATCTGATGTTGCACTACCACTCCTGGATGACAAACCTCTAGTAGCCGGTAGTTTATTTGCACATATTTCTGATACTGACTGTTAACTGTTGTGCAGAAGAATCTGCAAACTATTTTCACAGGTGAACACTCCTGGATTGTTTCCCTTGTTTCTGAACCAGAGAATTAAGTTAGCACTGAATTTCTGTGATTTTGCTGTGCCATCCCCCAAACTCATTTACTTAAAATGAATTTTACTTTAAACCAAAGCACTTCATTACTTCATAATTGTGTTGTTCTTAATGTTCAGAATATTATTTTATAACCACAATAACATATTCTGGCAAGCAAGTCTAACATAACTCCTATCTTTAATAGTATAAATCACCTGGCTTTGGTTCATGGATCTGCAAGGAATGTAGTTTACAAAAAATATACATAGTCGGGTAACAGGCCACATGTTTGGGATTCTTTCTCAAAGTAATTTTTCTTTGAAATTTAGTTCTTGTTATTTCAGGTGTGCCTTTATTAAAACAATCAACTCTTTATTACCTGTACCACAATGAAGAACAATAAACAGTATCCTGTGGTTGATCATCACACAACAATTCTAATAGAAATAATAGTCTGAGCCCTCAGTAGCACAGTGTGTCTGTAATAAAGCCTCAGTTCTTCAGGCTTCTTCTCAGCCTGGAAAAGAGCAGATTCTAGGAAGACTTTATAGCAGTCCTCCAGGGAGGAAGGGAGCCTACAAGAAAGCTGCAGAGGGATTTTACAGAAAGACATATAGTGATAGGACAAGGGTAATGGCTTTAAAACTGAATGAGCTGGATTTAGTTTGTATATTAGGATGAAATTCTTTACTGTGAGAGTTGTGAGACACTGGAACATATTGTCCAGAGAAGCTGTCAATGATCCACCCCTGGAAGTGATCACGGCCAGGTTGGATGAGGCTTTGAGCTTAATCTGGTCTAGTGGAAGATGTCCCTGCCCATGACAGAGGGGTTTGAACAAGATGACCTTTATGGTCATTCTATTATTCTATGATAACATTAATACTGTGCAGTAGCAGTTTTAAGACAGAAATAATAACACAGCATTACACAGAAGAAAAACAGTCAGGGTAGGGAATTTGTATTTGTCATAGTGTTATAGGTATTCCAAAATACTGCTGACTCTATGTATAGCTACTCAGAAATATAACTCAATTAAAAGTACTTCATGACTTTTCCTAGTCTGAAATTTGGCAGCTCAAAAGTAGCTGAAGACATCTTATCTCCTCTTGGTCTGCACCCTGTGCTATAACTGCTGCAAAGCTACCCAGAGGAACAACTTTACTCTCATCTGTACTCAGGTCATTATAAAAAAAAAATATTCTGAATTAGTATACTATAGTAATGAATTTATGTTTATTGTTTTATTATCTAGCAGGAACAATCTTACCTCAAACAGGAAAGTAGATTTGATATCTTTAGGCACATCATGTGTCATAGAAGATATGTTAAGAACTGCTTGATTCAAAGTCAAATGTGATGTAGCAGAACTAAATGATTAAACATGTGTTGTAGAAGCCTCCTTGCTTGATTTTAAATATGATGATACAGCAGTATTTTGAAATTTATGTAAGATTGAAAGCTTTTGATTGGTCTGTATTTTTCAGAAAAGTCCATGACTAGAACTAAACAGTCCTGCTCCCAGGACTTTGAAACAATATTAATGAAAGCCAGTTCTGACTCTATCTGTTAATTTTAAGAACAATATTGTCTCGTGGTTAAGACACCTAAACTTAGTGATGCCGATCAGTTACTGCTTTATATTGTATTGACACTGACTGAGATTTATCTGAGATGGGGCTAATAAGTATGGACATCTCCCATTCCTTTTTCATCAGTCAGAAACAGCACTTGATTTGGTTTGTGGGTTTTTGTTTGTTTGTTTAATCATATTTGTCTATGATTAAAATAGTCCTTCTAGAGCTGCATTCACAGCTTATAAAAATAAACAATATACTTTCTGGCCCAAAAACTCTATGTTGGTGAAGACTGAGGATTGCATTCAGGGCAGTCAAGTACTGATTCTGAGAAACCACAGTCCAAGCAGCTTAACTGCTTTTGTTTCATATATATGTTCAAATTAGCATTATTATTTCTAGTGACAGTCCTGGCACTTAAATATCATATATACAAGAGTTTTATAATTTTTAAGAATTCTTTAATTTGGGTTTTTTTGTTTGTTTCCTTTTTTTTCTTTATTTGTCTCAACTTCTACATTAATTTGCAAACTGTGAAGTAGTGACAATCAATGACTCTTCCCTGAATATCATTTTGAAGTACAAAAATAGATAAATAATAAAATTGTGAAGACAGAGCCTTACACAGTGATTTTAAAGTGAGAATTCAATATTGAATATTCAGAAATACAAAATTAAAATTATGGCATGGACTATTTTCATGGGGTTTCTTCATTTTTCTGTGATACAGATTCTGATGTCAATTTTTATAAAACATGTCTTCTGAAAAGAGATATTGAAAGTTATTATTTTAGATAGCAAAAATATTTCCAAAATAAGGAAATTAATTTATGCAGGTAAAAATAAAATATTCTAAATAGTCAGCATCCAGTACAAAGGATTACCCTTACACATTAAGCTTCATGGAGAATTCCAGTCTTACAGACACATAGGATGGCTTTTCAACTGACTAGAAAGTCTTTAAAAACAAATTTCTCTTTGAAAAATGGATTAATAAAACCCAGAAAATCATATACATCCACACTTACTATATGTCAGTTACTAAATATTAGATCAGCTGTGTGGGCAAGTACACTTTCCACTCACCCACCTACTCCCAGCACTGCATACAGTTCTGATTTTGGGTCTCAAAATACAGACTTTCTTCTTTCATTTCAATGTTTTCATTCTCAAAGTCAAGAGTTATTCTTCCTGGATCTGATGTTAATAAAATATTTGATAAAACCAATTCAAATTACACCTTCATATGAATTATTTAGTCTAATATGGGCTGCTTATATACAATTTTTTATGAATATAATATGGCAACTGAAAAATATTTATGTCAGTGACTGATCACCTTTTGCAGGAACATATCCATGGCATGTTTAGCACACACTGATGCCATGCATTTTTAATTAAGGGATTTTTTTTCAAGAAATCTCTTTATATTTAATTATTTTCTATTATTGAACTCTGGATTCATTAAAATAATTTGAAAAACTCGTTAAAACTAAGACCTTCCTTTCCAGAATATCAGCTACCACAAATATATATGGGTTCTGTCTAGATTCATATTGGTAAATTGGAGGTATAACCATGAAAATAGATTTACTTTTATCAAAGTTTATATTTTTACAAATCTCATTCTTATATAAACATAGCTAAAATAATTTAGTAATGATATAATTTGATGTTCATGTTTCTAGAGATTTGACTGCTAATAAAATAAGAAATTTATTATAGAAATTTACCTAAGCTCATTTGCTTTACAGGAGCCTTACAAGAAGTGGAATGTAGCCAACCTCATGAGAAACCCATTCCAGAATTACCAACTGAACAGTTAACATGGGTTGATTTGATGAACTTAGAAAATTCTTAAGTGATGTTAGTAAAAACACAGTTTTATCAGAGCTTTTCAGCTGAAGAAAGAACTGGCTCACTAATTTGTTGAATTTCTGAAAGTTAATATTGGAAGCGTAATCACTACAAATACAGTGAAATGAGTTTATATTGAATCCTCAGCCCTATAAAAATGCCCAATAGAGGCTTTGTTTGTAAGAGGCATGTAATAAATATACACTTTAATAAATTACAGACATATACTTTTGAATGGACAAATCATAAATCAACCCTCTTGAAGATCAGTACATCAATCATAATAGAAATTATATGAGCAATAAATGAAATTGCAAGCTGGTTTTAATTAAAAGGTAATAGTGCAAATATGTCATGTATATTTTTACAAAAAAACATTGTAGTGCCTCAGCCAACTCTAACTACCATCAGAAAAGCTGAAAATAAATACCTTTCGTTGCACTTAGTTTAACTACAGCAGTTTTCACAGGAAGCTTTTAAATAACCAGCAGTATATCAAAGTTCCTATCAGGACTTCTGAAATGCTACTTACAAATTACTAAAACGTATGAACAACAGTATAATTTAAAGTAATTTGTTATGAAAAATATGTTGAACATATATAGTACTCTGCCAATAACTTCTAGATGCAAATAAGAAAATAGGCATTATTATAAATATGCAAATTACAGTATATGGAATGTCTATGCAAAGCATGAACCATAAATTCAGGTAGAATTTAGGATCTATTAAAAATTAAAAGGCTGATAACTGAAGAGAACAGACCAGATGCTGGGCTGCCCCACATTACTACAATTCTTTGTCTTCATCTGACAGAACTCTGGAAGATTCACTTTAACCTTAGTTTAAGTAGTGACTAAGAGCACTTACATTTAAATAACCTTCTCTGGGTCTTTCCATTTCTTCTATTTTCTTTTAGAATAGAGAGAACTTATGCTACAGACTGCAGAGATGCTAAGCAGTGACTAAGGGAACTTGCTTTTTACTTAAAGGTGAGTGTTTCAACCTTGAAATACAGGTACAAATTTTTCAGCTGGGCATTTTTATTTCCACAGCTCTAAACACAATTTAATTTGGAGGGAACCCTATTGAGGAGAATGGTATTCCAGAATCTTTGGTTTGCATAGGACACTATCATCTAGAACACTAGGGAAAAACTCACAGAAATTAAAATTCCCACCTTTCTCATATGCCATTAATTAATCATTGTATCCCTTCCTAGATACTTGGGACTAACCATTTATTTACAGCAGAATTCTTTACATTGCTTTGTGAATGTGGTAATTTTTTTTGTAAATACTTTGACTCTTCTAAAGATTAGTGGAACCCAAAATCTACAACAATCAGTGCCAGAGTATTACAAATGAATGCACCAGGAAAAAGAAGTAGATAGTAGATGAAAAGATTCACTTATTTTTTCAAGTCTAGATTCTAATATGTGTGGAACTGCCCTTTCAGCAAGACAGTGGAAATAAAATTGTTAGTATGTTGCTCTCAAATGTCTGGACAAAAAACTCCACCTTGATAAAGTGTGAGTATGTTCCGGGATGCTGGAAATAATACGAAATGGTCTTTGATCAGTGGTGGGAGAAATAGCGTAAGCATAATGGGAATATTGACTATATTCTGTTTTTGTCTTCTATACACAACCACACAAATGCTTTCTAATGTTCTATAAATGATCAGAGTAGGCAGTTGGACCATTTCTGGATATTTTTGTCAGTGTTCAAAAAAAGAGCTTATGCAAATATTAGCAAAAAATTTTATTCCAAAAGCGTTAAATTATAAATTGTAAAGGCTATTAAAAATGCAAAAATTGCCAATGGGAAGTTAATAGGTGGCTAAACATGTATCCACAGGGTGCCTGTCTCTAAAGAAATCCTCTAAATGTCATTAATTATTTATATCATAATTCTCATCCTCTTTTATATTTTAAATGTGAATAAAAAAATAAGCATTCTGTACATATATTTATATTGGATTTATCTTATATATAAAGGAAGTGGTTTTTTCAGTGTCTTTATTTAAGTTTTTCTGTCTGTATTACACATTCATTTGCAAGCTTTTTTGCTTCTTTCTGCAGTCAATAGTTTGCACTTCATGCCATCTACAAAGTGTATGATTTGTCTCACCTAAGTTAATGTATTTAAACTTTAGGGTCCCTTTATATTAAATTGACAGAGAATGAATTGATTTGTTCCACCTAACATTGATTCCTTTAGCAAAAGTCACCTTGAGAAAACTTTTTTCTGCTGGGATTCAACTCAAGGATTGAAATAATTGAGAAGACTAGGAGGCACTGGAGCATGAAGAGCCCTTCAAAATAAAATTATTTTGACTGATAATTGACTGTACTGAACTCTGACTGTAATCTGTTTCACATGTAGACACTCCCTTTAAAGACACATGGTAAGATGAATCCTCCCTCCAGTTCTGTGAACATATTTCTATTTCTATTGACTGTCTAGGAAACCTAGATGACTTTCAGATGTCTAAAGTTAGGTGATGTGAAGCCCATTCTCAACATCTAGAAAACTTTCCCAACAAATTGTAAAGCTCACAGTTTAACTACAGACATTCTGTAAAATTTCCCAAATCAATGACTATAGCATTTACTGAGGTTGCAAGACACCTGCACACAGATATTCTTCAAGATATTTACATATTTTTCACATAGGAAGATTTGAAGACAAATCTTTCACCTCTTCAATGAATAAAGAACAAACTGTTCTTTTTAATTCATTGCTCTTTTCTGTTATAATTATCTAACTTTGCATGGCTTAATTAAAAATTTTTCAAACCAGAGACAGATTGGTAAACCCAGATAAGAAAGAAAATCAGAAGTTTGTTACTCAAGCCATGAGTAGGAAGACAGGAAGAGCTTTAAAAGAGTAAGGAAACTAAATAGAAGCAATGACAATGACAGACATCCTATGAGTTTCCTGCTGGGATTATGTATTATTTAATCAGTGACAAAATTACAAGAGCCTGCACATTTGATGTCTCACCATGGGAACGCAATAGACATTGTGCATGCTCACAACTGCCAAAGCAGACTGGCAAAGAGAAAGAAATACACAGAATAACACAATGGAGTAATAAGACCTTTTCAATAATTGAAATTCAGGTGGTGAATTATTCAAATAACCATTTTTACATTGTAAAGCAGCAGATATAGACAACCTGGTAAACTGCATATATGTATCACTTGTACTCAGAAAATTATTTGTAGAAAGCTACAGATTCTAGTTTTGATCAAAAGTTTCTGAATGTCACATAAGTATAAAAATGCAAATCAGAACATTTGGGTAAACTACCAGGATTTAGGGATCAAGAAATTTGTCAAGGCCGAAAACTCACAGCTGAATCCTCACAAGCTAAGCCTATGCTAGCAAATTAACTAAAAATCAGACTTTTGTCTATCACTGAGGACAACTGAGTAGAACAACCTGCATTCATACTATTAAACTCCCTTATGCTCTAGGGCACCATGAATACATCAACTGTGCCTTTTGGGGGTCATCCATAGTCAATGTTAACTCCACAACTATCCCAAGAAATGCTTTAGGAGACTGTCACTGACAAAAGCTCTTCAGGGACCATTCTAGAAAACTAATAGAATATGAAATATGGTGTCCAGAAGCATTTTCAGAAACTGCTTTATTTACTAATACAGATGTAACCAAAGGCTACACTACTGATGTTGTTTACCATTCCATTTACTTTTTAACTCTTTACTTATAGCTTAGGCAGCTTGCACAACTGTGCATTCAGTAAACCTCTCTAGATGGTCATTCTGTGATTTCTGAGTCTGACGCCCTTGAATATTGAGTGTGTATCTTGCACTCTTTAATAACTCATTTTGGCATGTTGCTTCTCTGTTCATTAAGGTATACTAATTGGAGACTCCTGCCTATCTGTTGCACCAGTTCATAATCCCAGGCTTACTTGTGAGATGTGAAGAATAAGGTATGGCTCAAAAAGGCTTCATTAGAAATGCCTGATAGTCCACTATATGATTTTAAGTTGCTTAGCAACCTTTCTCTGGTATCAATTCCTGCGTACAGATTGGCAAAGGCTCTACAAAGGGAAAACAGACAATCAAGGAAAAGGTGGCATATCTGAAAGAAAAATCTCCATATAAAGGGATTAATTTATTAAACTTATTTTTGTGAATTTGTGCATGGCTGTCCATTTGTGCACTGATTATTAGTAGAAGAGCAAAGACGCCATCGTGGTCTGTGCACCTGTGTGGCTTAAGATGATGCCAGGAATGAATGGATTTTTTTAATAAAACATTTAAAGAGAAAGAGACTTGTGTCATGACAGCTGTAGACTGAAGGATCTAAATGCAAAAATCCATCCACTCTTCCCTCAGACTTCTTGAAGGGCTATTTAGTTATTACTGCATATTTTTTAGAAAGAAAAATTTTGAGAGTTAGTAACAGGCTCATTTTTAATATTGTCCAGTTTTTTTCACACTTGTAGAAGTTCCATAAATGAAAAGTTGTGGAGTTCTGGAAACTGGAACTGCTCTACAACACAGACTCAGGTATGTACCACAGACTTGAAATAAAAGACACTTCTAACTTGTTTAATTTCAATAATTATATCAAAGACAGTTTTGTGGAAAATCTTGCATAATTTTTTGCAAGCATAGATATCTGGATATAGTTACTGTATTGTGTCATAGAATATTATCAAAATTATCTATTTATGGTGATGTCTACTTACATTTGGAGTCTAACAACAACACCAACCAAAGTAACAGACCCAAGACAGCATAAAATTGTCAGCTGCTTCCAAACAAAGACCAAACGCCATACCTCTTTTTGCCTGCCTTTTGATAAAGGCCATGTGTTGTTCCCTTATGCATTCAACTAGAGCCTTAATGCTTTGAAGTAGTTTTTCACAGGCATGGGAATGGATCATCAAATGAATAGTTATAAGGCACAGAGAGCTCCCATCCAGCTTCAAACACTTCCATCTCAGTATGTGACTCCTGTGGTTCTTATCTCAGATGTGCATTCAGGGTACTCACTAATGGTGTGAGGAAATTTAGTTTAAAATTTTCTGCATCTTTTTATATTGTACAAAATGGAATTTGGCAACTGAAGACAGTGATCACAACAAGACACAATACTCTTCAACTATTAGACAACTAAAATTTAGACTAATGATATGGAAAGGATTGTGACCGGGAGGGTAAAAGTTATAGAAGTATTAAACCTCTCATAAACCCATTTTTTTATTTATTCCTTAGGTATCCCACATGCCAGAGGGATACAGACTCAATTACTAATAGCTACTGAAACAAAAGGCGTAAATTAGGATTTACCTCATTGACATTTTGATTTCTAAGTCTTGTGTCTGAGCCTCTGACTTCTCTGTCTTGATAAATAAAGCTTTACCTTTTGTTACTATAAATTTTTACTAGTTTTGCTGCAAGACAAAGTGAACTCAGGTAAATTTGGGCTGATGATAAAGAGCTTGTTGTTCTGACCACATGAGGCAAACACTTCCTGCTTAGGGTAGATGATTCAGTGCTGGTTTCTGTGGTTTATGGGCAGCCATCCACAATGACATGTCCCTCAGAGCTTGGTCTGCATTACTGGTTAGCCATGGAACTTAAACAGTTTACCAGGTTGGAAAGATGCTGGTACCAATACAGGAAAAGTCAAGTATAGTTGTCAGATCTGTGAAGAGATTGTGAGATGGTGTCACTGCAGAAATCTGTCAGTATTGAATTCTTGCAATAAGTGCTCTGGGTAAGGAGCTCCTGGCTCCTATATCCTATTCTGTATACAGTGTGATGACAATGAAGGAAGAGAAAACTGTATATATCTTGTCTATATATATAGTATTGTATATATCTCTGGCTATATATCTTCCCAGGCACTCAGAACATTTTTAATATGTCCTTTGACAGTCCCATCTGCCCCTCATTAGCCCCCTTCCTCCATTCTGTGTATTATAGGTCTTCTTCCACCTTACAGGGCAAAGTGAGAAAACACTACCATCCTACATGCCACTAAGTGAGAGAGCAATCTTCAGCAGCCAGCAGCCAGCAGTGTGCCCTTATAGCAAGAAATGAAACATGTCAGTCATCAACCACACTACACTACAGGTAGCAACTATAATATTTATTGGCTGAACACATGTGATATCTGTGTGAGCTACCTCATTGGTTTTGATGTGACAGATGGGAACCACGGTGTCCAGGTGTACTGTTTTTAGCAAATTTTCTGCTTCTGTAAGACTAGAAGCTATGACTCTTCTTTCAGAACGGTCTTAGAGAGGCTACAGCTTTTTGTCCATGTAAACTGAATCTTCTAGATTCTAGATACTTCATCTGGGGTAAGGGGCGAGAGGTCTTGCTAGCAGAGAAGCAAAAATAAACCTCCAAGTTTTATGTTTTTTGCTAAACAGAGTAATGATGGATTTGAAGAAGGAGAAAGACTAAGCAGTAATATGGAGGGAACAAGTGGGAGGAGAAGGTTTTAGTGTGATACCCTGCAGCACTTTTCTTTCATGATGTTGTGTTGTCATCTTGATAAAGCTGAGTCACTTGAATCACTCCAGCTGAAGGCTGTCTATTCATAATATCTTCCATTGTGTAAATAGGGAAATAAGATGTCTGCCTTTAGGCAGTTATCTCATTATTAAATGCAGTTTTGAAAAAGCTCTAGCCTAAACTGAGATCTCTATTTTTAGGCAACTGAATTGCATCCCAACAGAAATAACTGTGGAAGTACTGTGAGTGGTCATTTTGAGCCAAAAGATCATGCTGCAGTCTCTCTCTCAAATTTCCTACAATAAATATGAGAATACTTTAACAAAAATAATCTATGGTTGATGTGCTCTTGATCCGTCAAGAAAAAGAATCATGGGGGAAAAAACACAGACAAAATAATAATTATTACTGTAACAATTAGCAACTGAGAGAGGAACTACAAAGCCTTGGAGTCCTACATAGATATTGCATGTAAGAAATGTTAGAAGGCAATGTCAATTAATGCATTATAGATGCTGTACAGCCATCAGATCTCTTATTATCACATTTTCATTTGCTGCATTTGGCTAGAGTCTGGAACACTGACATTTAAAACTAATCTATTGGGAGAAGTGCTTCCAAGACTAAAATTAAAATTGTGTGTATACCTTTCAAGAGTGCAGTTGGGAAGCAAGATATTTTCCAGCATCTAAATATGTGATTAAACAAA
The DNA here is from genome assembly GCA_013396755.1 of Sclerurus mexicanus. Taxonomy (NCBI): domain Eukaryota; kingdom Metazoa; phylum Chordata; class Aves; order Passeriformes; family Furnariidae; genus Sclerurus; species Sclerurus mexicanus. Next base: position 1,155,472 of record VWZF01005807.1, read on the forward strand.
GACTCCTTAATTACACTATGCTCATTAACTCATACCTATAATAAATGCCCATCTTTAATTATTTAAATGATTGAATTCATGTTGCTGAATAATGTGCTTCAAATGATTTCTTTTTAAAGCAAAACCATTACTTTGCATATTGTCATTGTAAATGTAGAGAGGTGGTAATAACTCACTGGATTGCAGGGCTGAGGTTTTGGTTTTTTTAACGGAAAACTACATATTATATCACTATAATTTTATGCCAAGTTTTATATTAATGAAGATGACAAAAAATGCCCTGCAATAGCAAAACCATGGGATTTATTTGAGGGGGATTGTTCTCAATAAAGTATCATTTCAGCTTTCGGTCAATCCAAGCCTTGTCCTTGTGGACCCAGAAACTTCTAGGCAGGTAGGTGATTCTTCTGTCTTCTTTTTCAGTATATCTAATCTTGTTTTCAGCTACAGTGAGAAGGTATATTCAGAGATATATATGATATATATGATACATTCAGATGATAATAGTTAAGCTGTTATCATTCTGCAATTGTCATGTCCACAACATCAGCAGATGACCTCATTTGTTAGTTTCTCTTTTGTCTATGAAAAGTTGTGAAATATAATTTGCTAGCTAGGCTCAAATTTGTCCTTTAGCTATAACTGCTGTATAGCAGGGTAGGAATTCTGAGCTTTTGCATTTGAGTCATTAATTCTTGGGGTGGTCCAGAAATTCTGTGTGAAGCTATCTGCATAGTTGAGATAATAGACTGACTGGAGACAGGTTTATTGTCTGAACACAGAATATCACAGAATCACAGAATATGATGAGTTGGAAGGGAGTCACAAGGATCACAGACTCACCTCTTAGCCCTGCAGAGGACAATCCCCAGGAGTCACGCTATGAGCCTGACAGTATCACACAAACACTTCTTGAACTCTAGTTTGGTGCTGTGACCATTTCCTTGGGAAGTCTGTTCCAGTGCCCAACCACCCTCTGGGTGAAGAATCTTTTTCTAATATCCAGCCTAAACGTCCCCTGACACAACTTCAGGCCATTCCCTTGGGTCCTGTCACTGGTCACCACAGAGAAGAGATTAGTGCCTTCCCCTCTTCTTACCCTGTGAGGAAGTTATAGACTGCACTGAGATGTACCCTCAGTCTCCTCTTCTCCAGACTGAACAGACCAAGTGGCCTAAGCCACTCCTCACATAGCTTCCCTTCAAGGACCTCTTAGTCATCTTCCCAACAAAGCATTTGACCAATTTGCAGAAGTTTTTTCGTTTTGTGGGTTTGTTGTTTTTTTGTCTTTTTTTTTTTCTTAGTGAAACAGCGCATAAAACTTTTATCAGTAACAAACTGTTACTTGCAGTTGGCTTTAGGTATCTATGTACAGGTCTGTACTTATGATCACAGAATTGCTTACATTGGAAAAGGTCTTTAAGATCAGAGTCCAACCATTTACAGCACTGCCAAGTCCACCACTAAACCATGTCCCTAAGCATTCCAGCTACACATCTTTTAAATACTTCCATGTCTAGTGACTCAATCACTTCCCTAAGTATTCTGTTCCAGTGATTGAGAATATGTTCAGTGAAGAAATATTTCCTAATATCCAATCTAAACCCCTCTGGGTGCAACCTGAGGTCATTTCCTCTTCTTATCACTTGCTATTTGAAAGAAAAGACTGATCCCCACCTTGCTACAATCTCCTTCTAGATGCAGAGAGCAATAAGGACTCCACTGAACCTCCTTTTCTCCAGGCTAAAAAAAATCCAGCTCTCTTAGACACTCCTCATAAGACTTGTGTTCCACCCCTTCACCAGCAAACTGTGTGCCTGTCCAAGCCATGAGCAGCCAGTTTCTCCAGGAGAATGCTGTGTGAAATGCATAAAGTACAGATAGACAACAGTCACAGTCCTTCCCTCACCTACCAGGTCACCTTGTCATAGATCAGGTTGGTCAAAGCAGGACCTGCTTTTCATAAACCCGTTAGCTGGGCTTGATCATGTATGTTAGCTTGTTGTCATGTATGTGCCACGGGATGGCATGCAAGATCGACTCTTTACACTGAAGCAAGTGCCAGTATAAAATAGGCCATTTTTTGGTCTCAACGATTCTGCTATTAAATGAAAATTCAAATTTAAATGTTAACTTTATTCACAGTCATTTTATGCCCATTTGTTCTTGTACCAACATTTATCCTGTACCTTTAATAACTCTTATTTTTACGGTCTACCTTTTACTACTGTCTTTTCAAGCTTCATTTTATCTGGTTTAACAGCACTAGTAGCTCTTGTAGCTGCTATGCCTAGCATAACTTTTATAGTTTCCTAATCATTCAAGCCACCTTTCTCTGATGTCTTACAAATCTCTTTTTCTTATGTGGAAAACCAGAGTTATCACTCATACTCTAGACTATGACTCATAAACGGGGAGGTGCTATTGACTCCCTCATGGGACAAGATCTAGATAGATTGGACCACTGGTCAATTATTAATAAGATGAAATTTAATAAATCCAAATGCTAGATTTTGCACCTAGGATCCAGTATTCCTGGGCACATAGGATGGAGTGATGCTGGGCACAAGTATACATTGGGAGAAGAGTGAGTTAAAGGCAGCCCTGCATAAAGGGATCTGGGTGGCCAATGGGCAGCAGACTCAACAGCAGCCAGCAATGTGCCCTGGCAGCCAAAATAGCAAAAGGCATCCTGGGGTATACCAAACAAAGCATAACCAGCCATTCAAAACAGGTAATTATCTTCTTGTATTCAGCACTGGTGTGGCCTCATCTGGAGTGCTGTGTGCAGTTCTGGGCCACACAGTGCTAAGGCAGTCAAATGCATCCAGAGGAATTGGAAGGAATGTCCTATGAGAAGTAGCTGAGGACTTTGTGTTTGTCTAGTTTGGAGAAAAGGAGGCTGAAAAGCCTCATTGAAAAGGCTCATTGCTCTGTACAGCTTCCTGAGGAAGGGAAGTGGAGAGAGAGGTGCTGAGCTCTTCACTTTGGTATCTACTGATAGTAAGCATTTCTTTACCAAGGGGGTGGTCAAACACTGGAACAGGCTCCCTGGTGAAGTGGTTGATGCCCCAAGCTTGTAAGTGGTTAAGAAGCATTTGAACAAGTCCTTAAGAACATGCTTTAACTTTGCTCAGCCCTTTAGTGGCAGGCAATTGGACTAGATGACTGTTGTAGGTCCCTTCATCTGAAATAGGGTATTCTATTCTATTCTGTTCTGTTCTGTTCTAAATGTTTGCATAATAATTCTAATACCTATTGAGAGTAGGAGGGCACATTTTATACTTTCTCTTTAATTTCTCCAGTTCTGCATTAATTTGGCAGAATACAGTCATGGTCACTGAAGTAATATTCTACTGATTAGTTTTAGTTAATTTAGTAGAAATTCACTCTTTAAGTTCCTATACATATGACCCCACTAAATTTTGTCTCATTTATACCACTGTATTCTGGAAGATAATGTCATTATTTCCTTTTAAGATATTCAGGTCTTGTTCTGTTTTAATGATATCTCCCAAGAAACAAGGGTAGAAAAAATTCAGAACAGAGAGAAGCACTGACATAGCTTTCTATTTTAATAGTGTGAAACTATAGAGAAATAAAAAAGTTTAGTAAATACATAATAAAAGGTCTAATATTATTAAAAATAGCATATTTCCTTAATCTTATTCTCTTTTTAACTCCCACACTGTTTCTCTCTCACAGTGTTACATCTGTTATACAGCATTTCTAAGAACCATATGACTTCCATACATTCATTTCAGTGCTCTGTCTGAGGATACAGAACAATGATCCTTAGTCACTTTCTCCAATAGTTTTACAGTTATGAGCTACAGAGCATGAGTTGAAAAGTCACATTTGAAATAATCCCAGTTCTTATTAATGCAGACTTTAAAGTTTACGCAGAATAGATTCTGTGTAATCCTTCCTAATGGATTTGATAAATACAAGATCAAGCAGAGAGTCCCTTAAAGGAATAACCCTGGTAGCCTAAACAGACTACAGTGTGTTTAAAGTACACAGTAGCTTGATTGCTGCCTTGACATCCTCTCCACTTTCCTTTTTATGGGGTAAAGCAGCAGTCCATGACAGTGTCTGATATGGAATAGATGAGACCTGGCAAAGAAATAATGGTTTGCAAACAGACTCTTTTAACACATAACTGATAAAGAGAAGCATCCTTATGCACTGTTATTCAGCCTAGGGCCTGTGTTAAAAATTATTTAAGTCAAGATACTAAATATTTAAAAATGAATGAGTAGGCATCCATTTGCTGCTATTCACTATCTTTCTAGTGTTAAAAAGCATTTTATGACTGTTGGTAGTCATGTCCCTAACACTTGCTAAAAGTAATATAACATTTTATGAATGCTCTGGGACGACTTTTCACAGAACTTAAATGAGACTTTTGAAAGTATTAATTTTTATTTTTGTAAATCTTTATAAACCTTTCACCAAATACTCATACGAGCTTAAAATGAACATGAATTCTCTGTAACCAAATATTTTTGGTGAAATGTTGGTCAATGCTTTCTACTGTTTTTGAATAGAACTGGCAAAGGGATTTACATTCTTTCAAATATTAATGCATAGAACCAGAGGGGTGGTTCTTCTACAGTCTAAGTTTGCTATTATTGATAAATAATGTCATCATAATGCTTTAATATATAATTACATTTATAAAAATTAAAATAATCTATTTCCTAAGAAAATATCTTAGATAAGGTACACTGGTTTTATGTCCTATTCTCTTACCACTGATGTCAGATGAAAGTTCTGTAAAAGATTATGCAACACAAAAGGGCCCATAAAATCAAGTGTTTCGGATATTTAGGACACAAGTAAATTTAAGAAGACATGTAATTTTTCCTTTTTTATGGGTTACACTGGCATGCCTTTAGCTATGAACTACTGTCAAAACAAATAATAATCAATTTCCCTGTAATGTCTCATATTAAAATACTGCAGTTGGATACGGTATGTTAATTATTTTGCATTTTGTTATTCTAAGCATAATTTTGAATGCTGTTTTGAGATATATTTTGTTCAAGATGCATATTGGAGTGAAAGAAATGAATGCATGTTAATATGGTTTATCAGACTTTCACTTTGCTTTACCCTCTACTTTCTAGACAGACTGTTCTTTGATTTCTAAAGCTGAAGGGACGGAATTGCATACTGAAAACAGGGTTGCTGAAAAAAATCCCTTTGCAAATAATAACAGAATTATTGAATCTGTACCCCTATATGTTTTGTTTTGGTTTGTTTTTTTTCTTCATTTAATACTGTTTCATATGACAGTGATGAAGGTGTTGATAATTGCATACTAGCTGGTAATAAAAAGCCATGGTGTCAATAGAGCTATGAAATCAGTTCTCTGGAATGTCACAATTTGAGATGACATTGGCAGATACAAAACACTTTAATCTCAGATACATATGCACTTTTACAAATTACATGACATTGCTGTCTCATTGGGTGGACCAGGCAGAAGGTCCAGTGGGTCAGTTCAGTGGTCTCAGATGTGTGGTGTGTGATCAGGGAGTTGGGCTGGGGGCTCCTCTGGCTGTCACTTTGGTGTCTTCTGTAGTCCCATCAGCCCTGCCTTGGGTTCTCTCCTTGGGCAGCCCATGAATCTATCTTCTCTCACCAATTTCTGTCTTTCTGCATGTCTCCAACAGCACCGTGCACAGCCTCTACATGTGTATCCACAAGTGCCCAGTCCTTCCTGTCTCCCGAAGAGTCTATCCCCATGTGTCTCCTCAGCTTCCTCTCCTCAACATGTTTCTCTGTGTATCTCTTCCCCTGCATCTCCCAAAGTGTTTCTCCCTGATGTGTCTCCTGTGCCTCATGGCTGTCCCTTTTTTCCTAAATATATGTGAGCCAGGGCACATGGGACTCCCCTGCCTGGTGCAGTTTGGGGTGAAATTGAATATTTACAGCAGTGTTAGAGCTGGACCCTCAGAATCTCTTCCATTCAGAACACCCTGCAGTTGCCAGCTACCCAAACCTGCCACTTAGGTCTGTTACATTAACATTTAACATCAGACCTTCCTTTCTTTTTTCCTTCCCTCCTCACTTTTTCAGAGCTCACTCTCACTTTGCTGTTAGGATTTAGGACTTTCTCAGTAGATGATATTTTTCATTATTTCTGATATACAGACTTTTTTCCTCACAGTGGGTGAATTTACTGTTTTTATTGACTTTTAAACTAGTTACTTCCTGATCTGAAAAGGAAGGATTGTTTGTTTTCTTGATTTTTCCTTTTCTTCCAAACATATAACCTTCCTTAAAACACCAAATTTTAACTTTTTGAGACAGTGTAAAAAAGTGCTTTAGAGCAAAGTATTAGCAGCCAGAGCTAAAGCCAGGACAGGAGGTATACTGTTAAAGTTGCTAGTATAATTAACTATTTTGCAGATACTTCAGAGGGATATCTTGGCTATTTTTCAGAGGTAAGATTGAGCTGGACAAATTCAGTGCTCAATGACATTTTTTTATTTTTTAAGCATATCAGATGGTTTATATATATATATGGTTCATGTGTAAGATATATTAAGAAATGGGAAAATTCTTGTTAGGATTTGATTGAAGCATGATATAACTACTAGATAGATTCTTGGTATAATGTTTCTATCCTAACATAAATAATCACCATATTTATGCATTTCTTGCTTCTAATTTTATAAGCAACAAACTCAAAGAAAATGAACACAAAACAAGCAGGACATGCATCTCTCGAAAGTGTCTTTTCTTTCTCCTGATGGCTGGTTTTGCTCTGTTTCTATCTTGACATCCGTTTTCCATACTTTGTGATATTTGGCTTACAAAAGCTGTAAACGGCTGAAGGGGTTTTTTACATTTATTTAGATTCCAGCTGGGACTTTATTTATTAATTAGCTCGAAGCCATGATAGGGAACAAAACCATGAAATATAAAGTGTTCTCTTAGCATTGGAGGTCACCTTCTACAGAGGTTATGTATAAAGCCTATTAAACAGTTAACTAATGTTCTACACCTGTCAGAAAGTGTAGGAAACTGTTACCATTAGATGCAGCATCACATGCATTGTATAAAGATGTCTGAGTTCACCTATTAAAGAAAAGCTGGATTGTTCTAGTGAAGCAGTTTTGCAATGCTTTTCTCTCTGTTTGCTGTCTTTCTGACTCAGTTCTTTCCTAGAAAGTCTTAAGACACATGAGCACATGGACTTTCCTTCATCTTTGTGTAAAACTTATTTATATCATGAGGATTTAAACTGTCGATTGAAGATGTTAACTTTACATATCCAGAAGCTCAACAGCCCTAAAGAAAAGAGATTTGACAAATCCTCCCTACAGAATGACTGTGACATTCTAGTTCTGAGGTTTTACTCTAAGTGAAAAAGTCAAAAAGACATCTAATTTTTAATTAGTTCTGCCCATTTGGGAGATCATCTGATTTTACTGGCAGAATTAGCAAGTGAAATCACTCAAGAGCTGCCATGTAAATGTCCCCTACCCCTAGGGCCACAGTATATTAAATGAGTACAGTGTTAACCTGGAAACATTATTATTGATTTTAAATGAGAGCTGCTCTGAAATTTGGAGGAAATCATTAAAATGAAATAAGTATTATGATTCCTTTCTTGGAAAATTATAATGGAAATTAGACATGTGAATATCTTTTATGAAAGATCTTATATGAATATCTTTTATAAAAGAGGACAATTTGTTCCCTCTCTTGCATATTTCTAAGTACAATCAATAATTTAATTCCAGATACATTTTATAGTTTTTTGCTGACCAACAAGATGAACAACTCGCAGGGCATATCAGAGAACAATAAAGTCTTTGTAAGTCTTTTCCTCCTCAATTTTTATTTTGCAACTTATTTTGCTAATTTATACATAGTATTACATTTACTGAAGCAATATAGAAAAAATATTTCAAATTGTGCACTTAATTTTTCAAGTGCTGTTTAAGTATTACGTTTTAAGCATATTTCTATGGCCAATTTTTAATATTCAATTTGATTACAAATAAAGACCATTTCTCTTGTATCAGTATGGAAGCTCATTTACTGAAAAATTTACAATGCTGATATAAATTCTGAATGACTGCACCCTGGAGCCATACAAGCATCTTCCACACATTTAAAGCTCAACTTTCCAAAAATTTGTGAATAAGAACTCCAACTTTACCAGCCTGAGCAGTCCTATAGAACTGTCATTCTTATCACCCATCCTTTTAATACTTGAGAACAAACAATGCCCAGAAATCAGCAGAGATTTGAGTGCCTATGCTTCTCAGTCTCTATTACAGGAATTGTACTGCTAATACAAAAGGGTTACTTAAAATAATTAAGCATTTCCAGTTAAATATTAAGACTGAAAACTAATTAGTGTAAAAAGTCACCAGAAATAACATGCATTTCTAATGTGTATGTGTATATACATATGCATCCATATGCATATGGATTCATACACAGTCATAGGCTCATAGAATCATTTAGATTGGAAGATTAAGATCATTGAGTCCAGCAATCTGTAGCAAGAATACCTGATAGAATCACAAAAAAATACATTCAGGCATAATATAAAAGTATAGTTTTCCAATTCTATCTTGCAAAGAAAAAGCTGATATATGTCATCTTAAAATAATTAGACATTCTTACATTTTTAAAACATAAATTACTGGAAAAAAAGACCAGTAAAAAGAGGCCTTTATTTCACAAATCCACTCGAAGTCAATGGGGACTGCATCTTCTAAACTCAGATAAGTGGTATGCAAATCTATCACAATAATGGAGAAGATTAGTTCTAAATGTAATTTAAAGCATTTTGGAAGGATAAATAAAATGAGAAAAATTACATATTACATTTATTATCATAAATGAAAATACAAGAAATACATCAACTCTTCATGAAACTCTGCAGTCTATATAAGTACAGAAAACTAAATACTTTCACCAAAGAGAAAGTATTGAGTTTTGACAGCCTCAGAGACCTATTCCTTTCTTAGTCACTAATGATTTTTAAACGCAATGTGTAAGAGCAACAAAACTGAAAAAAATTATAATGAAATACAAAGAAAAAAAAGCATGCATTTTTATTTAACATAAATGTTAAGATTGCACTTTCCAAAAACCAAATTCAGGTGGAAACTGCATAACTTCTTAGACAGCTTTACTGCATATAGTCCTACAAAATTTAGGGAACTGTTCCAAACTTCATTGTAATAGATTTTCATTTTCTACTACTCATACATTATTAACACCATTAACATAAACAAAGTAAAACATCTGAGGAAATTTTATCCAGAAAACTTATTATCAGTAATAACTGCATCTGCTCTCAATGATCAAAATCAACACTTATTATATAAAACACTATACCTAAAAATGGAAATTTGCTTCTAAGAACTATCAAGAAGGATATTATAACTCATTAAGAGCTGAAAAATTTCTGTTAAACAAAAGCAGAGTACTTGAAAAATGCTTAGAAATCAAGCAAACTGAATGGAGCCTGGAAAAATATATTAGTCAAACACAAAGGGATTCAGTTCTAAAGTGCTCTTGATCGTGCAGCCATTTACAGCTGAAGAATATTAATGTAAATCGTTATCATTTTAATATTTCTAAGAAATAGAAGTATATATGTATACTCAAACCCAAACTCATTGGAATCTGTGAATTTAAGCTTCTGGGACTTTCTATTCTTTCTTTCTACTGTTGGAAAACTGAGTACAAAAGCAGTTCCTTTACAGAATATGCAGATAATTTTGGCAAATAAGACCAAAAACTGCAATTAATGGCTCCAACTAAATGTATATTTTCTGCATATTTCTCTGACAACATAGTCCCTTTTGCTGCTTCTGTCATATCCTTCTTTAGGGTTCTGTCAGATACAGAGCTTAAAGAATGAAACCATTTTAGCAATTACTTTGCTAATAAATTTTCCTGAATAATAACTTGGTGAATAATACGCTGGAAGATATAAAGAACTGATATCCACTTTTATATATATATATATTAAATCTATATATATATATCCTGAGAATATTATTTCCAGTAATGAGCCAATGTCTGTCTGATTCATAGGCCAGTCAATTTGGTTTTATACCAAAAAAGGGAATAATTAGAAATAATGACTTTCATTTTCACTTAATTTCAAATTTTCTTGTCTTTTTCTGTTATGATTTCTCAGTAAGTTGTATCTTATGCCCCTAGAAAAGAATGCATAAGAAAGCATTACCCTAACAGAAAGAGACATTCAGCTATGAAAGGACAAAAAAAAAAAAAAGCCTTCAAATAGTTGGAACTCAACAAGGTGTAATCAAAGAAATGCCTTGAGCAGAAGCTGCTTCAAACACTGGAAATGTACAGTAGAGTTTGAAACTCTATGTTCTCCACTTTTCTACTACTGCTTCTTTGGCTTTTTTATTCAGCTACAACAACTTCCAGCAGGATCATGTTTTATGAACCATGGCTACGTCACAAGACTCAGATTGTTCTATGTAGGCATATCATACCCATTTAACTACAGACTAGCATACAGATAATAACTATGTAGTGAATTTTAATCTTAATTTTAAAGTAGGTAAAAACCTTATGATTCTCAAGTACTGTGAATAAATAATCTAAACTCACTATGTGCCTCTTTAGCTCCATAGAAGTACTTTGGTGCAACGTCCTTGCACTCTATTGATAAACCAGCATAGGCATCCCACAGACCTTATTAATAAAGTATGGTTGCAGTATTTTTATTTCCAAGCCATTGTCAAGACTTGTGGCTTTTTGAATTTTAAAAAATTACTGGGAAACAAACTGGTACCTTGTTTCCATTTTACATGATTTCCTTACAGTCAGAGGACTAGTCCAGACTGTCAAAGACCTTCATATACTCCACACTGTACAACAACAGGGTAAAAGGAACACCCTGGACTTCGCAGAAAAAAACCTTAAACATTAAGAAACGTTGGGTTGGCACAGATAAATTCTCTTTGTTCCTACTTTTGAAGCAGTGTTACACAATCAGAAAAATAGTATTTAATGTGTTAGGAAAGAGACCACAAGTGTGAAAATAACTCCTATATCGTCCGAAAGTTTATATGAATTTGGTGCCGCTGAAATAGAAGGGATAAATTAATCCTAAACTTTCAATTTCTCTCAGCTTTTCAACTACTGTACTGTTTTTGTGGATTACTGAACTAATACTGTTCTCATAAGGTTTTTTTGAGAGTGTTCTTATTATCGCAGTGTGTGAGGGACTAATATGGTGACAAAGTCTGTTCATTGTGGTCTGGAATTTTTTTATGACCACTCAGAAGATGTGGGCAGAGTCACTGGATTTAATACAGAGCATCAAGTGTAGATTGGTTATGTCAACAGATCAGAATGAGACTCCCTGCAAGCATATGTGTAAACAAAGCACAGTGATACTAGTGATTTAAAAGTTAAAATGGGGTGGATTTAATATATATATATTTTTGGCATTACATTCCAAATCAAAATTTTGGGGTTGGGCAAAGCCAAAATTCCAAACCCCAAATGAAGACTGCAAAGTATTCCATTGGGTCTTGCCTGTAATCACATTTCAGGGGTAGCATTTGCTTGAGGTTGTATCTGTCAGTTACTCATGCAGTTGTTATTACTTTGAAAGGGTCTCCATAAAGCATAGGTCCTTTCCAGCCTGGATACAAGGATCTGTGTATCAGCTTGGAATAGTCAAATATGTATGCCAGCAAGACATCTGAGACTGCACACTGTAACTGATTTCCAGAGAATATTTTGAGAAACATAACTGAAAATGTGAATAGATGAGAACATAACAAGACTCTTACCTCTGCCACTGCAATGCAGAGAAAATATATCTACTTAATAAAAATGATCCAACTATAATCTGATGTGGACATTTGTTTATAAGGATTAACTATAATACACAAATGCTATTTATAGTTACAAGTACACAATTAAGCACAACACAGTATAAAATTCAAATAACATATGGCATTTGCAGAACCAGCAGTGCCACCAGAAAGAAATGCACCAGTTGTCATATTTTATTAATCGGAAGATAAACTATTGCTGCATTGTAATTAAATGAGCAAGACAGTCAGCCAACATCATTATCTGAGCTTCTGTTTTCTGAATCTCTTGTAACTGAGAAGTCCAATTATTTATGAATACTACATTGTTTTATTGAATGTGAGTTATTATAGGGATAGTGGGTTCTGTTATTCTCCTGTATTACTATTCAAATATAGCAATGATTTAAGTTAGGTATTAATTTTGTCATGTTTCATATTGTATCTATTTATATATAGTTCTTGGCAAGAATAACTAGTCCAATATTCCTTAGGTAATGAGCTATTAAGTTCAACAAGTGAACTTACAGTGCCCTTAGAAATAGAGCATTCACATTTAGCTCTCATTCATGTCAGAGGTTAATAATCTGACAAGTTAATAACCTCCACCTAACAAAGGTAATCAATATTATTCTGCTTCATAAGGTGGAATGAATGTAAAAGTTATCATGGTAACATGTATCAGTAGCATCCAAATTTTGAATAAAAAATCTTTTCAGTAACCGATAAACAACTAAGTTTGTAAGAATTGAAATAGTACTGAAAAGGATACAAAAAACTTACACATTTTGAAAAGATAGCCCTAATTATTTTCATTAAATAAATTAAGGCTGGAGATAAAATCCAACAGCAGATGCAATACCTTAAATGAACTTCATGTTGCAGTACTGATCACTATTTGGACAAATAATAATAAAATAATGTCTAATTCCTATATTACTGGTTCTTCTCAACAGTAACAAAAATTCATGAATCTTACATCTGTCAGGGTCATGTACAGACCTTGAAATTGCTCATCTTGCATCAAGGGGCACCAGATAAAAGCCATTTTGACTCAGAATGTCTTTGGTATTTCTATTTAGAAATAAACTATCAGCCTATTTTGATTTTAAAAGTCAACAATAGTCAAGAAGACACTAGAATTACTTCACTAGAAAATAAAATCATATTACATAAAATGTGTTGATTAGTTTAAATAGCAAACTTAAAACAGTTGCAAGAAATTCTAAGTATTTAATCTTGTATACTAAAGTCCATTCAACTGACATAAGAGATTAGTTCCCACAGCAGAATCCTTTCTGGAAAGGGCTCTGCAAAAGATTTGCCTGAAATGGAAAGGATTGTGGGAGAATCTATGGTACATGCATAAAAAAACAAGTACAAAACACCTGACATAATGAATCACATTAATTTATTTCAAAAACACATGATATTCTGTCTAAAATCGCATTGACACCTGGATTGCAGAGAAAAACCTGGCTAATTTTTTAATACGTTGTCATGAGTAGACAGAGAACTACATTTTTATAACTTATACCAAATACATTAAGATGCTAAAAAGGACAGAATGTTTTCATAATAATTAATAGATATGTGGATAGATAAGATCATTCAGTAGTTTATTCATGCTTTTCTCCTTCTATCAAGACAAAGAAATATTTTAAATCTTGCTTTTCAAATTGCAGCTTTATTCCACAATAATCTATAGACTACAGAATCTAATCTAATCTATAGATCTATAGAATCACAAACCAACACCAAAAAATACCAAACAAAAAAACAACACAGAAAAAAAAAAGTGGGTTTAAATCTGCAAGAAAAGGGAAAAATCTGATTCTAACTCTACCATATCCCAATAAACTTCTTTGTGAAAGGAAAACAAAACTCTTCTTGCTAGTCTCCGTATCTTAAGAAGAAAGACTTTTAATCATGCGTGAAGAAAACAGCCTCCCTGGGGATTGGTATTGTCTGAAGAGTAATGGCACTGAACAGATACTTTTCACTGCTGGCTAACTATTGGCTCATCATTCAGCACTTTAGTCTTCCAGTCAGTCTCAAATATATCAATTTGTTTAGGAAGCTAATAGTCTACCAAAAATGACTAGGATTTCAGTCTACAATGAACACATCAAAAAAGTACACTTAAAAATTAGGTACTGCAACAATATGCTGCAGTACCTAAATTCCTTTCCAGATCTAATCTCATATTAATTTCACACAACACTTACACTATTTGTTTCTATCTATTAATGGAGTTCGTTAACCATACTGGAAACACATTTATTACAGCAATACTTTGTGAATAGTATTTTTTACTGTTTCAAAATGAGCTATTCATAAACAAAGTATATTGAAAGTAATTATGTGAAACAATACATGTTGGCACTACAATAGAAGCAATTTTGCTTTTAACATAATTGAACTAATTTATGTCACAAAATTGGATTAACATATTTTGGAGTACATAGCCATAATTGCTTCTGCAAAAGTAAATAAACGAAGAAAAAAATCAAACCATACAATCAAGGAAAAATAATTCTTAATCTACTCAAGCAGTCTGGTGAAAGAGAGAAGAGAGACCTAACAAATGTGACTTATCTAGATGACAGCAAGGAAAGGGATTTGGGCTCTTAGAGAACTCAGAAGGCAGTCCTGAGTTCTCTGGACTATTGGATAAATTTTATTTGAGGATTGTAATGAGAAATGTTTGTATGACAGAAAAATATATTATTTATATTATACGTTATGTTGTTAATTCAAATTTCTATACAGACAGAGTAAATATTCAGGCAGTTCAAACAAGAATTTTAAAAAAATAGAATTGGGTTCTTTTTATGATTCTTGGTCATCTTATTAAATACCAGGCTAACATATTGCAAACAGCATTATCCCCTGTTTTTAATGAAAAGGAAAATGTGAAAAATACTTCTGAAACCTTCTGCCTAGATTTTTATAATGTAGGTTAAACCATACACTTCAAATTAAAATAGGACAAATAAAAATTCTGTAAGTCGTCATCAGTGAACTCACGCACAACTCTTAACAGAAGGCATATATTTTGTGAAACAGTTTCTTCTTTCCCATGTCTTCTGACCTCTTCATTTCTTCTATCTTCTTCTTTCTTTCTTCTATCATGTTGCCAGAATACTATTCCCCAAAAGTGCAGGAAGATCAAAAAGAACCTGTAGAACAACAGAAGGAACATAACAATTGCCAAATCAAGTACAGGTTTATTTTGTTGTTGTTGTTTTGTTTTGTTTTTAATTTACCTTCTTAATAATTCTCCATCTCATCACTTATATTACCATTTCTGTAGCACTGCTAGCTTTCAGTCTTACAGATTTTACTTCTCAATTTCACTTGGCCAAAACTAGTCCCTACACAATGCTCTGTGGGGCACATTCCCAAGTTAGATTTCTATCCACCCAGATACTTTTCTATCAAGGAGAAATAATATGACATGGCAGTCTAATGATATTAGTGTGTACTTCAGTAATTTCTGTTGGACACTAACTTAATTGAATTTTAAAGTAAGTTTATCTGACTTGTTTGACCAGTTATTTTTTCTAGCATCTATATAAATCCAAGTAGATAGGTTAGCAAATTACAAGTCAAAAAGTACTGACAAGGGAACTTAGTGGCTGCAGTACCATTCAACTTCCATGGTCACATGAGACTCAGATATCACATTTCTACCTCTCCATATAATACACTCGGTTCTGTTATGAGCTAACATAACATTTAAGAATTTATGTTGTGCAAATGCACACAGAATGCACAGGCAAATCAAAGACTTTCATAGGATTTGAATACACTATAGCAAGAATAAAAAACAGTACATTAAAAAATTCCTAAAAAATAGGCACTAGCCAATGAAATATGTCAAATATATATATATATATTTATATAAAGTCATCAGTAGAAGACAGGCATCTTTAGGTATCTTTTGCAGTTGTCACTTGAAAAGGACACAGGGACTGTCTTATATCTGTCATGTCTGTCATATCATTTTGAATGGCAAGGCAGCTGAGTGGTGCCAAATCTTACCACTGACTATAATATAAGGCACAGATTTAGCTTTCAAAACCACATGTAATATCTAAGTGCATTAAATTTTTAGTGTATGCAGTCTGGAGCCCATTCCCACCTTGCATGATGCAACACATACTCTATTGTATGTTCTTACCAATTTCTTTCTTCTGGCCACAAACTATGCTTTAAAATCTGCCTTCATACCTAAATGGCATTTGAAAAAAGGACCTGAAAGTAAAGGGGAACTAGAGATTATGCATTTGCTCTGTTTGTTAGCAGCAAACCCAAAGACTTGAGCTGAGAGAAAAATTCAGAGGGTCAAGTTCTGGACAATACGTGTAGAGAAAACCAGATCCACTGGTGTGCTACTTCCACACTTTTAAAATATACAAATATCTTTTGGAGTTCAGTGTACAAATCTATAATAATTAAATTAGCAAGTATGTTTCAGCTATATTTTCTTTCAAAAATAAATAGTAAAATGTAACATAGCTAAAATAGAGAGAATAATTTTAAGTTCTCAAAGTAAAACTCCAGCAATTGGTGGCAATTTTCTTTATAGATAAAATGAAGAGCACAGAAGGAATAATCAATACCTCTGAAAACAGAATTGACTTTGAGTGCACTTTTTTAATTAAGTTCTTATATCATAGTTTGCTCTTAATAACATTTTAACATAATGAAATCTTTTATTGTGTTTGCAGTATTCTCAAATGTAGACTATTTTTTTAATTAGCTGAAATATTTCATTCTCCTACTTGATGACAAATCTTCTTACAGAAAACATAAATACAATGAACTGCAAAACTGTCGGCCACAGCTTTGTAACTAACTTTTTCCTTAGTCAAACTTCATGAGGATCATTTAAATGAAATCTGGAAGTCTAACAATATCTTAAGAGAATTTAATTATTTTTTCTATTAAGAGAGATGTTAAAGCATGTTTTCACAGTATGGATAATTTTCAGTGAGATGATGCCAAAGTTCTTAAAGAAACAAACAATAAGTAAAACATGACATAAAATGATGATGCACTTGATGCCTTAAGATTTTTTATATTTTTGTAGATTTTAATATAGCTGTATAGTTTCTCCCACTTAAGGTAGCACTTAGTTTCTAAACCCCTTTCTCATGGTTTGTGCCACATTCTTGAAATTCTGTTTAACAGTCTTTTCAAGTAAAGAGATTTAGCAAGGACATCCAGTTTGGGACACATGCACCTGGACCAGAATAGTAAGAGACATTGTAGTCAAAACAAGATAGAGGATCCAGAATCCTTGGAGGGGCTTCAACAGAGCAGTTCTGAGGGTGGTAACAGGGGCTAATGGTTTTTGGGTTGGATGTACCCATTAGATATGATAATTAAATAGTGTTATAAATTTGTAACAATCCTATACTGGCTGTATGCCTATACACTCTGTGCAACTGAAAGCTGTCATTAAAGAACTGCTCTCTTCCTTATCTATACTAATATTGTTTGGAAAGTTTTTTTCCCCTCCATTTTAGGCAACACACTAAATATGACAACAGCACAGAAGTAAACTTTTTATTTAGGGCTCAAGTATTTGAGAAAAGGAATCAAAACCACAAGGTTCTAATACTTATTTGACATATCTCTATGACAAATACTATTAGTGGTGCTATTGGAAAAGTTAGCTGAATACAGGGAATATGTGAGAAAGAGGGGCACAAATCACTATTTGTGCTATAATCAGTCTTTTATCTTTGGCATTTTGGTCTCCTTAGTTATCCGTGTTAAAAGTATAATAAAAAGTCTGTACTTAAGTGTCCATAGATATGAAGATTGGCTTTAAATAGCTGTGAACTTACATAAAAGGTGGAATCTTGTTAGGGCTGCAAGACCATGACTACGCTGCTGGCTATACCCTGCCATGAGGTGAAGTTAACTGAGCAGGACATGGCACAGCATGGGAAATGACTGGATGTGATATTTAACAGTATGAGAAGCTGAAATAAATTACAGAGAGCACCATGAGGCATGGCATGTGGTGCAGAGGTGGTTAAGGCAGAATTATCTGAGAAATGACTGAATTTCACAGGTAACTGGAGGAATAACTCAGGACCTTCAGGATGGCAGTATCTCACAGGCAAGCACTGACAAGGTAACCACACCAGCAATGTGGTAACAAGGCTGAGGCTACATAAAGAACAGTCAAGCAAATACCTGATTTGGGTAAGGAAGCAGCACAACCAGGA
The DNA here is from genome assembly GCA_013396755.1 of Sclerurus mexicanus. Lineage (NCBI taxonomy): Eukaryota > Metazoa > Chordata > Aves > Passeriformes > Furnariidae > Sclerurus > Sclerurus mexicanus. Next base: position 1,173,566 of record VWZF01005807.1, read on the forward strand.
TCAATAGGGCATAATTAATTGAAGTCTGTTAGAAGGAGATTGGGGCATAGAAAGGGATATGGCAAAAAGAGAATCAAGATGAAGGAAAACAAATAATGAGGTACATTATTGTTGAAATTGGTGCTGCCTGGGTGTACTTTATGGGCAGTCCTGCACTTATCACAGTAGCTTAAATCAGGACTGTAGACAAAGCCAGTTGCTCTGAGCATGACACAGGAGTCAGTCGTGCAGGCAAGACACCATGGACTCAGTTCTCTCCCTGACTAACAGGAGTGCACCTGAACAAGTAAATCAACAGCATCTACAGATGAGGTCTCGTTCCTGACAGCCCATCATTTCTAACAAGTATAAAATTTTGACACAAGCATTTCCATGCAATTTATGCAACTTAGATTTCAGGTTTTTAGCGGCAGATGTACATCTGAATAAGAAAAAGGCATTAATTGGAAAAATTATAACATTTACTGATTGGGAGAGGTCAAAGCAAGACTTTTCTTAATTTGTTTCTTAAAATTGCTACTATTCATTGCTTAGGATTACTCCAAATACAAGCAACAATTTGTACTTCTAATAGTACCAGAATGCTTCTTTCTTTGGCTTACAAAGAGGTGGAGATATGAAACAAGAAAAAGAAAAAAGTTACACCACAAACTTTACTGTAATTTGGTCAAAACCTCATGACCTTTTAGCTCTGAAGGTCTTTCATGAAGACATCTAACTCAGATCTATATTGATACACCTCAATTCCTGCAGACAACACTTTCAGTTAAATCCTTTTCTTAGTTGTTATATTTCTATTGTCTTTAGGTTTTCTAGCCATCAGGATTCTTTATGTGGGTGTGAGTCTTTATTTTCAAGCATATGATGCACATATATACCATAGTAGTAACTAAGGTGCTAATTTCACCTTAAAACTTATTGAACCTGGATACCTGATGTAGGTACAGTACTAAGGCTTACAAAATTTATTTTCTGTGTCTTATCAGTTAACTACTTTGCTTATCAGTCGTGTATAGAAAACATGAGACAAATACAACATATTACCTTCCATACAAAGTACATTAATAAAAATGGATGCACTATTGGGATGTTTTCCAAGAATTTTTCATTGCCAAATGTTAATGAATTTAAATTTAATCAGGACAGTATTTCACATAAATCCCAATTAAAAGAAATATATTTTTTCTATTGCCAAGAGATAAGTGGTGTTCAACAAAAAGTGTATCTAAAATTCAAAATTGATTTTGATGCACATTTCACTAAATAAATATTAAGAGGTATATGAGCCAGTTTATTCAAGAATGGCATACACCTTACTTAGCAAAGAGACTTATTGTATGATTAAATATTAGGTACTTTGTGAGAACATCTGCAAGTCCAAATTCCTTGACAGTAATATCAGTGGACAGCTATCTTAAAAGGTGCAAAGATAAATATTCACGAAGATTAAAAAAAGTGTATTTAACATTGAAAAATTTATTTCAATTTTTGTTTTAGATTATTTCTTTCAAAAATTAGAAATTATACTAATGTTAAGAACCTGAAGAAAAATTTAAGATAAATATTGAACCTACAATCCACATACAATCGTAGAATTTTTTGAGTTGGAAGGGAAATTAAAGACCATCTAGCTCTAACCCCTCTGCTGTGGGCAGGAAACCTTTCACTAGACCAGGTTACTCAGGGCCCCATTAAACCTGGCCTTGAATACTTCCAAGAATGGAGTATCCACATCATCTCTGGGCAACCTGTTCCAGTGCATCACCACCCTCACAGTAAAGAATTTTTTTCTACTATCTAATAAAAAAACTTGCTCTATTTCAGTTTGAAACCATTCCCTCCTTGTCCTATTACATGCTCTTGTAAAAGGTCTCTTTGATGCAGGCTCCCTTCCAATACTGGAAGACCACAATTATGTCACCCCAAATAATTCTCTTTTCCAGGCTGAACAAACCCCATTCTCTCAGTCCTTCACTGTAGGAGAGTTGCTCCATTCCTCTAATCATCTTGGTGGTCTCTTCTGGACTCGCTTCAAGAAGTCAATATTATCTTTCCTATGCTGAGAACCCCAGAGCTGGATGCAGCATTCCAGGGAGGGTTTCACCAGAGCGGAGTAGAGGGGCAGAATCACAGCTCTTGACCTGTTGGACACTCTGCTTTTGATGCAGTCCAGGACACATTTGGCTTTCCAGGCTACAAGTGCACATTGCCGGGTTATGTCGAGGCTCTCATTCACCAGCACTCCCATTTGGACTTAGTTTTGTTAAACCACAAGAAATTCCCAAGGGCTCACTTCTTGAGCTTGTCCAGGTCCCTCTAGATGGCACCTCATCCTTCAGGTATGTCAACCACGCTCATTTGACACACGTTCAAATGGCAGGGCTCCGACATGAGGCAAACGTGTGCCTTTGGTTTTATCTTCTCTGGTCCCTATGGCCAAGCCCTCCAGGTGGGGCCTCTGGCCCACTGGCCACTCTGGGGTCCCAGGCCAGGGTGAGGGGCTGTGTTCTCACTGACCCTGCCAGTCTGAGCTGGGTCAGGTGCTGCAGGAGCTGTGGGGTGTTATGGTTTTCCCTGGCTGTTTGTGACTGACACCCATTCGAGAGTTTCCTCATGTGAGCTCCAGGGGCTGCCATGAGGGATACAATGCCACCCCACCTCCCTGAGGTTTGACCCATTCCTGTCCCCCATACACACACACAGGCACTCCCACAAGGTTATTCTGACCCAATAATTACTGATCTGGTAACTAACAAATGCCACTAAGTTAGTTAGGCAGAACCTGCCCTTGGTGATGCCAAAGGCATGTTTTATTAGACTTGAATGTGTTATGTCTAAGTTTAATTACTTTAAGTGGTAATTATCACAATTTTACTAAAACAAAACTGATGCTCCCTATGGAAATGTACACACAGCAAATTACAGTTCACTACACTAACCCTTGATCAACAGGTTCAGCTGGTTTTAATCCAGAGCTTAGTTTCCTGCAGGACAGCTGTGTGACAGTAGCACCCTTTTGCTGAGAAATTTATTTTACGTGTGAGAAAGTAAGTGGTCTAAAGTCATTTAGAAGTGTGGGGGAGTATTGGTGTTCAGACACTGACACTGACAATCACCAGCAGGTTAGAGATGAAGTAAGAAAAATGGTGACATAATAAGGTATAAAAAAATTCAACAATAGCATGAAGAACAAGATGGCTCTTCCCCATCTGACTAAGACTCGTCAGAGATCAGTATTAGAGATGGTGACCATATTAATACTTTGCATGGTAGCTTCTTGGTTGCAGCTATCTACTGTATCTTTTAGCCAACAAAAAATTGATTTGCACTCCTAATTTGTTCAGATATTACTGACAGCATTTCCTTTGTAGTAAAAGAAGCTCAACTGAAGTGACCCAAAAAGGGAGGGTTACCCTTGGTACAGTAAGGCCAACAAAGCTTTCACAATAATTATGCTAAGGACAACTGAAAGCAATCTACAAACAAGAATGAAAACGAGTTAAGATTTTCTAATTGTGATAATTGCATTTTAAGATAATTTCAACTATAGAAAACATTTTCATTGAAGCATTACTATAATGTGATTTGGCACTGAAGAGAGTTTTAAGTTCTTGAATATAGGTTAGTGTCATGGTAACAGATTTTAATTTGGAGTAATTTTGAGTATGCTTCTGCTTTGCTTTAAGTCTGCAGTTTTTTAGATGTACCGTAAAGAAAATTAAAATTAAATTATACTGGTATAATTGATTTTGTTTGAATTGTGGTTTTACATCTCATTAAACTACATTGCATAAACTTATTTGGTACTGTGTTATGGAGAAAAGACAAAACAAATTTGATTAAATACAACTCACTAGTGTTTTTTAAAGAATACTATTTATCTTTCTGCAGCTTTCTTACTTGTAAGGCTCAAAAATATTGGGGTTTCTTATTCTTTAAATTATTGAGAATATCTACGGCATAGTTAATGTCAGTCACAATACTGTTGGAATATCTGAGTGTGGTTAGTTTTCATTCACTTTCTCTTTTTACATTCATACATGTCAGCATTATGCATTGACATTGATGTATTGCAAAATACATACTGATAGCCTAGGCAAAGTTTGCACAGTAACTCTCTTACCATTTTCCACTTTTTCATGTAAATTCATATGCTCATCTGGTTTAAAAGAAGAGTGTATCTTCAAATAGATAAAACAGAAATTTCTTTGCAGCCAAATCTATCCATTTTTGTCTGTCATTCATATGCTTTAGGCCGTATTGTTCTTTGAGGACAAAACAGTGGTAAAAGTAATATTAAGAAAAAAATAAAAAGAGCACCCAGAATTCCATGATAAATAAATGAATTCTGAGCTACCACAATATAACTCCAAAACCTTTTCTTCAAATTTAAAATTCTATTCAGATTTTGTACACTGCAAACATTAAACTCAGACTACCTAAAATAATACTTACCTTGAACATTATCAGAGACTCATGTTTAGCATTAAACCTAAATGAGAACAATATGAACAAAAAATTAAGTTGCTTCCATATTTAACAAAGCAGCAGAAGAATGTAAATTTTAAAATGAAGAAAAAATATCTTGATTAAAGTTAAAAATTGCAACTCTAAGAAAACAATACCACTGTTCATCTGAAAATTGTTCTGTCATTTTGAAATGAATGCAAAGCAAACTCCCCAAACCAAACATGTTTGGTTCTAGCAAAGTCAGCAATACTGCTTTAGTAATCATATTTGTCTGTCCATTTTCAGAATTTTAAGATCAAATAAAATGGATTAGAACTGCTTGTTATTTCTTCTACCCAATTACCTTCAGTGAACAACTGAACAACAGCATTATCTTTCAATTACGTGAAATGAAAAAAAAAAAACAAAACAAACAAATCCTAGAGTTGGAACTTTGGATACAATTACTTTTCTTTACCTCTGACATATACATTTTAGATGTTTCACTAACAGCTCCTCACCTTTGTCTCATATTACATTTAACAGTGGTAAATTCCAGAGATTGGTCAATACTACCTCAGACAGATGTTTGAGATAGCTACAGCAAGCTACTGGAGATGCATCTTCCTCCCACTAATTATGAAGAAAAGAGATCAGCACAGGTGCAATCAGAGTATAAGCTCTGTATTGCAACTAGTTGCATAGCTGAACAATAATATAGAAGAAAAGTCTTTTCTTAAGGAAATGTCAGAGGGCTCAATTACACTCATGGATGAAAGAGAACGAGGGAAAAAAACTTAGTCCTGATTGTTTGCAATGCTTAAGTGCTTTATTACTACTGGCTCTTTTTTGCACATCTGTCACTAATTATCTCCAAGACTAATCTGTCATTAAAAAGGCTAAGTTTAAACAGCCTTTCTCTATTTGGTCCCTGGGCTTGTATTCATTTCCTTGCCTTCAGTAACTTAACAGTAGTCAGGATAGCCATGGCAAGGCACAGGAAAAATCTAAGCAGGGAGCAAAACATATTGTCAGTTTATTGGAAGCAAGAAGGATAGGCAAGAAAGAACCGAGTTATTATTTAAGGGGCACCAAACACTACTGATGCTTGGAAGGATGAAGTATTTACACTTCTCCTACTTTATTTTTCATCAGGGAGGTTTTGGATTAATAGACATCCCACCAAGACAGAATAAGCAAAAAAGCTACTTAGGTCAGATGAAATTTCATCAAGTTGATGAAATTTTCTGCAGAGGATTTTAGAAAAATGGCATAGGAAATCTCAAGTTAGCATTATATTTGAGAACACAAAGAGAATAAATGATCTTTCAGAAGAGTAAAAAAAGGGCAATAATAGTTTGGTTTTTTTTTAATAGGAGGGAAAACACCACAGTCATCTAGCTCCAGTTGATGAAGAATGTGTTAGTAAAAAAGATCTGGAAAATCAAAAAGTGTTTATTGTCAGCCAATAAATTATGGTGTAACAAATTTCATTCAACCAGGTACCTCATCTGTGTGCTTGAAATATTAAGGTATTTCAGATAGTCCCTGGTACTATTTTCTTAACTGACCTAGAAAATTACACCAAAGAAAAATCTGATGCAAAGTGAGTATATAAATGGTTGGAAAACTGTACTTGGCGGCTATTCATTGCACACAGTAGCATGAGAAAAAATGTTGAGCATGTTTACATATTTGTCTTCACTACTGTTCAATACATTTATCATTTTATAACAGAAAATAGAGTACACCATTCAATTTGCAGATCACTTCAAACTGGACTAGGCTTTGGAGACAACATTAAAATTCAAACAGTCTTGAGAAACTCAAGTTGTTTATCTTAAAAAAAAACCCTGCAAACAGAATGGTTGCTGACAGTAATGCACTTCTAGTTTAAAAGAATATGAAAGATTGTTGTTGCCTTTACTTGAAAACTCCACTCTGATAGTCAAACAACTCCTTAGGGAAAATAAGAAAATTGCCCAAAAGTTTACCATAATGATTTTATCAATCAGTATTTTCTTTAGTCCCCTTCTCTAGATCTTCAGAATTAATAAGTTTTCCCTTTTTAGGTTTGGGAGATAGCAGTACCTTGTACTGTTCATACAACTCCTACTGGACAGGTAACACATGTTCTGACCATCACAGCATCCTAATTACTGACTTTTGTTAACTATGCCTCCTTATGAGTTATATGCTGTACCAATTCAACTGCCAAACTCAAGTTATATTAATGAAAATTATTTCAGTCCTTATTTATACACTTGCAGCTATAAACAAAGTATTGTGTCTCATTTTACTTCTAAATTAATTTATATGTAACCTTATGTAACTGCTAAAACATACTAGAATAGATTGGGAAAAGATAAGTTTTCCCATCACAAGCATTTTTCAAAACCAGAAAAATATATCACTTAAATTCACTCAACTTTGAGGAGTAAGGTTTGGATTAAATATTCTTTTAGTCAATATGGATTTTTTAGGTGCTATCTCTATGCAGTGAAATTTATATCTAGGCTTTCCTTGATAGAGTGACTATGTCAAAACATGAAGTTAGAACATACTTGTCAAGTCAGAAGTTATGGCTTCATGACACTGAAATCTATGACATTCTATCACTATAAAAAAACTGTGACCAAGGGATTAAAAATAGAATATAGTTCATTATATAATATCAGAGAAAACACAGCAGGAAAATAATTCTGCAAGAAAAATAATTATAAGTATGTGAAACCTCAGATACATAGTAACATAAAACATTTTTTAAAGTGACCTTAATCACAGAATCAAATTTTTCTGGTTTTATACTATGTAGTTAAAACCAGGAAATTTCAAGCAATTTGTGATCTTAAATTGTAATGTTAACAGATATTACTGCAGGTCTTATGACATTTAGATGGAAAATCATCCTCTGAAATTTTTCAAGCAATTACAATACTCTCATCTGAATCACAAAACATGTTATCAAGGAAAAAGAAAAAAAAAACCCAAACCAGTATATGCTTTGGGATACTCAGTTCAAATGAAAGTCTGAATAAGCAGACTAAAAAGACATTCTTAAAAATTTGATTTTTTAATTTGGTCAGACACCGAATGGAAATATATGAAAGACTGTTTGTACACATAATCGTAGAAAAAGCCTCATCTTTTCAAAAGGAAGGACAAGAGAAGAATACAAGAGCTTATTTTATTGCCTTATACTCAGTGCTGAAGAATTCTTTTAAAGAAATATTTGTAAGACAAATACTGTAACTTCTTGCTGACTTTTTTTAATGAGTTATCTGATTGTAATACAAGACACAAAAAAATGAAATGCATTGTAAATAAAGACTTTATTGTCATTAACTGCTACTTAAAAATTAATGTGGCAGTCAGAGATCTCCAACAGATTATATGCGTATTTTCTTGTTAGGTTTCCCAGACAGAACATGAAATCAGAAGATGCCCAAACATCTACAATTTCCTGAAAACAAGAGAAACAATGCCTATGCCCCTGCAATATAAAATTTTAAACTAACCTTATTAATGTGATGGCAAGGCACAAGTATCTCAACTGTGACTAGAAAGTTTAGTTTTCATGGAGAAAAACTCAGTAACTTCCTTATCTGGAAGTATACAATTCCTCAGAGGCTGGCAATCTGTCTACTGAGACTAGAAAATATGGGAAGTACAAGGCACTAGAAGTTTGATGCTAAATAACACAGGTGAGACAATACACCTCTGTGAGGGCAGTGGTCTTACATACCATGAGAGATACCTGAAAACAGGGAAATGCTTGTCCTGTGTGTGCATTCACAGGAATGAATTCAAAGAATTAGAGTTAGTAGGGACAGGAAGCTATACCCAAAGAGCAATGAGACTCTGAGCTGAGGAAAAATTGAGGAGACATCATGATCATCATGTTGCTTGTATTAATACTTAGAATTACTTAATTACTTAGAATACTTAGACATTTAAAGAGCAATAAGATTACTGCTTAAGTAATTCTGTGTGAATGAGATGTAGAGAATTTTTTAAATTATTTGATTTTATCCTAACTCAGCTTAATTACAGAATTTTGCTTACACTTTTTAATGGCAAAATAAAAATACAGGTTCAGTTTAACACTAATAGAAGTTAATTGCTCTTTATGCTTCAAAATATTTTACTGTAATTGTAAGCTGCAGAAGGAAAATGTTCATTCAGAAATGCATATAATAATGCTGTTGGATCGTAGCATTTTGCTCTTCATTTTATTACTGAAATATCAAAATCTTTGACGCCTAAGGGTTTGAGTTTTGATTTTTTAATTTTATAGATTTTAGAAGTTATTGTAGATTTAATGTACCAGTAAAATAACTTCAGTAGCTTAATGTTTACACATACAAACCCCATCCTATATCAATCCCTCAAAATTCCAGTAGCAGTTTAGTCTCTATTTCAAGGTAGAATTGCAAAGAAGCGCCACGAAGCCTGTACCAGAAGATACATAGACAGAAGGACCTCCAAATCTGAAGCTTTGGAAGACCTCCAAGGACCTGACGTGCTGTGAAGAAGACAACAATGATGGAGGAAGGGTCCCGTGCCCCCAGACTCAATTCCCGATGGGGTGTGCTGGGGCGGGGGGAATGGGGCAGGACTGGGGGAAATAATAGAATGGGATTGGATGGACATTATTATAAAATCTTGAAACCTGGGTCAAAGGGGGGATTCTGTGTAAATGTATTCCTGGAGCCTGGAGGCTCATTAAAGCTCCTGCTCACTTATCTCCCACTAAAAGTTGCCTGGAGGTTTTTTTCTTCACTCTTTAAGGCATCACCTTTAATAGAAAATTATATTATGATTACACTGGTTATTACAAATGTTAATCTAAACAACTACATTATATTCATCTGTGTATTCCTCAAACTGTCTATATATATAAGATATGGATTAGTTTCTACATATCTATTTTTCTACTCAGATTACAAAGATTGCAGTTTAGAAGGTAAATAATAGTATCAGTGAGATTCTTTAAAATCATCCAATATTCTGTTACTTAAACAAAGCATTTTGATATTTAAAGTTAAATTCTATATGGATATTAAGTTTTCCTATAAAATAAAACAATGAAGAAAATAATAAGTCAAATTTATTAAAAAAAAATAAAAAGGAAAAATTTCTTTTAAAACAACATATACACAGAGAGACATTACGAAATATCTCATAAAAGGTTTTCAAGGGTGAAATCCCCCAGAAATACTTCTCTATTTTTAACTTCAAAAGAATCTATAAGCTGAAATATAAGCATCATAAGGTCATGTCTAGAACAGCAAACAAAATCTCCATGTGCCTGTTCTCTGCTCTGTTCAGCCTCTGGGATTCAGGCCAAAATGGCATGGCACAATTTGCCTCCATATGGCTAAATGCTCCTATCCTCTAAAATGACAGCTATATCCAAAATGCCTATTGAGTATGATTCCTGACTTACACTAACTCCTGAATGACTTTGCAACATGTTAGTTTGTACAATCCAAAAACATTTTAAGACTGTGATGCCTTACTGGTATTGACTATCTTATGCCAGTTACATTGGCTCTGTTTAATTTAATTAAGTTTACTATAATTTACTGCTACATGTGTAGTAGTAAAATCCTAGCAATTTCTTTTTTATATAGCCTGCTTTGCAAACTATTGGTGTCTATTACTGTGATTTGCTAATATATAGCATTTGAAAGAAGTTTTCAATTCAGATTGAAAAATAAACATTGAATAAAATATCAGCAGGAAACTGCATATTTTTTTGAACAGAACATGAAAGAAAACCAGTTCTAAGAAGATTCTGAGTCATAGAAAAATGACAGCAACTATTATTAACTTAGCTAAGAAAAAACAGCCTATTTTCTTTGCATCACCAGAATTTCCACAGACATTGATGTCATTCATTGAAGCACCACTAAAAGTGTTAGTTTTAGATCAAAAGAAAACAACATAGTGATTTTTATAAGAAATTCTACCACTTAAAATAGATAGTAACATTGTCTATGTGAATGAGCAACTGGTACAGTTCAGTGGCATTCAAATGCTAAGGTCTAAGGACTTTATGTGGAGCATGGCATAGGAGCAGAAAGGTGTATGCTCCGCCAAACCTGTACTAGGTGAGTTCAGCTGTTTCTCTTGACCATACCTTGGGAGAGAAAGCCTGGCACTTTTTTCAGATGAGGGTGATTTATGGCTAGCTTGAGAACTGCAGGAAAAAACTAGGTATTTCTCAAGAGAACTGACAACTATTACAAACGGAAAAACTTTTTGAAAACAATTATTTCTCTGGTGTTGCTATTTCATGTTTCACAGAATGACATAATATGCTGAGTTGGAAGGATAATCCACAAGGATAATCAAGACCAACTCCTGGCTCTTCACAGAACCATCCCCAAGACTCACACCATGTGCCATGAGAGCATCATACAAATGCTTCTTGAACTCTGACAGTCTTGGTGCTGTGACCACTTCCCTGTTCCCAACCACTCTCTGGATGAAGATCCTTTTTCTAATATCCAACCTAAACTTCCCCTGACACAGCTTCAGGCCATTGCCTCAGTTTCTGTCATTGGTCACCACCAAGGAGAGATCAGTGCCTGCCCCTCCTCTTCCCCTCACAACGAAGTTGCAGACTGTAATGGGGTCTCCCCTCAGTCTCCTCCAGGCTGAACAGACCAAGTGACCTCAGCCATTCCTCATACAGCTTCCCCTCAAGGCCCTTCACCATCATCTTTGCTGCCCTCCTTTGGACATAGCTTTGTATCTTTCTTATGTTGTGGTGCCCAAAACTGCGCACAATATCCAAGGTGAGGCTGCCCCAGCGCAGAGCAGAGCGGGACAATCCCCTCCCTCTCCTGGCTGGTGATGCTTTGCCTGATGCCCCCCAGGACACGGTGGACCCTCCTGGCTGCCAGGGCACTGCTAACTCACATTCAACTTGCCATTGACTAGGATCTCCAGGTCCCTTTCTGTGGCACTGCTTTCCAGCATCTCATTCCCCAGTCTGTACGTACATCCAGCGTTGCCCCATCCCAGGTGAAGAATCCACCACTTTCCCTTGTTGAACTTCATATGGTTGGTGATTTCCCATCTCTCTAATTTGTCAAGGTCTCTCTGCAGGGCCTCCCTGCCTTCAAGGGAGTCAACAGCTCCTCCCAGTTTTGCGTCATCTGCAAAGTTGCTCAGTATCCCTTCCAGTCCTGCATCCAAGTCATTTATGAAGATGTTGAAGAGCGCAGGGCCTAAGATGGAGCCCTGTGGAACCCCACTAGTGACAGGTCACCAGTCTGATGTTACCCCATTCACTATTACCCTCTGTGCTTGACCCCTGAGCCCACTGCTCAGCCACCACAGGATGTATTTATCCAGCTGTGTGTTGGACACAGTTCTCTAACCTTAGTTTACTTGTGAATCTTTAACCATGACAAATCATGTAGCATTTACACTTCTTAAGAGAAATTCTCTGACCATTTAAAAACTGCATTGGGGTGTGTTTATGCAACCGGTTGTGATCACAGTGAAATGGATTAAGAAATGACTGTCCCTAAAGCTAATATAAGTGACTCTTATAGGCTCCTGCAATACAGAATAAAATGTATCTGTTCAAATCATCCTTAGTGGCAATTCATATATTATTACATTATCCAGCATTTACTAAGGAGGCACTCAACAACAACTACAGAGAAGTAATTTTTGTTACCACCTGAAATAAATGTAGCTGGTTATGTCACCACATTTTCAGAAACCTAGCCTGTGCTATGCTAGCCCACTTTTAAAAAATAACATCATTTAACCTTTTAACTTATCAAAGGCAAAATCATTTTCAAAAGTTCAATTTCAGTTGAAAACTCACTACAAAAAACCACACAGAAGCACTGACAAGTGAATCAGCTCCAATTTACTGTTTGTCTGGTTTTGTTATTCCTTTCTTGCCATTAGAAAACAATCAGTCAATAAGGGTAGGCATATCTGTAATATTTTAAATACGTTATTATGGGAAGAAAATCAGCCCAACAAATTGAAACTCCCTGACTCACAGCAATGCCACAGAATTATACGTATACATTATAAACAACATAACTGTTAAATTTTCCCCTACTACCATCTATTCCCAGTGTTCCTCAGTTTATTTATCAAAACAGACTCCAAATATATCTATGTCATAAAGCTTGTTCAAAAGCTTTGTACACACCAGAAGTTTAAAGAATAATTCTAAAGCATTAATTACTAAGCATTCAGCACACTTTCTGCACTAAGTTTTTATGCCAATGGATGCCCAGTCCCATCAATTTCTTTCTCTACTTTCTTTAGCTCAGTTATTCTGTAGTGCCATTTCACAGCATTTTTTTAACACCTTCAGATTCTAGCTTCTGAATGTATAATTAACGACCCACAAAATAAGCATCTTTATAGCTGAAGTGCATGTTCATTCATTCATGTGAGAATTCCTGCATTCAAGTGAGAATTGTTTTAAAATCATTTTAAAACCATTAATTCTAGTCCATCCTTATCCAAAGCACAGTGCTCTCTTGGTGTACTTGTTCTCACCGAAATTTAGTGTCTTCTGGAATAAAAATACATGACAGGATAAAATTCAGTTATAAAATTACCCCTCATTCTTTTAATTTGCTGACAGGTATATCCCATCTCATTAATAACTATCATTCCACACTAAACATATATGCTCATCATCCTCAGACTCATGTATCTTCTAACTTTATGTAATGTGTAGACTCACATAGACTAGGACTACTCATAACCCTAAGGGTTTTCTTTGCATGACAGCCCCTCAGTTGCTTGTTTTATCAATCAGTAACTGCAACTACAACCTAAACTTATTCCTGATCCACCAGTTCTTCCTGGGGTGTAACATGTAAACAGCTTGATGCAAAACACCGGCCTAAAAATAAACAGTACTCCAAAGTTGTGCAACAGAAAGGAGGAAAAAAGAGGGTTAATAAAATCTGACTCTTTTGGATACATACTTCAAGGTCCTTCTCTTTGGAAGTGCTCTTTACTACTTGGAAGATTTATTAATAGGATATATATCCCTAGGCCATTTTTTCTACAAAACACGAGCATGAGACTTCCTTAGGGACATGACTATGTGAATTTATTTCATTTGAAGAGCACCAGAAAGACAAAAACACAAAGAGAAAGTGTCAGGAATCTGACTCATAACAGGGACATAAAGACTCACAACTTTCATCTGTTTGACTGACTAATAAATGAAGAAAAAAGAGCCATGAATATTTTCAAACTCTGTAAAGTTATTCAAGATTTGAGTGGCAAATAATGATCCCAGGAAACTACATCAGGTAAGAAAGTTCAGAAATATGCTGTCTAATAAACAAAAATACAGTGTGATACAGTGTACAGTCAACAGATGTGAGAAAGTTTCCGCATGATTATTATTATTTTGGCTTCACTTCATGGAATATATAAGGTATACATGGAAGGCTGGTTAGACATCAAAATGTTTCCCTTTGACAACTTAAAAGACACGTGAAATTTCACAGTTCTGCTCATATGTTAATGTCAACCCACATGAGTAGACTAAGACATATTTGACTAGTAAACTAATTATTTTATTGTAATTCCTATGAGTAAGGTCCCTAGAATTCCAGTAGAGAGCCATTTTTTCTTCTCCTGTATGGAAAAACAAGTCTGGACAATCTAAAGAATTAAGTTAATCTTTTTATATATAAGAAGTTTCAACTGAAACTCAAAGACATTTTGTGTTCTTCTTGTCATGCGATATGTTCTTTGCCTCACTGGCATATGTCAAAACTGTTCACAGAGAAATATGAAGACAAGAAACTGTGAAAGCCTAACTACACCAAACTGTTTAATTATTTTACTTCAAGCTCAGGAAACCAATTTATTAATTAACTGTATATACCAACAATGACTACTTCAGTGTAGCTTTTTTTTGGGGTAGATCTTGTTCACATTGACAAAATATGTGATATGAACTAAGATAATCAAGACAGTTCGCCAGATTTCATTTTATGATACTCAAGTGTTCATACATCTTCACGCAGGAAAAATCAGATACACATACTAAATGAATGCATCTCTTATTGCAAAAAATATTTATGTATTCAAGTATGAAAGAATCAAGTAAGTTAAAATGTATGCCAATGCCTATACATGATGTATCGAAGAGCTTTTAATTACTAAAAAAAAAATACATCTGAGATTTGTTACTGACATAACTGAAATAAAAACATATGAATAATCTAAAGTATTTTTCACCTTTCTTGCACTTAATTGCTTGATAGTTTGCATTGGATGGAAGGGTGATAAAAACCTTAATCACTTTCTTGGGTGATACTGTTACATATATATTCACTGAGTGACCCTTGAAGTATATTTAGAAAATATATTTTATTGGAATGTACTCTCATTTATATTTATCTATGTAGCTGAAGTAAAGATAGAGCATCTAACCTACCAACTGCTCACACAAAATGATCAATTTAAATATTAATGCAGATTTTAAAACTACTAAGATTTATAATATGGCAAAGAAATGGTACAATTCTCCTCAAATCAGATTATAGAGGTGAATTGTCGCAATCGGTTAGAAGGTATTAAATGCAGAGGAGATAGCATGCTATGTATCCATTGATTAAAATTATATGTACATATCCACATCTTTTAAAGCCTGTAACTAAACATTAAGTAGCCAGTTATTTACTACAAATGATTTCATATATATCATCAAGAGAGATGCATTTCTAGAGTCTCAGAAATGATGAAAGTTTCATCTGTCCTATCATAGATGAAGATTTTTAGGCTTTTCTTCTAGCTGCTCTCCTGAGCAGCACATACTCACTCAGATCAGTTCCTGGATAAAAATGAGCTGTCTCTTCTGTTTGCTTTAGAATATTTTTTCTTTTTTTGTCGCTGAATACTGAGAGCAAAGTTGAGGCACCAGAGAGTTTTAAGTCCAGCTGTTGTGGCATAAATCAATATTTAAAATGCAGAGTGGCGATTTTTCTTCCTTTGAAAGTAGGACGCAGTATCCTGAATTCTTGTACTGTTAGATCCAGAACTTTATTAACATTAAAGAGAAACCCTAATATTGGCTTATACTCAGAAGCACTACTTCATGGATAAACTAAACAGAACAGTAATATATTTCAGTCATAAAGTAAATCTAATAGCAATAGAATTGTTAATTAATGTTTGATTTTTGTGTTTCTCTGGAGGAATTTTCAAGCTAAAATATTTTACAAATGAAGAGTTAAAAAATTCCAGCTTGAGGGAAATAATTCCTTCAACCCTGTTTCTTGATTTCACAGTTAGTGTAACAAACTTTTGATATCTCAGGAGTGCATGGGTAAAGCTGCCCAATGCAAAGATTACAGGGGGAAAATACAGTCTTTTTCTTTTTTCATCATCTTCCTGGGGATAAATCATCTTCTAATATACCACTTTCTAAGGTAAAGGTGAATTTTAGGTATTCTGTGTATCATCATATTGCAGCCAACTTTTCACACATGGGGATTTGTGAGCTAGCAGGTATGTAGTTTTGCCACTGCATCCCTCTCCTATGTTTCACCATAAAGCTTTTAATTCTGTAATTATGTCCCAGATGCAGTGTACTCTGTGACACCCCTCCCAAGTGGGCAGATGTTCCTAAGCAGATCTCTTCTGTTGTGAAAGGAACCTCCCTTGGGTTTAGCACTGTCAGACTGCGTTAGGAGCGGATATAAAAGGTAAGAAGCAGATGTGCTATTTCTGTTTGACACACTGTCCCTCTAGCCCATGTTTTCTACTGGTACAGCAACACTGAGCCCACAGGCTAATAACTGGAGCCTGCAGACTAAATTGTTAACCTGTAACCTCATCCAGTCTGCATGCTGTCTATTAAGTCTGTACTCCCACGATTCACGTCTTTGTGTTTACTGCTGCTGATGCATCTGTTGTTTCAATTTATTTTATTCCCACTTACACACAGCGGTCTCAAAACCAAAATACCAAGGTGAGGAGAACTGCACCGGAGAGAGGATGAGGAGGCTGTGAAGGATAGTTGGTGACCTGCCGACTTACTTGCACAAAGAAGCACGAAGCATCTCTTCTTCCCCGAGTCTCCTCACACTGGCGGCCCCAGAGCACATCTGCGTCACACGCAGGGGAGGGGGCGGCTTGGTGAAAGGCGCCGAGATAGACAGAAAATTGTATACTGAGGACCTTGACGGCCTCACGGGCGGGATTTTTTTTTTTTTCCCCTCCTACGGACAGTGTATATAAAAGAGCCCCGGTTTCTCTCTGTGCCAGCTCTCAGGCTTTGCCATCCCAGAAAACGGCCGGCACGGGGCTCCCAGGAAAAACGGGATGGGAAGGCGGGAGGTGGAGAGAGGCTTTCCAGTGACTTTTCCCTGTCTGGCTGCACTCGGGCACGGAGCTCCAAGCGGCTGAGGAAGTGCCTGCCGCTGTCGCCGCCGCCGCTCCTCTCCGGGCGGCAGCTCGCTCCCCCGTTCATCACCACACCACAGCGCTGTCGCAGCCTCCCTCACCCGCACTCCCTCGCAAGTGCCCNCTCGCCGGCGGGCGGCCCGGGGGGGGGCGGCTGCCTGCCGCCCGACAGCAGCTTCGAGCACTGGGGACCGAGCCAGAGCCGCCTGCTCAAGAGCCAGGAGAGAGGCAACGGCGTCTTCTGGAAGAAATCCGCCTCCTCCGCTTCCTCCTCGGCGGCCACCACTGCCAGC
>VWZF01005807.1:1190905-1216490 GCA_013396755.1 Sclerurus mexicanus
GTGGCTGCGGAGGCCCCTGCCGCTGTCGCCGCCGCCGCTCCTCTCCGGGCGGCAGCTCGCTCCCCCGTTCATCACCACACCACAGCGCTGTCGCAGCCTCCCTCACCCGCACTCCCTCGCAAGTGCCCGTCTCCCCTGAGAGGTGTCTCTCATTTCTGCCTCTCTCTCCTCCCCTTTCCACTGATCAACGTGCAATTCTCGTCAGCTCTGGACATCTCTCTCTCCTTCTCCCTTCCCTGCTGGGTATCTCTACCTCCTCTAGATTCTGCATCGCTCCATCCATCCTTCCTCTCTCTCTGCACTGGTGCGTGCGCGCATCTCTCTCCTCCTGGCGGCTGCCACTCCTCGCCCTACAAGCGCAGCGCTGCCCGGAGGAACCACCACCNGGAGGCGGAGGCGGTGCCCGGCGGGATGGAGGTGGCCTGCGAGCCCGAGAAGCCCCTGGCGCCGCCAGAGCGCGAGGAGGCGCCGGGGGGCTGCGCGGATGGAGGCGGCGGCCGGGCAACAGGTGACGGATGCGGGCACAGGTAGGGAGCGCGGCGGCCCCGGCGCCACCGGCACGGCCGGGCCCCGGGGGGACATCGCCATGGGAGCGGGATCGCGGCNCGCGGCCGCGGGGGCAGGGACGGGGCGGGGGCGCGGACGGGCCGGGGTGCTGGCGTTGTTGCGGGAGGGTGCGGGTGGCTCTGGGGGCGGGAGGGTCGGTCCGTCTGAAGTGGCCGGGTTTAGCGGCGGAGAGGCGCCCTGCGACGCGGGAAGGGCGGCTGGGGTTCTGCCCGAGGGTCCCGGGAGAGACCGGCCAGCTTCGTGGTCAAGGTACCGCGGTCCAGGGATGGAGCCCCTGCCCTGCCCCTGCCTGCGCCCCCGCTCCTGGGCTGCCCCTGCCCGCGGGGCCGGCCCGAGCACAGGCGCCTCGCAGAGCCGGCCCTCCGCTCCGGGCATCGGCGCTACCCAACTTTCTCAGAAGTTCATTAGAAGGCCAGCGGGGAGGTGGTGTTCAGAGAATTGGGATGCAAGACGGAAGCTGGAAAGTGAAAACGTCCGCTCTTCTGGAACTCAGTGGCTAAACCGTGCTACAGCCTACCTCAAATTAAAATAAGAATAATAGTTTTACGAGTGACACCTGAGAAGGTGTTCTTACAAGCAAGACGCATCCAGATTTTTGTGTTTCATACGAATCTGTTAAAGTTGAATTGCTTTTCTTTGTCAATCCCTGCCCTCCTTGCCCCCAGCCGAAAAAGAAATTAAAATCATTAGAAGGAAATGTAGCTAACACAGATCTGTCAGAAACACTGATTCAGATAGTCCTGAGGGTAAAATGATTCATTGCTTTAACTCTGCTTGCCCCCACCTCCCCATAGTTAAAATTACTTCATTTCCCTCGTCTTTTTTGTTTCTTTTTCTTTCCTATGGAAAGAAATGTACAGTTGTGTTTCTAAACAGAAATGAAAAAAATTATTTGTGTTCCTCATATTGGAAGTGAAGCATGTAGTATTAAATATTTTATTAGATGAAGAGACAGTACTGTGCATCTGTTTGGATTGACTATAGATAAACATACATGTGTGTATAAATTTTGAGTATTTTAAGCTTTTTTCAGAGAGCCCTAAGGCATATATTCTCTCCTTGAATCTCCATTGCTTTGTCAGTTAGCCTAGTTCATTCCTTAGGGACTATATAATTGAAATGTAGAATAGGTGCTAGCTAAGTGACTTAGGGTACATTTTTAAAGAAAAAGCAATGCTGAAGTTTTTATGAACATTGGAAGTTACTCTGAGCAACGAGATGCTTATCCTAGGATCCAATACACTAGAAAGACAGGTGAAAAAGCAACCTTAAAATTAGCTCTTCAAGGTTTTTGAACTGAATAGAAGAGGTTAAAACCTAGTACAAATATAATGTCATCCTGTGGACTTTATATCAGGTGTGTCACTGATTTGAGAATCTGTAGAAACCTGCATACTGACAGAAGCTTACTGAGTTTTAATGGCACTACTTAATTTGTCCATAAGAGCTGACTTGCTACAATACATGTACCCTGTGACAATGTGTATCTGATTATTGCTATTACTGCTCTTGATTTTAATAATCCATTTATTCCATGTTCTTCATTCATTACTATTGAAACAGCACATGTAGTCATCAGTAGCCCCTAGTCCTTTTGAAGGAGCTTGCTAAAATTTGTTCAGATTTAAAATAACTAAGGCAGGAGAGATGATTTTATTATTAATTAAAATGCCTCCTTTCGAGATATGAAAATGTTTACGATAATTTTAGAGTCTAAGACTTACTTTTGTCTTCCTCCATCAAAGAACCTTTTGTTTACCTGTATGAACTTTGTATGCAATGGCGAGTGCTGCAAAAATGGCAGTGCTGTGCTTGAAACTGATCCAACAATCTTCTAAAGTCCTGGCAGGTTATGTCCCACTCCTTCTGTAGAGATTTGTCTTTTTATGAATGGTGCCCCTTCCTTATTTCACTGTGACTGTACCATACATAAACTAATGTTCAGTCCTGAATGACAGATACTATTAGATACATAAACAGATGAATATGTGGGACTTCCACCCAGCCTTTAGGCATATACCTGAATTTTTGGTACAGGGAGTGTAAAATTGGTAACTCCTCCATAGTATTTTGTCCTGCACATATTTAACAACTACTTTAATATTTTAGGACTATTTGTGCAAATGGTGAGAATTCAACATTTGGATGTGTTCCACTATAGACCATGTCAACATTTTTTGAAATGTTATCAACAGAAGGTCTCTGAGCAATATGAGCTAAGTTCGCAGTGGCAGGGCATCACATGAGGAGCATGTTGACAAATTTACTTTGGTTTTATGCTTAGGATTAATAATTTTTTGTTATCTCTACTATTGATATATATGTACAAGTGAAAATTACTTTTTGTTTTTTTCTTTTAATGTGTACTTGGGATCATGATATCCTTGCATCCCCAAAAGTTTTGGTCAGGTTTGTTTATGTTTTGTTTTGTTTGTTTGGGTTTTTAGTTGGTTTTGATTGGTTGGTTTGGTGTTATTTTTCTTTTTTTTGTTTCCTTTTCATTTGTTTTTGTTTGTCTGTTTTTATTTTGATATATTTTTCCCAATTGCTCTTCTCAGCTTGCATTCTGTACTGGAATCCTTTTTCAACTCATCTCATATGCAGAATTCCTGGTTTTGCTTTTTTGTGCATTTTTAGCTACTGTTTTCACATGTAAGTTAATGACCTTGAAATCTTAATTTTATTATTCTATTAGATTTTGTGGGACTTATTTAATGAGAGATTATGGTTGGGTAATAATAAGTACATTCTACTTTATTGATTTGTTTTTTTGCATGCTTTTAAAGAACCCCCTGTCATGTCAATTGTGCAGGTACATATATGCATAAGTAAGGTTATGTGAATAGTCCATAATGGCATTAAGAAGACTGAAGGGTTAGACCATGCACATTATAGTACTTACCTAATTGTTCTATGCTTCATATTGTATTTGTAAAAGCAAAGAAAAATGTTTTACAGTTAATGATTAGTGTTAAAACACTGTTTAATTGCTTGAAATTGCTTGAAAACATTCATATGAGGGTGATTAGGGTTGGCATGACAAAATTGTCAATAGCTGCATGTTCTATTTTGATCTTCATTTTCTAAGACAAATCTGTTAGAAAAAAAATCTATAAAATGAATTTATAACTAGGATTTATAAATCACCCACAAAATGCTTGGAAAATACCAGTATGAAAATTTGCTCTATAACCGTCAGCTCCCCTTAGTTTATAATGGAGATTTCACATGATCGCAATTTCATGTGACATGTTAATCAACCCTCAACATGAATGGTATTCACTTAATAAGCAAAGAATCAGTATTTTAATCCCTCCTTCCTCAGTGAATGGCAGCATGTTTTGCTTGTTACGCTGTGCAAATCCTACGAAGATGTAATTACTCAGGAGCTCTCAGCACTGTTCACCGCTACACTCAGTATGTGTAACTGACAGACTAGTAACAGGTTTGTCTTAGTATTTTACAATGGAGGGATAAACCAGAAAGAGAGATAAAAAAGAGTTGAATTGACTGGTTTCAGAGCATATGGCATTTTTCTCCTGCTGTTTTCTGTGTTCTCAGTTGCACCCATAAATGATGAGCCCTTCTGCAAACCAGTCCCAGACTCCTCTGGTTATGTGCAAGAAGAATGGGGAACATGGTATTCAATTAACATTTTGTTTAAAAGACAGCTCCAAAAAGGATATGCCTAACCTGCATAAAGCAAGCACTGATGATGCAGAAGTCTCTCATGAAACATACAAGAATTTGAAAATACAGCTTCTGAAAGAAGATGACAAATCCTTCCGCCACTAGATACTGTCTAATAGTGTACTCTAAATCAAGAAGTTACGGGACTGAGTACTGTGCCCTCCTCACACAGCGGAGTTTCACACTCAAATCTTGCTTCAATAGAAAAAGTCATGAGGGAAGTATTTCACACTATTTCTGTTGAGTTTGTCACCAGGAAGTAAAAACTTCAATATTAATGGGAATCCAAAAGGTTAATAAGTGATATTATGATTTTTTTAATTCAAACATTAACTGAGAGATTTAGTTTACAAATCTCCATGGTAAAAACTATTTAAATTAAAACATTATTTGATAATAGTAATGATCAGGGTAGAATCAGGAACATCAAAATTTCCATGTTTAAACTATAGTATCAAAGCTTTTGTATAAGCAGTTCTTTTGCATTTTTCTGTTCTGAGCTGCAAATCCTGCATTTTGATGCTTTTTGCCCATTATTCTTTACCAATTTCAAGTCTTCCTTCTTTTCTCCTAGCAACCTACAACCTTGTGGTCAGCATACTGCTATAGAAAGTTATGAATTTGAAACCCGTCAGAATGAGCAACAATCTCAGTGCAGTTTTCTAATTTAATTAGAA
The DNA here is from genome assembly GCA_013396755.1 of Sclerurus mexicanus. NCBI lineage: Eukaryota > Metazoa > Chordata > Aves > Passeriformes > Furnariidae > Sclerurus > Sclerurus mexicanus. Next base: position 1,195,840 of record VWZF01005807.1, read on the forward strand.
AATATTTTGATCATTTTTTGAACGCAGATAAAATGGCCATCAAAATTTGCAACTTAAGTACTTGATGTACTGTTGTGTGTGTATCTAGACTCAAGAGAGAATTCTGGTCTCTGGTTTCTAAGCAAACAGGTCTTCCCATTTACAGCTTTGATCTCAGTACATGAGCCTAGAAAAAGGGGGGAATCAAGATACCTTCCTATGGCACCTTTAAGTATTTTCACTAATGATCATGGCTATGGCCTTTCTGAGTGCTATCCAAATTGGAACCATGGCTTCAGCTGTGATAGCCAGATCCTAAAATTAGATACTAAAGAAGTAAAATTTATATCTGCTTATGTTTTCCATTGACTTGGCTGTCTCATATAGAAGGCTTTGTTAAGAATGTAGTTTAAATGGAATACAGATCATACAACTCTGCATTTCTAGGTTATGGAATCAGAAGAGAATAATTTGTTTATTTTTCAACTTGATTATGGAACTTTTAAAAATAGTTATATAACTTTTATGCTTTTATACTTTTAACTTTCACAACAAAGAGGCAGGGTTCCTACACAACACAGACCACAGACCTTTCTCCTCTAGAGTTCTTGTTCATTCTCAGAGGGTCTATGTTCTGTGTATGGGATGCAAAAGAATGTAGTGATAAAAATAGTGCAAGGTCACACAGCTAAAGACTGTATATATGTGGATGGAATTAAATAAGTTACAAGGAAAATTTAGGTCTAGAATTTCCTGACTGTAAAGTCTGGCTTTGCTTCTTCTAGAACAGTATTTCTAAAGGTCACCGTTTAGCAGCTTGTTTGTTGTTTTGATGGTTTCTTTTGTTGTTTTTTGTTTTGGTTTGGGGTCTTTTTTTGTTTGTTTAATTGGTTTGTTGTTTTTTTTTTTAATAAAAGAAGCAGAAGAACTCGCAAGTAACTTCATATTCTTCTGTCCACCACTTGGATGCAGGACTGAAACTTGAGGATTTGGTGTATACCCCATTGCCACTTGAATTGATTGAATAATTGATAGCAAAAGGAAGTTTTTAATTTTTATGTGTGCAATTACAGTGGTGATTGAATGCTCTTTCTGCAGAAGGATTGAGGAATTCAACAGCTGAAGGGATGACAAGTCTTCAGAGTCTTCTGCTGCATTTGAGATTCTAGTGACAAGCAAAGATTCATATATTTTCTTCTTAGTGCTCCCAAGCTTACTTTATTTTGTTACATCCTCTTTACATTATTTTTGTATGGATTATGTGTTCACCTTCTGGATCTTATTCTAGCTTTTTTTCTTCTTTCCACAGTCTCAAAGGATTTACCTGACTTGCCTTATTCAAATCCTAGGTTCTTTACCCAGGCAGTGTTACTTGATTTTACTGACTTCTCTTACCATCTGCCTCCTTGATTTACTCACAAGGTTACTTACAGTCCATTCTTTCCTATATCTTGTCTTAGATACTTCCAAAAATAAGGTAAAATTTCCCCTAGTTCATTAACAGCTTCTTGGACCTCTCATTCCTCTGCTTCTGTTTCCTAATCTTTGAATTTCAGTATCCTTTACGCCTTCCTCTAGCTCCTTTGTCAGTTTTAATAAAATCACCTCAGCTCCCAGTTTTACTTTGTTCTCTGACCTTTGTTTCATCAGCTGCTGCCACGTTGATGGTACTATTTGCTATATTTAATGCGTCAGCGAGACATTTTAGTTTGAGTAATTTGTTCTGTCCCTGATTGGGATTTATCTTATCTCCTCTATTTCTTAAATGCACATTTTGGAATAAAGTGAATTACCTTCTAGACGTGCCCGTTTCTCTTCACCGAGTGTAACAGTACTCTAAAGTGGCTAGTTCAGGTTTAAATGTTCAATTTAAATGTTTAATGTTCAATTAAATTTGAGAAAATTAACATCATTTGAAGTCTACATTGAAAATTAAAACTGTTTTAAAAAGGTGGAATAAAAGGATATAATAAATTAAATCTTGGTACATTTCCATAGTGTTAGTAAAGATCAAATCTCACCTCAGTAAAAGTATGGATGCTGCTTCAAAGTATGGGCCCATTAAATGCACTAGGAAGCAAGATTTGACACGTTTTTTGGTTGTTATCCATGTACTTTGACAAAAGCAATGGCTTTTTTCCGTCTGGACTTGCTTATTTTCAAAAATATCTGCACTGCTTTGTAGGAATATTTTCAGAAACTTCAACATTAAGATATTTGACAAAGAAAATAGCTTTCACAGAGAGTTATTAAATCAGTAAAATACTTCTAAAACTATGGTTTTCTTAAGGGTAACTTCAAAGAGCATTAGAAAAGGGAAATTCTATTAATTCTTTTCATAGCAAAATTTAAAGCAAGTAGAAAGAACATAGCTATCTTTGGGAAATCCAATTGATGCTGAATCTTTCTGGGTAACCCTCCAGAAATACTTTTGGCTTGAATATAATTTTTTTTTTATCTTCATAAAACTAGTTGTGGAATAATAATAGTAGGGACATATATAGGTCTATATGTGCACAAATAAAGATGTATCATCTGCATTTCTGTCTTTATATAAACATCATAATATACATATACATTAAAAGTGCATATGTGTATATATTTTATATATTTTTGCATACATGCATGCAGTTATTTGTAACTAGATTAAGGTTGATTCCTTCCTATAATATTTTTGTAAGCAGCGAAGTTCACTTAAATATTATACATGAAAAAAAGTATCATTGGACTCTGTATTAAATTCCTAAGAATGGTGCTGATACATATAGATTAACATATTCTTAACACATGGTCGTTGCTTTCTAGCAGCTGCTTCTTACCCTTGTGACACATATTTTTTTATACCCTGTTGCAAGTGGCCTAAGAGTTTGCTCTTTCCTTTTATATCTCAAACTTGTATGTTTTAGGTGAAAACTATGCCTTAAATATTATGCTACGATGTTTTGGCAGAATTTCCTAATACATAAATTTCCTGGTGTTGTTTAAAGAATTTTTTAGAATACCCAATTGATGACTTAAAATAAACTAGTTACACTAGGGAAATAACTAAATGTTATTAAAAGTTATGGAAAGGAAATTTATCCTGTAAAAAGCTAAGAAATACTGCAACTTACACAGAAAGATTAGCAATGTAGTTATCCCTAATAATACTGAACAAAAAGATCCCCAAAATCCCAAACCTCAAATATAATTTCAGCTGTACATAAAATTTCTGATTTTTATATAAAAAAATCATAACTTGTCGATAATTTAAGACAAACACAGATGCAAAATACTAAAATACTATTATGTTGGTTAGAGTTTTACTAAAGCTTATAATTTTGTTTTTTCCATTAGTATTTTAAATCTTTAAAAAAATTTCAAAACTATAATTTTCACTGTACAAATAAAACATTATCATTTACACTTTAAAAATACTTTTATTACAAAATAATAAGTGAAAACATTTTGCTGCATAATAAACAAAACAAAGTAAGTTTCTACAATATTCCTGTTAAAATTTACCTCCAAGTTTCAGTACATACTTTAAGTTTATATCAAGTTATTCTCCATATCTCCAATTTACAACTGAAGTCTTGAACTGAAGTACTGGCAATGGTGAGGATTACTGTAAGTTTATGACCAGAGTAATCATACCTCCTATTTCTTCACTCTTTAGTCCTTTAATGCGTATCTTCCTGCAACATTTTGGTTGACACAAACACCTTTTCTAGCAGTCAGGATCCAGAATGCATTCTCTCACTTATCTAGGCATACCTCGTCTCTAGAATTCCATTATCACTGCTTCATGTGGAATTTCACCTGTTCTACTTGACCCATGAAAAAATATGGACTTTCATTAATAAAATAAAATAAAATGGAAAATAAAGGATGAGTGTGAGTATTTAATTCTCAGAAACAAACTAACAGAAATACAGAGAGAGAATTAAGAGTTGGTTCAATGTAATATGTATTCCAAAGTTTGGACTTATTTGATTCAACTTGTATTAAAACTAAATGTTAGAAATGAAACATGTAAGATTAGATCTGGTTGAAAAGATTTTACATTTCAGCCTTTGCCATTGTCTCAAACTAAATTTCAGAGAGGGAAACGTCTTTTTTTCTGGAATCTAAACTGACAATCTTTATCACACTGAATTGATTGTCTGAGTTTAATAAGTCACTGATTTTCTTATTGTCTAAAAAATAGCAGGGCTTAATTCATGAAATGTGTCACTTGCCATTCATTCTTTTTTTTTTTAACTGTATCAGTCAAGTTTTCTAGTTTATTATGCCTTATCAGCATTAAAATATTCAACCTTTTGTAACACTTATATTTGCTTGTCGTGGGTTTTTATCCTCCTTCCCACTCTAACCATATGGAAAAAGCAGCATTGTTTTGACCTTGGTATCTTTTTGCTGCTGTTTAGTGTTTGTGCAAAACTCGTAAAGGAACATAAAACCAAATCAAATAAAGGATCAGATACTTTCATCTGAGCAGGTATAATCCCATACACCCTCTTTACAGAATGTAGTTCTAGGCCTGAATCCTATTTGGGCTCTTAATTCTTTCTAGTGATTCTTCAGTGGTGTAAGTGATTCATACCTATAAAGAGTGTAGAAATATGTCAAGAGAGAAAACACAGGATGCATACTTAATGCGTAGTTTTGTTGTGCTGTGCGATTTTGTTGAAACTATAGTGTACCAGAGTATCTTATAGTCCAGCGATGAAGTTCTTTCATCTAAAGGGCATTGCATCTGTATTTGCAAGAATATATGGCACTTCAAGTAGTCAAATTTCTGTTCTTTGATAGGCTTCTGACTGCCTGTGGAGATGTAAGTTCTTTTTATGTGCTAGACCAGTCAGATGCATCACTAATCAGATTTCAGGCTGATCTGGTTCACCACTTTTTCTCATATTCCTTGTTATTTCTCTAAATTTGAATCTGTAATATTAGTATATATATATTCATTACTAACCTCCACAGCCATTGCTGTATTTTTAGTCATGCAATCAAATTATGATAGTTTGTGAATATCGAAAGATTATTTTTGTAAAGTTATTTATATTGGAGAATTTTGTAGTACTAATCATCATGCTAAATGTAAGCCTTCTGTGTGTAATGCCTGGTGGCCCTATTATGCAAGCTCTTCTGTCAGTTGTTTTGTCATAATTTTTACTATTAACTTATCCACAAAGATAACCTACATTTTTAACAATTATCTGAAGTTCAGAACAAAAATACCCTAAAAGAAATATCACCCCAACTCCAAAGTAACAACAGTAAGCTTAATTCCAAAATACATGAGAGATTGAAAATAAAGGAGAGAAGAAAGAAGGGGAGAGAGAAGGTAAACAATATGAAACAACTCAATATTTTCAGTTAGTGGGAGCAATTTTTTAAAACATTTTTAGTCTTCTGTTCATAGACAATGAGGACTTCAAAATACTGCTACAATTCAGAAGAGTTTTTAATAAAAAAGTCTTCAATAAATAATTATTTGCTAATGAACAATGCCTTCACCAACGTATTTGATGATAATTAATCCTTCTGAATTAAGTTTTTGTATATCTTGATGCTGTTATTTTAATTTAGAGGATTAATGGCTTCTGTTTGGAAATATAATAGTCTTTGAGAGGATTGAAATGTAGATGAAAGCGAATGCTTCTGAACACTGTTCATATGGGATGGAAATGGAATTTATGAAAAGACTGCTATGAAAAGGATTGAAGAGGAAAGCCTCATTCACATGCAAAATTAAGAACAGTAGTTGTATCAGTTGTAATTCTTCATATGTTTCTTTTGTGCCCAGTACTTTCATTCTAGTCAATAAGGACCAAATAATGAAATAAAGCATATGCATCTTAAAAATAAAGATGAAAAAAGTCTTAGATGATTCACTCATATGTTACAGGAGAGAATTAGAATGCACAATAATTTTGGGGAAAAAAAAGACATCCTCTGGAAAAATTAATATGAAATTATGCAACTTGCTATCCTGTCACAGGAATAATCAGCAGAGATATCAAATAGGATCAAATGTCTAGATAAAATTCTGCAGAAGTGTTGCACTTAGTACAAAGCAAGTAAAATACGAATCAACTATTCCATACTGCAACTGAAATTTAATCATAGGAATAGATGAACAGATACACAGCCTGCAAAACAAAATTCCTATTCTTTGATCAGTTTTGGTAGATCCTCAGCTCCACTGTATTATCCAGGACAATCAAGAAACCTATGGATTGTTTGAAGAAATTCCAAGTAAAAAAAAAAATCACTATCATTTTAGGAAATATGTATCAAGAAAAGATTATCATAGAAAAGAAACTTTATTTTATTTTACAAATACTGATATACAGGAACAGATTTCCTGGGAGTGGTACTAACTATTTGGTATCTGGGTTTATAAGAATAAGCTAGACAAGCATCTGTCAGGCATACCTAGAAGAAAGAAGAACGTCAAATACTTTCTCACAAACTGTCAGTCAGTGTCTTTCTATAAAAAGGTTGCCCATGCACATGGTGACAAAGATTAAAAGAAAACCAAACTCTAACTTTTCGCATGGGGACTAAAAGTTTTTTTATCATCCCATTTTTACAACAATCTTTGAATATATCTATTAGAATTTAAGTACATACTCTCTTTACATTTGTTTCTTCATCTTTTGAATTGCTCTTCCTTTGGAGTACAGTGGTGTGCCAAATCTCGTGACTATGTATCACCAAAAGCAGTCCCCGTCATGTTAGGCATTCAACATAATGCACATACCCTATCTTAAAAAGCTTAACATTTAAAGAAATTGTCGTAATTGAAAGTAAATGCCAGTGCTATTATTTGTGGGGGCTTTGTTTTCAGTGTGGGTTTGTTTTTTGTTTAGTTTTGGGGTTTATTTGTGTTTTTTGTTTGTTTGTTTGTTTTTAAGACAGAACACTGAAGCAAAAGTAACTGAATTAGTTGGGGAAACTTGCAAACTGAAACTAGCTATTTTGAGTCTGAGTCCTTAAAGGCCCGACCCTATATCTTAATCAAATAAAATTTACAGTAAAATTTATATACTCACCAAAAAAACTCAAAGTACATAATGAAAACTTGTATGTTTAGTTTGTCAAACTCTACCTTTCTAATTGTGTGAAATTTAATGTCTTCCTTTTTGTTAACTTGTTATCCCCTCGAATTATCCCACTCAATGTCATGCTTCTTATTACATTATTTTAAAAAGATATTGGAAAATATAATGAATGAAGTTCATTGCTTTCAGATAGTGAATTAGATACAAAATAAAGACTTAAAAGTAGTTTTGTATAGTTTCCTAATAGCACTAAGTAATCTCTAGTAATCCATCTCTTTAGCCATCATGTAAGTTGTTAGGTTTATGTCTCTTCAGGTGACACTGTTTTCATGACAGAGTTCAAATATTAGTAAAACTGAGAGTTGAAATAAGATCTTTTTATGTACTAGGCTCTTAATCCTCTCATAAGGAATGAGTACACAGCAATAAGAATGTAACAGAATCAAACCTGGTTGTCTAATCAAGGATATTGCTGTCTGAAATGTCCTGTTTCCTTTGTAGCAGCGACTGGGAATTGTGTAGGGAAAAAGAGGCAGGGAGTAATTAAGAAAGGAAGGAATGTGCCTCGTTTTATGAACTCTAATCTGAGAGGCTTACTTCAGAAGGAGAAATTCACTGGAAGGTTTCTTTCCAAATTTCGGTGATTAAGAACTGGTGCAGGTGTTTCTTAAATATTTTGTGTGGTGTTGAAATTAATTCCTTTGTGAATTACAATCACATTTTGAAAAGGTCAGTGGAAAAAAATCAAGATACAGAAAACTAAAAGATAGTGAGATTAATTTATCTTAAAAATTAAACTTGAAAGAATTTTTTTTCTTTCTGTTTTTCTTTTCTGCAGTCTAAATGTTCTATTACAGCAGAGATGTATCTAGGCATATGTTATTTTGCAAGGTGAAGTCAAATAACTTCTCTCTTCAGGGGCTTGTTTTTCTCTCTTGCCTGTTAGTGTAGTCTAAACAGTGACACCTGTGATTACTGTACTCTGGGAAATACTCATTATACTTCTGGATTTTTATTTTGTTTTGCTTTTTATGTTAGTGTATGAAAACACCATTTGAAAAAAACAACCCCATCCAAGAGATGGTTTGTGCATTCTGCTACAAGTAGATGTTAGGTTCTCTATCTAGTTTATGTAGATAACATTGTCTGCTAAAAGTTTTGAAGAAAGTATGATTATGATCTGAATTAAGCAGAAAAATATCAATATGTCTTCTTTTTTTATGTTAAACAGTGAGGAGTCTTCATATTTCAAGATACGCACAGTTGTATGTTTATATGTCTCTATGTTTCTATGTATATAAATATAGATAGACAAACAAGAAACAGTGCTAATTTCTGGGAGTGTTGCTGCCTCTTTTTCAAACGTCATGTTTTGATTATGTGTTGCAAACTTTGCTGTCGGGGCCACAACACTGTAATAAAACATATCTCTGCATGTTTGAGCATATTGAAATGACAAGTAAAAGGGTCTCACTTGCCTCGCTGATTAGTACTTATTTTTCAAAAATATTTTTCATTTTTTATTTCAGTTTTTCCTGGAAAAAACCACAAAAATAATTATATTGCCATTTTTATCTTTTGATAAAAACACTAGGTTGTAGGAGGCTCTGGTGCTCAGATAAATACAGTTCCCCTTTGTCTTCAGGTGAAATTTAATTTAGAATTCTTTACTGTTTTCTTTAATTTAGAATTCTTTACTGTTTTCTTTAATTTAGAATTCTTTACTGTTACCATAAGAGGCAATCCTTCTGTCAGAAATTGAATTCCAGCATCGTATCAGAGTAAACAGCAGTTGTAATTACTCTTTTACCATTTTCGTAGAGGTTTTCCTCTTCAGGAACAGAACATTGTCTAAAAACCTAAGTTAAAAATGCACCAAAAGAACAGAAGCTTCTTGTCATGTACAGTAGACAAGTTTCAGAGTCTAAAGCTGATCTGATTTAAAGGTTAATGATCTCTTTGAAGCAGGTATTTCTGATGACTGTTTCTGTAAATGTGTTGCATGTCTTGTCTTTGCTGTACTGTATTTTGAAAATCTTGTAAGGTTATGTGCATTTTTTCCATGACCTTTGTTTTCCAACACTTGATTTGCTTTATCTGCTTTTTAAGCTCTTTAAATGAGTCCTTGCAGCAAATTTCTTTATGCTTGCTTAAAAATTAATGGAAACCAAAATGTGTTAAAAGTGAGGAACAGTAATTCCTGTATATACAATTTGATCATTGTATTCTAATTCAATTTGCTGTGGAAGGGTCAGTTAAAAAAGATCTGATGTTTCTTTTCTGTACACAAAGCAGAGATGAACATGAATTTTCCATACTGTTTTGTAAAAAAATAGTGGGGAGGACTGATTCTGCTGCTAATGTTTATTGATTTATAATTAATAATTAAGATTTTCAAAAGTACTGAATCATTCCTCCATAGCATGTGAACAAAAATCCTACAATCCTTCTATTTGTGTGATGAAAGTACATGCATTACTAAGTAATTGAAAGCAGAAATAACTTTGTACAGTCCAATGGCTATGCAAGTGTCAGTCGTTCAACAAGTTGGATGAATCTTGGTCACTAGTACTCAAACAGTACCACTGTTAACTTGCCATAGAGGCACCACAGAATTAACAGTGTCAAGATAATTTTATAAAGTCACAGTATATGAGCATTCTACTTCAAGCACTGAACATTTGTGTGTGTGTGTGTTTTTCAAGTCTTATTTCCCCTCAGATGAGATTTTGTAGTATCTCTGTGTAGTTTTGTGTTGTGCCTCTTGCATCCCAAACACTTCTGATTCTCAGGTCTGTGCTGATTCTGGCTGGGCTAGAATTAATTGTCTTCACGGTGGCTACTATAGGGCTCTGGTTTGGATTTGTGCTGAATACAGGGTTGATTATAAAGACACGTTTTTGTTATTGCTGAGCAGGGCTTGCACAGAGCCAAGGCCTTTTCTGGTCCTTATACTGCCACGCTAGCAAGGAATTTGGGGATGCATGGGATTCTGGGAGGAGACGCAAACAGAAAGGTGACCCAAACTGACCAAAGGGAGATTCCATATCATATGACATCATGCTCAGTAAATAGAGTGGGGTCAAGAAAGAGGAAGAGGGGGGCATTTGGAGTGATGGCATTTATCTTCCCAAGTCACTGTTACATGTGATGGGGCAGGGCTCTCCTGGGGATCACTGAACAGCTGCCTGCCCATGGAAAGCAGTGAATAAATTCCTTGTTTTTCTTTGCTTGTCTGTGCAGCTTTTGCTTTCCCTATGGAACTGTCTTTATCTCAACCCACGAGTTTTTTTATTTTTTACCCTTCTGATCCTCTCCCTGATCCTGCTGCTGGGTGTGAGCAAGTAGCTGCTTGGGGATTGGTTAGTGGCTAAGGTTAAACCATGACAATGTCAGAAAAAAAAAATTATTAGCATAAGTATCCAAAACAATTATGTTCCTGCAAGTTTTGTAAAACATTATCATTGGAAAATGGCAGCCTATATACCCCAACTAAAGTAATTTGTGAAAGAATATCATATGTCTCTGAAGAGATAACAGAATATATTGTTCTAATCCAACTGGAAGAATAAAAATACATAGGGAATCAAGTCTCACTAGTTCTGGTACCTACAGAATTATTTGTTTGGTTTTATTACATTTTTCTTTTTTCTGTACGCAGCAGAATTTAAACTTCTAATTAAATTGTTGACAATCAAGTAATACTTAAAAATGAACTTCCTTCTGGTGATTGCTAAAACTCTTAAGAGTTTAATTTGTGATAGACTATAAATTTCTCTATAATGTTGTTTTTAACTGAAAGAATAGATTTGAGGAAGTATAAAACAAATGAAAAAGATAGTTGTGAGAAGAATGTGAACTGCTACTGTAATTCACGGCAGTGTAATTCATTTTACTTTATAGCTACCTCAGGAGCATTTGCAGGGACAGTTATTGTATGTCAGCTGAGAAACAGTGATATCATAAGATAGGTCAACTTGTTAACTTCCTATCATCTGCTCATATCAAAAGACTGAAAACTGTAAATCTTCAGGGTTTCACTCTATTTGATAAAATAGAAGAATGAGAGATGTCAGTTGTCTTATATTATCCAATATTCTTGATTGGCATCTAGGTTAGACTCTACAGACCTGAAAAGTTACCTGAAAGCAGCTGTGCTTGCAAGGGATTCACTTTGTTCCAAAACTTGGTCTGGAATGAAACCTGAATTTTACTATTTTGTTACTTTGCCAATTTTCAAGTATGAAGCAGAATATTCGTTTTGGTAAAAGAAACTGAAACTTCAGTAATGTGTTAGGAAAAAGCATTTTTAGGTTCTCCTATTACAAGGGAAGCAGGAGCATAATTCTCAAGTGAGATCACCATTGAGGTAGAGTATCTCTATTCATTTTGGCCATTTACATTTAGATTACCTATTTTAGTGTGTCTTTCTGTGCTCTATAGTAAATGGAGAGAAATATGTACTTTAAGCCATGGTTCAGCTGACATATATCAGATGTCTACAGTAGTATGGATTGGACTGTGCTTAAGAAATGCTTAAATTTCTGTACTGCCCATTCTGTGTTTCCATAAAGATTCTCTATGAATAGAATGATGGAGAATAGACTGGGGCAAGGCAGATTCTGAATTTCACCTTTCTAATGTGCTTTCATTACTGGGAAGGCAGCCCAAGTCTCATTGTCTTAACCTAAAATGATAGAAAGAATGAATTAAAAGAGAATAAACATTCTTTTAAGTGGAAGTAAAGAATAATTTTTAGCTGCTGTCTTTCATATATAGGTGGTTACTTCAAATTACAACTACTACTACATAAAAGAACAGATTAAGATTAAAATAGAAAATTCTCAGCAGATCATAGAAAACAAGAATTGTACAGTACAGGTAAAGAAAATTATATATGCTACTTTAAATTGAAAATTCTACAACTAAAAAAACTTACACTGAATGAAAATGTCAGAAGGTAAATACAATTGTTAAAATCACTTTTGCAATTGAAAGTGTTATTTGCAGTCCAATGCACATAATTTTTTTTTTTTACTTATGGAGAAGTAAAAGAAAAACAAAAACTTTTTAATATTGCTGAAACATCTGCATTCATCTAGTTGATTTTTTTTTTTTAAATGTGCTGGAGAGCTGCATCAAAGAATTTCATATGGAGATACTATTCAGAGATACTAAATGAATATACCTGAAATCAAACAGAATATATTCAGACCGAGGTCCAACTTTAGAGACTCCCATAGCTATTGACAATTCTGCTACCAATGTTGACTAAAATACATTTGATCTCTAGTCACCAGTAGTGCCTGATCAAATTCTGAGATTGGCCAAGTCTAACTATTTGAAAGTTTTGAAAGGAAGGCTGTAACAATTTCATTTCACTGGAACTCAAAAGTTACTTTTTTTTCTCCCTCCTATTCATTTAATAAAAATAAATTTAGCATGGATTAAAAAAAAAAGTGTAAAAAAGCATCTCTGTAAAGCACTAATGCAATAAAATGTGTATTTCTTTCTGGTAGATATGCTTGCTCTCTTTTAAACAGAACTTATCACAAGCTCTACTCTTGTCTTAATATTTTATAACCTTAAACCTTATAAAACTTTAACTCTGGTATGAAAGTTTAATACCTGGCTGAAGATAGTTGCTGAATAAGAATGTTTTGAAAGGGGTTCTTTAGCACAAAGAAAAAGGCACTGAAGTAATTTGTGAATATTTCATGTTTTAAGAACCAACTTCAATGTCAACCTTCATTTTTTTTTTTGATAAAAAAATACCATCCAAAGGTTAGTTATAACCTCTGGAAAATGAGTCTGGAAAAGGTTACTTTAGTAATACCAAGCATGGAAACACATGAAATGTTTGCAAGCCCTTCTTTTTTTAGTAGGCATGTTTCTGATGTCAATTAAAAATATCATCACTCCAAAGCGCATTTTCGAATAAGCATTGTTAAATGATTTATGCTCCAACAAAGTGTTTTAAAGGAAAAAAAAAAGGAGGAAATGATAGATATGCATTTCAGACTGAAGTCTGCAAACCATATTGTATTGTGGGAGTTAAATAGTAGTTGGGTAGTTGAACTAGTTAATTCTGACTATACCATTTTTCTGTGGTCCCACTGAAAATAAAAACCAAAGTTATGTATGACAACAACAAAGTTTAAGAAAGCCCACTTAGAGAATCATGTCTGAGACCAAGAGTATTTGATCACAACTGGAAGGAGTAGTCCATTTATGCCAAGTTCTGCCAGCTGCAAGTAGACTGCTTAAAGCTAGATTTGGTAGTCCTATATTAATAATTTCTTGCCTAAATAGTATGATTGAAAGCTATCCGAAGTTTTTGTCCAAACCTCAACTCAAAATAGTTTCAAGGACTGAAATGCTGGATATTTTGTTTTGATCTGTCATTTCTCTGCTTCTTCTCCATGCACAAGTTGCTTTGTAGTTTACAGCACTGTCAAATACAGGTCACCTTAATCACTGAGTACACAAGTTGTGGCAAGCATAAACATAAAGGAGAGTTGTATTCAGAATTAAGTAAACAGCTTCCCAAATGATCTTCCCTTCTTCCTTCCTTTTTCTCATTTTTTCTCCTTTTTTTCCTCTCATTCCAGAGCATCGAGCTGCATTGCTGTCGTAGCCTTGTGAAAATACTGCTTTATAAACTGCAAACATAGTAAAATTGCTGGTCATGACAAATGACTCGAGTCAGTCTTTCCTATTAAGTCCATGTAATGGACTGTGCTGTACTGAGGAATAAAAGAGTATAGCTTCTGCAGGAACTATACTACCAATTTTTCCCACAAGTAAATCAGAGAGCAATGAATTTTCTTCTTTAGGAGTATTCATAAAGTCTCTACTGTGGATTTTTTGTGGAGGCAGAAATTGTCCAGACTGCTGGAACTTTGCACAGCCTCTGTGGACTAGTTTTTCATTTATCAAGGTCTGTTTCTAATTTCATTGCATACAGATTTTCATGGGACTTTGAGAATGTTTGATTCAATAAAATTATATAAAACTGATCATTTTACAAGTGTTAAGTGTGGAGTTGAAAGACATGACCAATAACTGACTTACTTGAGGAATATGCAATACAGGAAAGACAGAAGAAGGGATAAAATATTCACCAAGGTGTCTACTCTGAGTCATCTTGAACTTGTGGCATGTGGTTCAAGAGATGATGAGAAGAAATATTTCTTTTAAATACAATCAGTGTGGTGGTATGTTATGCATACACATAGACATATATACAAGGAGATGAATTTTCCATTCTCACAGAATAAAGATACTGAAAAATTTTTAGAAAGAAACTGTTCCTGTATTTTAAATTTTTAAGAAAAGGCATTTATTAAAAGAATACTAAAATAGAGCATTAAAGTTAAATTACTATCATATTAGCTTTTTTTTGGGAAGTTAAAGACAAAAACTCACTGACAGATCAAAGATCCCGACATCTGACCTAGAAAGTGGCTGCTAGCATGTACTAAAATAAGGAAAGAGTATCAAATGTTATACTGTATTTATTAAGAAAATGGAATTATTCACAGTGAATCCAAAGTTTTCTTCTAAGTGGTAATAGCCAATTTTTAGACAAGTTAGAGCCTATTGTTTCCTGTACTTGGTGATTCTTCCCTACTCTCCTTGGTTCTGCACTTATCAACACTGAACTTGATCTACTTTTCTTAAAATTCAAATGTATTACTTCACCATTCGAAAGCATGAGATCTTTCTTATACCTCTGTGATCAGGTTACATTTGATTATTATTAATAATTTAAATTGAATATTTTAAATACTCATTTTTCTTGGGTAAATAATTAACAACAAACCCAGCATACAGATTGTTCAGGGATGCCTTTGTGGAGATCTCTTCACTATGAAAAATAACCATTCATTTCAATCTGTTTCCATTCTAATCTTTTAGCCAATTATTAATTCATGAGAGATCTTCCTCTTTCTTTAAAATAGGGTAGGTTCTTTTAGAGGCTCTGACGGGAGAACTTAAAAGTTTTTTTGAAAACAAAGTACATAATCCTCATGTCATATTCATGTAGTTCCTGATCCCTTTACATACCTAAAACTTCTAAGCTGAGGATTTCTTCCATAGAAGCCAGTGTGAGACTTCCAAATCTAACTTATATATTCATATGCATATGAATCATATTCTTATTTTATTTTTACACCAATTTCCATTTAACAGAGATAAGACATTGACAAAACCTCTTTTTAAGGTTAGTATCACACCAATAGCTTCTATACATTATTCTGAGACCAAAGGTGATTTTAAGACCAAAGGTGATTTAAGCAATAGCTTATACCACATTCCATAGAAAATTAGTGTATGAATAGCAAATTATCCAGGCAATTTATTGTTTTCTATTTCAAAAATTTATTCCAGAATATTTACTTTTAGCAATTTGATTTTTTGACTACTTGTCAGATTTTGTTTCCAGTAAAAAGAAGACATCTGGTCAGAGAACCTACATATGTCCCTCTGTGAATGAACTCTCTTGTAAATAGAAAATGAGACAGGATAGATAAACAAAACTGAACAAAACATGGTATTTTTCCCTGTTTTTAAAACATTGATAAATGCATATTTTTATGCTGTTTCTTTCCAGATATGATTCATTCTTTCAGTCTGTAGTACCACAATATTTTTGCTATCAATTTCTTGTTCTTTGCTAGAACTATCATCTTTATTTCAAGTCTCAAAAAAAAAAAAACAACAGGCATCCAAGTACATAAAACTAAAAGATTGTTCTATTTTAGAACCTTCATTCTGTCAAGCTTTTTTAGCATGCATCGAAAAACACCAGTTCATAATAATCATAGAAAAATATAATGGGAAGGAAGATTTTTTTTTCCCAGTTTTTGCTATCATAGTCAGTATATGAGGCAAAGTGAGGGATATGAAAAAGACAAAGACTTAATTTTTAGTAATTAAATCCAAAGTTTCTTTTTTTTTTTTTAGAAATGCTATCAGATGGTTAGTAATGACTGTTAAAAGCTCACCAAATAGCCTGTTGCCTTTGTTAGTGCAAGGAGATAATGTGACATCTCACATGTAGATCTTTTGATGCTCAGTGAAGCTCATTTGAGCTACTGAAGTTTTACCATTTATTTAGAAAAAGGAAAGATTATCTTTCTCATGATTTTATATTACTCAGACATAACAAAGGATGAGCAGAAAGGAGGAAAACAGGAGCAATTTAAATGCCCTTTAAATGTTCTCAGTATTTGGTTAACTGCCACATGAAAAGTCTACTGGAGTATACTGTCTCATAAGATAAAAGCCAAAATTCAGGAGACAGTCCAAGCCCAGGACATACATCAGAATATAAGCATGGCTGTTACTGACTAGGCTGGGGGTCTGAACTCTGTGTTTGGGGATTTTTTCTTTGGTTGTTTTTTATTTATTTAATTTCTAAGTTACTTACCAGAAAGAAATCTGCTTTAATGCCAGAATTATGATAAATGCTACTGTTTAACTATATTGCCTCAGAGTATTCTGGAAGCTTCTACTTTTTGTTAAAATGCAGAAACATAATATGTGAAAGTTTCTCCCTTTTGAAGATATCAGTTCAACTAGTTTGTTTATTAATCTTTGTGTCTATGTTTGTACAATAGTGTAACTGATAAATAATTGCAGAGTTACGAGAACTTGCAATATGATGGTGGGTTAAGCTGGTTATGAATTCTGCACCCAAAGTTTTCTTGTGATGCTTTTAGCCAAATTGAACTTAAAAATAAATCTTCAACAAAAAGGAATTGCCCTCATTGGAATTTTATTTCTTATTTTAGCAAACTTTGAACGTATCTCTGAATTACTTGTGAAAGATTGTCTTTATTCTTGAAAGGGGTTTTTTAATATTATTTGTGCTGACTAAAGGATTATAAAGGTCTTCATAAACATAATAGACAAGATTAAAAGCCCAATTGGGCAATTACATAATCACACCTCATTTCATGCTCACTTTTAAATGCACCTACTAGGAAAAATTCAGAGTAATTTAAAGCAGACAGCTAACATGAAGCACAGGCAACCTCATTATTTACAGCATTTTTTTAGGTTAGTTATATACATATATGTATGTATATATCTATCTATATATATACACACATACATAATATGTGTCTATATGGTCAAATTATACCTTTTTGTAATTGTGGAAACTCTATATGGGAAATAGGCCTTGACTTTTTTACAGTAAACATTCACTTCTGCCCACCAGTGATTATCCCTCCCCTGAAATAGAGGGCTGGAAAACAGCTGAAGAGGATATTAAATAAGCCAGTCCAGTTAAGCACATCCCATAACCCATAACTTGAAAAAAAAAGGAACAGTTATAGTAAAAAATATTTTGGAAAACTATGCAATGCAATAATACTGTTCTATAATTGAGAAAAGGCTGCTTTGTTGAATGCAAAAAGTCCTACAAGCTTTGTAAAGTTTTGAATTAAGAATTCATCTCTGGAAAGACTTACTTCAAATTAGAGCATCTATGTTATTTTAAAGTAAATTTAATGTGTTAAGGATTTGTTTTAAAAGAATGTGATATATACGTAAAGTATTGAAAAATACTGGGGTTTTGTTGTGCACTACAGTGGTTGATAACATGTTTTACTGAATGTATCAAAATACGTAAAATATTTGTATCATTACTCATATAATATTTATTGCATTTTAATAATACTTATTTAAATTAATAAAATAATTGGAAATAGCATGCCAATTGTTATGACTCTCAGAAAGCTATTATTTTATGAATTTATGCCAGCCAAGCAATGCTATTAAAATTACCGTCTTCAGTCTAAGAAATGTTACCTCTACAATAGCTCTAATTTTTAAAAAAATTATATTATTTATACTATATTAATGGTAGAAATCTACTGTAATTTCTAAGAAAACAAAGGGAGAATGGATATTTCCAGGTGTACCCAGGAAAACAATGCCCGGTGTGGAACAATGGTTTGAGTGATGTAGATCTCAGGTTTCAAGGATATATTTGTTCCCACCCAAATATTCAGTGATTTCTCAGCCTACTCACTGTTTCTTAGTTTAAAAGCCTATGAATTGGTATTAGTGACTTGAACAATATTGTCGATAAGTCTGCACCACACTGTTCTGCACTGCATAAGCAAACATACTTTGGATTGCTGAATTGGTTATAATTGGATTTTGTTTCTTAACTTCAACTTGTTTTAAAAAAGGACAATAATTTTTCTAGTTGTCTGTAGTCTGTAGATATTCCTGTGTTTTGGACAGGCTCAGAAGCTGCAAGTAAAACCCACATTTCTCCTCTGTCCTAAAGAATATTTGCTTGCTGTTAATATTAACTACATATACCTTTCAAATCCATCACTGAAAGTAAATCAGAAACTAGAAAAGTGCTGTGTTTGGCTCTTTCTGAAGTCTGTGTCTTCATTCAGGAAACAACTACCAGAAAATTTGATGCTTAAATCCCATCAATTTAAATAAGAATGTATTTGCTTCCTTTATAAGGGCTTACATTATTATTACTCTCATCTTCATTTCAGTTTCTCTTCAGTACATAGGAAAAAACTAACACCTATTAATGATTCCATCTAAATGAGATTTTTACAGAACAGTAATATTTTTATTTTTGTAAATAAAGTAGAAAGTAAAATTTTAGTTGCAGCTTCTGACTACTGAACCAAACAACTGAAAAAGCTAGTCCTCTTCCTTCATGAAATCTCTGCATAACAGTCTTAAAAAAGGAACAAATAATTGATAGTTTAACTTTTTTTAATAGATACTAACGTTTAGAATGCTCTGTAAACAAAATTAATATAAGGATTCACCAGAGAGGCCTCATGAATATACAGGTTGGAGTCCTCATTCTAAAAAGGACAAAGAGTTGCTAAAAATTACCAGTACTTTTCAGTGTTGTGAATAAGTAAGATAAAATGTATGTGTGAGTTTGAGGACCAAAAGCAGTGTTGGTGTTCCTTATTCTGCTAAATAGAGAAGTGAGGCCAAAAGATGTTTCCCTTCTCTGTGTCTCCCCACTCTCACAGAGGAGCCCATAGATGGCTGTCAGCCTTGATGTGGTAGTTGTGCCTCTTTTCAATTCAGATAGCCGTGCTGCTAAGGAAGAGGTAGGTTTTCCATCCCACTTCCTCATATCTTCTCCATGCTCATGGAGGAAAAACCACAGTTTGCTCCATGGAGTGTACCCTTTCTCTCTGGCTGGGGGAGGCCTGCTCCTGATGGCAGAGACTCTCGTTTGTTCTGGAGATATGGAAGAGTCCTTCCTTAATCTTCTCTTCCAGATCAGACAGTTTTGTTTCCACAGCCCAGACATGGGCTCGTAATGGGGCAGTGACAGTGTCTTCATAAATCCTGAGTTTGCTGACTAGTGCTCCCACCTTGTCTTCTCCCTCTCTCCACTGCAATGTTGCGAAGTAGCTAGAATACATTTATGGCCCAAGCTGTGCAAATTTTAACCACATCTGGGATGTGCACTGTACACCATCCGGACTTCTAGGGAATCTCTCGTCCTCTGAAAAGATTATCTGCAGTATGGCTAATTCCCTTAAGCACCGGATACCTTGTTCCATCGTGTTCCACTGTCCTTGCTGTACATGGAGGTCCTCCTTACAAAGATATCTCTCCCTCACACTTGACAACAGTCGCCGCCAGAGGCTGAGAGTTTCCTGCCTCTTTCCAATGCCCTGATCAATGACCACATCTCGAGACAGGGATCCCAACTGCCTTGCCTCACTCCCATCTAGAATTGTATCATTGGCCGCAGCGTCCCAGATTCGGAGCAGCCAGGTCAAGGTGGACTCGTTCACCTGTCGTGTGAATTCCCTCCTGAGCTCATGCAGCTCACCCAGGGATAGGGACCGGGTGATTATTTCTGGCTCCGTTTCTTCTGCTTGATGTGAAGGTCCTGCCTCTTCCTCATCATTTACTATATGGACTGATTTGGTCTTTGATTTTCTTTTCTGGACAGGGACAACTGATACCGGTTTCTGTTGTCCTGCCGGCTCCTCCACGGTTTGTGTGGACATGGTGCTAGTTGATTTGTTTCCCTTTCCCTCTGGCTCAGCCATGGTTTGGGTGGACATGGTGCTGCTGATGTACCTCTTTTTTCCTCTGGCTCAGCCATGGTCTGGGTGGACATGGTGCTTGTGGATTTGCTCCTTTTCTCCTTCTCCTGACGGTGCTGTACCACACCAAGCAGTGTCCGGTAGGCAGTGGCCAGGGCCCAGCAGGTTGCTGTGAGCTGCCCATCCCTGGGACTGCCAGAGCATTTGCCTTTCACATAGCTTATTATTTTGTCAGGATTCTGCAGCTGTTCAGGGGTGAATTTCCAGATCACTTGAGGGGAGAAACTTTCCAAGTACTGGGCCATGTCCTCCCACTTTCTGTGCCACTCAGCATTATCAACTCTCAGAGCAGGCCTCCAGGAAACCTCCCTAGAAGACCCTGTTCTGCCCCTAAGCATATTTTAGATGGTACAGACAAGACAAAGGAGCACCACCAACAACATTATGCTATCCTTAACATCAAAAGGAAATTCAATATTCTCAAATACTGTTTTAGCAGGTCTAAAGGGGGAGAAGGTGAAAGGGTCAAAATAACCATCCC
>VWZF01005807.1:1216550-1238751 GCA_013396755.1 Sclerurus mexicanus
GGGTTTGTTAGCCCTTGTGCTGAGACCCGTGTGGTTCCCCCGAGTCCAAAGCAAAAGGAAGTGGAGAACCTATTGGTGCAGATGATGGCTGGGGTCTGGTCCAGAGTGATGGTTGTAGTCTGGTTGAGAGTGGTGGTTTCCTCCTGTCAAGGTCCTGCTGCTCGTCTGGATCTGACAAATAGAAGCCAAGGCCTTCTTACACCCGCTTATGTATCTTCAGGGAGCACCCAGTCCCTCCCCCAGGGCGGGGACTCACACAATGGATGATTAACTCTGAGTCATGGGGTATTGTTGAACCGTTGATGGCCCATTAGCAGCCACGCCCCCTCAGGCTGGGTGTGAAGGTGCTAACAACTCCCTGGGCAGCTGCTGCAAATGGTCCATTGTTCTTGGGAAATGAATAGAGGGAGGTAGAATACATAGCTTTGATCACCCCCACACAGTGATAACTGGTCCCACCTGCCAAACTAGGACACTTGACTAAGCACACACCTAGCTTTAGGCATGGTCTAGTTGAGGCATAAAAGTGAGCAATATGAAAACTTCCCATAATGGTAGTAGAAAAGAGTATTTCCAAGTAATCTAGCACATTTTAGGTTCATTACATGCAGCTAACTCAGTGTGATAAGTTGATCGTTTCCTCATTAGCACCTTCAGCTTTGTGACTCCTTCAAAGTAAGGCAATAGAAAAGTAGGGG
Source organism: Sclerurus mexicanus (assembly GCA_013396755.1). Taxonomy (NCBI): domain Eukaryota; kingdom Metazoa; phylum Chordata; class Aves; order Passeriformes; family Furnariidae; genus Sclerurus; species Sclerurus mexicanus. The sequence continues at coordinate 1,217,249 of VWZF01005807.1, forward strand.
AACGTATTGTAAAAGGTACAGAATCAGCTTTCATTTATGGAGGTCAGCGACGACTGAAAAGTTTCTCCCAGCAGACGCTTCCTAGTCTGTTACACTCTAAGCAATTGCTCTAAGGTCAATATCAGGCCATATAATGTGGAGTTCTGCTTCAAGGAAACATACTTTTGTACTTCCACAAATCCAAGATTAATCTAGAAAATTAGATTTGCTGTGGTAATATCTTGTAGGCTGCTTTTGTCATCTTTCCTTTGTTCTACCTTAAGATGAACCTGTGACATGAACATTAAAGGAATGTGAAAGTAGAATTCAATATCAGGCAGATTATAAGACATTTGGAAACAGGTTTATTTTTATGATGGACAAAAATCCAAATAGCTATAGGTTTTTATGTTCTAATTTAAGAACATAAATCTGCTGACCTTCAAAGAAACTGTTACTGTAACTTGGGATTTCAAATACCCTTTAGAAAAATGTGTGAGATTTTAGAAACTCGGTAATAATAATGTGTTTTTTTAATTAATTAAACTGAACAAATTTGGTGCATCAGCCACATTTAACTGTGTGTCCTCACACATGAGGATATGTAAAGTGTTCCAAGGAGTGACACTCTAAAAAGGCACTCTTTGGGTATGTACTGAAATGTTGCAATGATTATTTCTTGTGTAAGCATGGACTGGCAAAAAAAACCCAAACCCAACAAACAAAAAAAGGTATTTTTAAACCAAAGAGTAGATCTGTGGAAACTTAAATTTTCTGAGTTAATAAATCTAAATAAACTAAGTCTAAACTGCCACATATTGGAAATCCTTGAACAAGGGCTATCCATCAATGTCTTAAAATTTCCTATGCAAGGATTGAGGCAAATGAACTATCCCTTCCCTTCTACTCTTTTGTTTGCCTTAAAGATTATTGCTTGATCTATCAATGCACAAGTATTGCAGATACCTCCGTAGAATGAAATTTGTAAGTGAGCTTGCTATCCTTCAGCATTAAGTGAGAATTGCACACTGTTGTACTTAGCTAGCTAAATGTCAGCATGATTCTGCACTCAGGCATTGATCCATCTAAGTCTCTTCAAACATTTCTACTATGAAACTTTAAAAATAGCATCAATAATATTTAATTCAACAGAATAAAAACTTTTATTGCTGTTCTTTTTTTTTATGTGACCTTTTTTAAGCAAGGGAATCCGCTCTGCCATTCTGATGCAGAGATTATACTTTAGAAATACTCATTTATGTATCACTCCCATGAAGTGATGCAGGGGAAATCATAATATTGTCATGTGCTTGTTATAGGAGACAGCTGATGGTTTGTGTGCCACCGTCTACCAACTATATATGAATAACTGTTGAGGATGACAGTTGTGGTACTCCCACTTAGCAGCTTTGGTGGGACCCTCTCAGCTTCAGCAGAATGTCTTAAACATTTGTCAGATGTGAGCAGTTAAGAGAATATTTATCCACTCACTACCCTATATATATGGCTCTTTGAACCCTGTACTGAGCAGTTTCCTTAGCTGATGAAATGTGGAATTCCTTTTTTTCAAGTTTTACGTAAATCCAAATCTGAGAGCTTAAATTTCAGGATTTACAATAACTGTTGCATAGTTGGATGCATGTACTGATCCATTTCAATGCTGTCAGGTTTTTTCATTATGAGTGAGCTGTAACAATATAACTATTAAACTCAAAAAATCTTAAAAAACCTCCAACTTTTTTTTTTCTTTTTTTTTGGTATTTAATGGTCAAAACAGTATCTGCTTCAGTTCCTTCTTTATGTAATTTTAAATCTTTCTACTGGCTTTTCAGGAGCACACTTTAAATGGGGATTCATTTGACTTTACTTCAGCTCCTGTAGTGTTGACATTTTAATGTGGTTGAGCAATTGAAGCACATGCTGTTAGAAGAAAAACGAAATAAAGCATCGAGAGCTAGTCATCTCATTGCTAAAGTAAATGCCTGTAAATGTCCAGATGAATACCTCTATAGGCTCCAATAAAAGCTTACTTCAGTTCCCTATGTATAGTTGCCTAGTGTCATTTGACATGCCCTAAGATGTCTAAGATACCATGGGGTTAGAAGATATTACACTGGATCTAGAGGAGGCCGTCTGAAGAACAGACAAGATATGTGATAGCATCTTAAATTGCAGCTGGGCAGTTGAAGTGATACGGCATGAACAATGCCAGAAAGTGACGCCTTTATGTTCAAGGCATAAAGAGTTTTGTCAGTAAGGACTAATTTTAAATATACAGATATATCTTGTGTAAACAGGAGCTGTACTGTAATTTGGGTTTGACTATGTAATTTCTTTTTTGGAAAAAAACCCACAGTTATGGGCTATGTGATATTATGATTTATGTGCACATAGGGCAACTGTAGTAATGAAAACCTATGCTAATTATGAGAATAGGTACAATGTTCCAAGAGAGAAAGAGTAGGTGAGAAGAAAAATAAAAATTCCTGAAAATGTTTAAGATTCAAATATTATACCTATTTAATTTCTTATGTTCTTGCCTATATTATGAAATATAAAGCAGAGAAATTAAACTTTGCTGTGTTTCTTTACATGTTCTGAGCTCTTCATCTTAAATTGTTCACTCCAACGTGACTGAAATTATTCATGCCATATATTCACTTAAGATGCCTTGAGATTGCAAATCTAAGAAATAATTTTCATAGGATTCTTTCACTTTAAAGAGAAACTGTACTACAAAGGTTTATTTAATGGGATATTCATTGAATATGTTGCTTGAAAGGAATATGGTCTCTTCAGGAGTTTGAAAGCAGTGAAGAAGTGATGGATTTTTAACAATGAAATCAAGAAGGGACCATTACATTGGCTTAAGACACATAGAATACATACACAATATTTCTCACACTAAGGTATCTTTAAGCTCAATAAATAAACACCGATCTTATAAGATTGGGATCAAGAGATAAAACCTATCCTCCTATTACCAATATTTGAAGAATAAATCATGTCTAACCAACCTCTTTGTTAGATTGACTTTCCCAATGAATTAAAACCTAGGAAAGATCTTGGTACTTAAGCACACTGATAAATGGACTAATGATATATGATGGAGGTATAATCAGCCTCTGGTAGAAGTTCAACTACTTAAAAATCCATCATAGAATAATTATTAAAGGCTTGTTGTAAGCTGAAAGGACATTTAATACGGTTATGTCCTGAAGCCAGTTTCATTCACTTGCTTAAATAGTAAAACGTTTTTTAAAAGTGCATACAAACTGCAGGTGAAAGTCAAAAATTATTTCAAAAAATATTTGAAATACGAGTCTGATCTCCCATTGATTTTGAACCATTTGGAAGGAAAAAGGAAAAAAAAAAAAAGAAATCTTAATTTTGAAACACAAGGCTCAGACACACAAGCAAATTTCCCATGGGTACTGCTTTAATAATCACAGATGTGTATATCCCACAGCAAATGCAAGGTAATTTGAATTAACTTATTTTTCTTGTAACAAAGGATAAGGTATTTCAAATGTCTAGTGTCTGTGGCTAAGAATAGAATTTTTGGTCAGCTGATGTATACTGTCGTTTGGGACCATGTTTAGCTAGAGATACAAACACTGACAAAGATTATGGTAGGTATCTCAGAATACCTCATTTCACTGAAAAATTTTGAATTTTGAAAATTAGGCAGACATCTTTCAGTAATTGTCTAGGTGTGCTTAATTCTTACTAGGCAGATGGTTGAATAATTTTTTTAGATTTATTTAATTTTTAGTATTTACATCACTCTTAGCCTTCTTATTCCAGCTTCAGAAGGCATTGTGGTTACAGGTTTCATCCTGCTGGAGGAATTTAACCACTCTTACTTATTTTTCTTGCTGGAAAAATAGCACATCAAACTGTAGGCAACTCAAGAGACCCCTGGAATACCTGGAGAATAGCTTCTTAAGCCAGATAATGGACAGCCCTACTAGAGGAGATGCAATACTTGACCTGATGGTCACCACTGCAAGTGAGCTAATCAGTGATGTTAAGAATGGAGGCCGCATGGGCTGTAGTGTTCATACACTGGTGGATTTTGGAGTCTTAAGGGATATGAGATCAGGCAAAGAGCAAAGCTGGGACCCTTAGGAAAGCAAACTTACAGCTATTCGAGTTAGTCAATAGGACCCTTTGGGAAACTGCTCTCAGAGGCAAGGGAACAGAACAGACCTGGAAGATCTTTAAGGACACTCCACAGAGCACAAGTATATGGGATTTCAGGCACAAGAAGTTGGCCAAGAAAAGTAAGAGACCAGCATAGGTGATTCAAGATCTGTTGGTCAAACTACAGGGCAAGAAGCAGCTTCACAGGCAGTGAAATCAGTGAAGAGTATAGGGATGTTGTTCAGTTGTGTAGGGATGGAGTCAGGAAGACCAAGGCCCAGGTGGGGCTGAACTTGTCAAGAGATTCAAAGAATAATAAGAACGGCTTCTACAGGTATGTCAGCCAGAAAAGGAAGGCCAGATAAAGCATATCCTGATAAACAAGGCTGACAAACTGGTAACAATGAGAAGGCTGAGATACCAACTCTTTTTCTTAATTTTTCACTGGCTGGCTCATGCAGATGAACAGCAGGATGGGGACTGGGGGAGCAAAGTCCCTCACACTGCAAGAGAAGATCAGGTATGTGAGCAGTTGAGGAACCTAGACATACATAAGTATATGATGAGATGCATCCCAGAGTCATGAGGGAATTGGCTGCACCATCATATTTAAAATGTCCTGGCAGTCAGGTGAAATTCCCAGGAAAAAGGGAAACATTGCACCTATTTTTAAATAGGGTAGAATGGAGAACCCTAAGAACTGCTGAGCTGTCAGCAGTTTGTGCCTGAAAAAATCATGGAACAGATCCTCCTAGAAGCAATGCTGAGGCAGATGGAGGACAGGACAGCCAGCAGGATTTCACCAAGGGCAAGTCCTGTCTGATCAACCTAGTGGCCTTCTATGATGGAGTGACTACATCAGTGGAAAGAGGCACAGTTGTGGATGTGATTTATGTGGATTTTGGCTCTCAGACTTCTGGCATGGTCCCTCACAACATCCTTCTTTCTGATTTGGAGAAATATGCATTTGATTTGTGGACTCTTTGGTAGGTGAGGAATTGGTTGCATGATTGCATCCAGAGAATAGCAATCAGCAGCTCAGATCCAGATGAACATCCTTAAGAAGTGGTGTCCCTCAGGGGTCCATATTGGGACCAGTACTGTGTAATATCTTCAACAACACTGAGCTCAAGCAAGGCTGCTGAAGACAGCAGTCTGAGTGATGCAGTTAATATGGATGAGGGATGGGATGCCAACCAGAGGAACCTGGACAAGCTCGAGAAGTGAACACATGGGAATCTCATAAAGTTCAACAGGATCAAATGCAAGGTGCTACATCTGAGTTGGGGTAACCCCTGGCATCAATACAGGCTGGAAGATGAACAGATCAAGTTTGAAATCATTTGATCACTGCTAAAGTTCATGGGGTGGGTGAAGGGGGCATGGGGGGGGATAAAAAAATCCAAAATGTTGTCTGAATCTCACACTTGCAATAGGCATCTCTTTTGAGATTTGCTATGGTTTTGGCACTTTGGCGGTCTCAGGAGAGTGGCAGGTCACCCTCCGTCACCACTGCTCGGGAAGCTGTGGCTGGATCTGTTTCTATATTTTCACCTTTACACTATTTTTGGTAACTAGTGTCTCAATAATTAAGGAACGGTCTGAATGGAGATGGCAGACTGAATTAGAACAGCCCTTTTTCAGTTATCAATAAAATAGCAGTGAATGGTTGTAGTTGGCTTTTCTGACTCAAGATGCTTTTCAACTTTATTATCATTTATATATTATGTATTCACGTCTTTCAACACTAATAGGAAGGAAGTTTCAAACAATCCCTTAATAAGCATATAGTTTTTCCCTTCTAAGTTAGGATTAGATACAGTTGTAGCCAGACTGCCTAGACCTTTAGGTTGTCAGTGTGGGGATTTGAGGAAATAAGAAGCAGGAAGAAGAAAACTAATATATCTTCATAAAATCTTTTAGGAGGAAAAGCAAAATGGAAGAATTATTCACAGTTTAGCTCCTTTTTGCTATATCAGAATTATATATCTTCCCAGTACATTAATATAATGAGCATTTCTCATGTTTCTTGCTTGGGCAAATGAATCCAAATGATAACTTACACAGTTCACCAGAACCCCTCTGACTCACCTCAAGTAATGCTTCCTCCCAGCCTCATGTAATTTACGGTCACAGAATGCACCAGGAAGACCAGAAACAAGTGTGTCATCCCTGTCACCCATGCTCTGAATTTGTCAGACTATTTAGCGTGCCGTTAAACTACTCTGCCTTGTATTCCTAAGTGACATCTGTATACAAATACTGTCTTAATACCAGTGCGATTTGAGAGATATAAAGTCCTCAGCTTCCTCCATTAAACTGATACCAGGTCTCCTAAGCAACCTGCTATGACTCACTTATGATTTCATTTTCATTAGCCTTCACAACCCCCTGTCCAAGGACATTGTGAGTGGTGTATTTCTACAGTGGTACACAGCTAATGTGTGTATGTGTCTCCTTGCTAATCCGAGGTCAATTCAGAATTGTTCTGCTTACTGATAGTATCATTGCACAAAGAAATGGGCTGCAGCAATATCATGTGTGAGAACATAAGGAAATAAGATTGGCAAAACAAAGTAGTATCTTACTGTAGCTTCTTTTGTGATCAGAATAGCGGCCTCCCTCTCCTCCATGTCTTTTCTCATCTTTGCACCCTGAGTCACATTACATGCTAGTTCAGTTATTTGGTGCCATGACCATTTCACAAAAACAGCCACAGGTGTCAAACTCTATTATTACTTTTATTAGCCATCTTCCCTTCTGATAAGTTAGCATCTGTCCCACAGGTTCACCTTTCTCCCTGCTTGACTGTCTTCTTCTCAGGATTGCAAGCTGTTGTTACTCAGTTTTCCTCTTCAGTAACACTGGGTTTCTATGTGCACTTGCCATTAACTCCGTGAAAAGGAGCAAGAGCAGGACCCCAGGCACTGGAACCCGCTAGGAAGGGAAGAAGTGATAGAAAAATGTGTGGTATTGGTATTGTCAGGCTAAGATACTTCCACATAGAAGCTCGAGAAGGACAAGTGAATTCTCCCTCAAAACTCGTACAGTCCTAAGATCATCCCTAAAATTCTACCCTCTCTTCCAATTTGATGTGCAGTTCTGCACACAGGCATACAAATGTATGCACACAGAAGTGTGATATAGATATTCTTGCAGTGTAAGTGTGGTGCAAACCATCTTGGGAAAAATCACTATCTACATCTGGATGAGGTCTGTACTGTTATGAATTATTTCTAAACAAGGAAAAAAGAAACCTAGTATTAGATTCTTTTCTTTAGAAGTTCAGAGCACTCTGAAAAAGCTATTTACCATAAAGTGAAAAAACCTCTGCTGCAATTCTGACAGTAAATTTATTCCTTTGCTCATATGTTCTCTCATTTCATAAAGTGAGTGATGATGAAACTTATTTATCAAGAGTATACTGAATTTTTGTAATTGCCTTTTCTTATTTATTTATATTTTTCAGTTTTATTAACATCAGAGTGCTCTTATTGGTGGTGGGTTTTTTATTCCATATCTCTGAAATCTTTGCAAGAGGCAATCCTTTAATAAGATACAGATTTCTCCTTTTTTTAAGATAAAGATAGATAGCTAAGTAAACAATCAATCTGTGGATTAACTGTTTTCTCAGTTCAGCATATTTTCCCAGGAATCAGCATGGTTCCTGCCATAACAGTAGTTATTGTAACAGTACCTCAGAGTCCTTGGGGTTTTTTTTTGTTAATTTGGCCACGGGCAAGCAGGCTATTGCAACCAATGCTTAGCTGTGTCCAAATCTATCAGAAGGAAAAGATGGTTCATATAGATTTGTGCAATCAGCAATGAACTTAACAGAAGCTTTTTTTTTTTCTTAAAAAGTCAATTGCAGTTGAGCAACCCTACATCTTTGCTGTTGCTAGATCTATACTGAATGATAGTAACAAGTTAAGAATGCAGATATCAACAAGAAATTCAGTTTCATGCAGCATAAATGCAGCTTTCTTTTAAAATAGACTATAATTTTATAACTAGATCATATTAACAAATGTAGATAGTAATAACTAATGTATGCTACTGCTTGTCCTCATCAAATTTGTTACTTGCAGAGTCTTTCATCGCTCTCCCTAACCAGCAATATGAAAAATTTTCCCAAAAGACCCTCTTCCCTTTCCAACCCCTACCACTCAAATTTTCCTACAGAAAAGCAGTAAGAATGAGCTTACTGGACATGATGAAAACAAGTTCTGGAGAACAAGCTCCAGCTTTCAGTTGCCATCTTCTCCAAAGCAGTAATTCCTCATGGTCAAAACATAATGTAAGTCTATGAAGTTCCCTGTGAAATAGCAATAGAGAACAGGGGAGAGTAGAAGGAGAAAGAAAGAATAAAAATAATCTTTATTGAACATTTTTATAGAACTACCTTTTAACTTAAACAGAAAATAACCAGTGGGTTTTCTTAAAATTTTCACCTTACTTAACTTGAAGAAGGGTCTTCACAAAAGGTCTTACTGAGAAGGTGTATCTCATATTTTTGGGAAAAGAGATCAGGGATTGCTACCTATGTGAAGGTGAGCAGTGAACAGAGGGTGACCACAACACAGACAATTGATGGGGTACAGCCCTACAGTATCTGAACACAGCAGACGGAGCCCAGGGCTGGTAACTGGGACTGTTGGTATCCCCAACATGGCAAGCAATGAGCCAGAGTTAGGGTGTGTCCGGGGGATCATAAGGAGACAAAGCCAAGGACAGAACTAGAGACAAGGCTACCGTATAGACAGTAGTGGAGTTTTACTTTCGAAACAATTAAATTTCCTCTTTTACTGTTTTAAAATATGAATTATATTTCTCCATGCCTGCAAAATGAGCAACAACTCAGAAAACAAATCAAGCCTATATGATCACCAGTCACTGCTGACATTAGAAGGAAGAGTGTTGCCTTCCAGTTTCAATTTCCCTATTGAAATGGTCTTGAGGTTCTTGTCTGTCCTTCAATGTCTATATAGTCAGATACATTGGAAAACTGCAGTCAGGACTGCAGGACTATAAAGGAGGTTGAATATATTTGTAAAAAAATGCTGAGCGGGACTAAGAACAAAAGAATACTTTCTTTTAAATATTAGAAAGAAACATACTCTGCTAATGTCAGAATTTGATAGGCAGGGCATGCTGAAAGTGCAACAATCTTATGCCTAATGTGGTGCATTTGTAAGTTTTCTTTCATTGAAATGCTACCTGATCTGATTTTAAGTTATGAGTTGTTAATAATGACAATTAAAAGTAAATAACAGATAGCAGACACAGTAACAATATGTTTATTAAAAGTGAACTCCTTGATCAAATCTCCTAGTTAGTCATTAAAAATCAGAATGTTGAAGAATATCCAGTGATCTAAGGAAAAATTTGTTTCTTCTAATATTTAAAAAGGCCAGCTACATATTACAGGCAAACTAGTGTTGTGTTAATCCTAAGAAAATAATAGAGAAGTTGATATGGTAAACACTATAAATGAATTAATTCAAAAAGAACTTCATGGAAGATAAGTTTTATCAACTCATTATCTTTGCTCAAAGCAAGAGATGGGTACAATCTTGTAACAGACTAATACATTTTGACACTTATAAGATTTTATATTAGTCTTTCATATGATTCTAATTTAAAAGAAAATAGTTGTGAGTTTGTTTGGTTGGGTATTTTTTACCATACAAATGAAGTATGACTTGCATTGAGTTAATTAATTTTTGCTGCTTTAGACTTGATGCTGTCAACATGAATAAATATACAATTGGTCTTAAAGAAAATATATAAATTTATTGATTTAATTTGCAAATTGTTCTGAAATTATGGAATCTTATATAAAAATTACACAGTAATACAGTCAGCATCAGTTCTAGTAATGGCATAATGCAAAGACATTCTTTTGAATACAAGCTATTACAAGGTATTTATGTATATCTGTCAAGAATGTAAAATATATTCATAAGATAGCAAATAGCGTTCTGGAAGATAAAGAGAGGATCAAAAAATTTGGAATGCAGAAAGAAGAAAAGATCAAGTAAGAAAATACGTGGCAATGATGAAACCATCACAAGAACTACACATCCTATGCTGGTGTGCACTTTGAGAAAAGTATGGATCTGAAAACAAAAAGCATAAACTATAGGGAAGAAAAAAAAAAAAGACTGATCAGGTAATGATGCTTTAGAGAAAGCACTTGAGTTCTTATGTGTGTTTTTCCAGATTACTTTGGGGAATTCCGTGCTAGGTTTCTGCATCATGCCCTTCTGCATCATGTAACGTATTCACATACATCTTCATGTGTGCTGGGGCTGTTGCTGCCTCTTTTGCTGTCAGGCATGTTGGTAAATACACATTTAATGATAAGCTGCTTTGACTTAGTAAAGTGTTTCTTCCAGGGATATTAGTAACAGTTTTGACTCTTGAACACATTCAAGGAGGCATGACCAAGGAGGCTGGTCTGAACCAGCTTGGAAGCTCCTGAAAAATGTGCATATTAGATAAAGAAGGTGTGGATTAATAAATGTTTGGAGATAATAGTATTTTTTTATTTATTCTTTGCATATTGTGATAACAAATCAGTCATTTTGGTTTTGTGTTTCTGATGCCAACAAATTCCATATATATTGAAGGAAATAGTATCTCTAATCCAATAAAATGTATTAAGAGAGGGAGGAAATAAAAGACCACATGTTTGTATTTTTCTCCTTCACCCTCCCACTCTCCACCCCCCTGACACTGTTGAACTACAATCTTTTTTTATAGGAAGCCAGCAATTTCTTATGTAGAATCCCTTAAATTACATAATTATACTGACTGGTGGAGGAATGAGCTCTAAGGTTTATTAATATTATCCAGTTCTGCCTTGTCTCCAGAGAAACAACAGAATGTGAAAATGTAAGGAAGAAAAAATAGAGGACAGTTTATACTTACCTCTGATTCTCATTATATATTTACTGGGAGACCATAATTCTGATGAAAAGCATGACTTCCAAGCCACTTTAAAGGTTTTGCTTCAATGATTCTAGAAATATATTTAGCTAGGCTTATTTATTCTTACTTGGTTATAGTTAACTTTGTGAAATACAGGATTTACATGATAAGAAAGGATGGTTCTTTCATTGAAACACTGTATTAATACACAGCAGATTTAAGTTCAGGTTTTGGCTTTACTTCAAGCTTTCAATGTAATTTTGTGGACAAGTCAGTCAATCTCAAAGTTTAAATATGGTCTGTAATGTAAAGATATTCTCATTTTTCTTTTTATTATGCTTGAAGGGTGATATTATTCTAGTAGCAAGTGATATTTTGCTCTTCAAGAATAGTTTTTTTATATACCCAGTAGGACAAAAGATGTAATTCTATATCGTTGTAAACTCTTACATTTGATAAGCTGCACTATTACTTAAAAAATACAAGAGAGGCAAAAAAATTACTGTAAAGGATAGCTGTGTAAGAAGCTGGGCAATTTGATAGATCCTTCTTTTAATATCAGAGGATTTCCTTAGGATACAGCTATGAATACTGATACGTAGACATAGATAGGCTTTCTTGTTTCTTCTCTAGCTGATCTGTTAGAACTAGTTTTAAAGAGAGGGAGAACTTTAATCCACAGCATCATAGAATCATGGAATCATAGAATGGTTTGGGTTGGAAGGGACCTTAAAGGTCATCCAGTTCCAACCCCACTGCCATAGGCAGGGACACCTTTCACAACATCAGATTGCTCAGAACCTCATTCCACCTGGCCTTGAACATTTCTGGGGATGGAGAATCCACAAGTTCTCTGGTCAAAATGTGATTTCTGTGGAGTACCAGTGAAAATGTTAATTATTCTGATAAAAGACTCAACATTGAGGTTATTAAAAAATTGTGCAGCCAAAACCATTTTCTTACCATAAAGTTATCAGTTTAAACTGCATTTGGTAATCTTTTACATATTTGATTTTTCCATTACTTTTTTATAACATAAATCAGCAAAATAAAATTTTCAAATATGACAGAATAAAAGTCTGGTACAAGTGAAAATGAAGTCTGCAATTAAACATACACTGTCATAATTTTTAGCTGCTGAACATTGGCCTGCTTTTTGGCTGTGTATTTTATGAATATTTCTAGTTAATGTTTGCCCCAAGCAAAAACAAGCAAGAAAAGATAAAAGCTGATGACATGTAAACTACTTCCTTGCTCATACTGGAGAAAGAAGATGGAACAATAGGAGACCCACCAAAAGGTACTGGAATGATATTGGCAGTGGGGCAGATTCTTGAGGGATAAAGAATTGCTTGGATTGAGTGAGATGTGTGCAAGTGTTGACTGCTCATAACTCCTTTTCATCATCTAGATTTTTGTTTCCTTTGTTAAAGGATTTTTTTTAAATAAAAGGTTGGGTTTGGTTTACCATTTTGGTTTACAAAACTGCTTTTTAATCTATAAAGACACATTTCAGTCAATGGGGAAACATGCTGAAACATCATTGCTTCCAAAGAGCAGTGTTTAGCTCAATCTGAACAGCAGTGCTTCATAGAAATATGAAGTCAGACATTCATAGAGATCATGAAGAGAGGAGATGTAGCTCTGCTAAACCATGTCATTCAACATTTATGCCAAAGCATAATTGTGTATTCAGAGTATCCACTTAGGTATTAAAATAGAACTTTGGATTATCTGCATGCTGCCAAGGAATCTTTAGATTTTGAAATGGTTAATTCCAAATAGTAGGCAAGTAATATGAGGTAGTTTTACAAAAAGTAAAAGGGAAAAATAGTGAGATGATTCAGCTGTCCTGAAAAGTGAATACTAAAGACATATCTGCAGAAGGGCAGATAGCGCTGAAGAAAAATAGTTGGGAAAAAGAGTGATTATGGTTAAAAGGATTAAAGTGTATTTAAATTTATGCAATATATTAAACAATAAATGTGTCTTTCCAACATCTGTAAAAGGAGCTGGATTAATTGTTTCTGTCAAAGATGTGTTTGCTATTGACAAGATGGTACAGAACAGCTTAAAGAGCTTTCAGAGATTAATCATAATTAAGTAATAATAATTACAAGCTTGAATCCTTTAGAATATACAGCTTATCAATATACATAAAATGCATACCCAAAACAAACATCTTTTAAAAACACATAAAAAGCCTGGGGAAATTAACCCTGCCAGCGGATGGCTAAGTCTTTATTTCTACAAAGCTTAAACGTAGTGTGAGGAGGCTGGGGAAGACAGTTTCAGGTCCTTGGTCTTGAAATGAAGCATCTCAAAATGAAATGTTGTAATTGTTTTATTTTTCTTCCAACATTAAGCTTGGCATTGTGTACGTTAAAGTCTTAGGATAAATTACAAAGGCAGACTTGTGAAAATACACTGTAGTAAGAATCCTTCAACAATATATTTAGAAAGGAGAATTTATGTTGACTCAAGACAATGTTTCAAGTGATTATGGTTTGGAAATGTATAGCAAGCAAATGTGGTGTGAAGTACACTGAAATAGGCTTTGTGCTCTTTGTCCCTTTATAGAGTAGGCAAATTATGAATGGACAGCAGTATAAGATCACTCCACAGAGAGGTACTGTTGGATTTTTGTTCAGATAAATATATCACTAAAGCATAATACTGTATTTCAAGCTTATGGACATATCAAACCACTAACTGAAATTCTTCCTCCTATGTGATCTTCTCTAAAGCCAGTTCAGTTACATGGTGTAACATAGTCAGTAGTCAATGTCAGTGGTCACTGATGTCTAGAGAGGGCTTCCAGTTCAGAATAGCATCTAATCAAACCCATGAAAAACTTTCTTGGGCTTGACAGCTATAGGTACAGAACCCAGGGTTCTGTGCACAAGACCCAGATCTCCCACTGTCTGAACATATTCCTCTTACCCTGAACCACTAATGAATGTTACTCTTAACACTTGGACTCAATGATCTTAAAGGTCTTTTCCAACCTAAGAGATTCTATGATTCTTCCCAAAGGCAGTAAGTCCAGAGAGGGTATCTGTCTCTTTGTCACTGTTTTATACTGGCATTAGTCTGCAGTCATAAGGGAGCCTCCCTTACACTGTATGTGTTTTCCAATCATACAGCATAAGGAAATTCAATCTCATTTCTTTCAGTGGTGTTCCCTGCTGGCTCGGTTAGGTGTCCCAACATCTGGCACCTTAGCTGTTGTGGAATAAACAAGGGGTTTTGTCTTCTACAACTTCATCTGTAGAAAAAATTAGGAGCACTTATTAATTTCATTTCTGGAATTAATAGACATTCGGTTAGGCATCTCATTTTATCTATGATTGCGATGGACTTTAGTTTAGTCTTATATCCCTTGGATTTTGTTTACCCTGCTGCAGATTTTATCTGGCATTATTTTCTTCCCAGCTGTAACTCTCTTCAACCAATCAAGGATGAACCAATGGAAGCATACATTATCTGCTATCTTGGTTCTTAAAATCTGCTAGATCTCTAGTTTTACAGGTGAATCAGCCTGCCTTGTTGCACACATTTGGGAAATTTATATAAGAGACAAGTCACTGCTGATGCAGTATTTCCAGGTTTAAAGGGAAAGGGCAAATTTATGTTTGCTTCAGCCATTGACAGAGCATTGCAACAAACAGCTAAGATCATTAGAGGTCATTTCATATAACACGTTTGATCTGTGAATTGCTATCCAGTTAGGCAGCATAATAAAACTTGATGAGAAGATTGTATTGGCTCTGTTTCTGTGTCTCCTAGGTTTAAAGGATTTAAAGCTCTAAACTACAGTGCAATAATTTGGAGTTAGGAATTTATCCATGAGAACTGAAATTGAATTAAGGTTAATCTTAAAATATAGCATAAATGTACTCGTTGGTTGCATTTGGTTCCAACAGTGCAATAGTTGATGGTTTGGTATGTAAGTACTATACTATGGTTTATATGTACATGTATCAAAACATCACTAGGACAATAGGAACATTCTCATGTTTGGCAGGTTTGGGGTTGTGAGGGTTTTCTAATTGGAAAAGATAAGGATTACATTTCAGTTGAAATTTTTTTCATCCCTTTTTTTTTCCCTTAACAACAGTAGCTTATATTACCTATTTTATTTTTTATTATAAAAGCTACTGGCAATTGAACGCACATCCATTTTGCTTGCAAGTGGAAATGTTTTGTGTATAATTGTTTTCTTTGTGCCAAAACCTTTAAATAGACTAAGTAACTGTATCATCCTTTTAAAATTAAGTAAAATCTTTTTCCAAGGATACAAAGTAAATTAATTTTAAAGGTAAAATATATTTCATAGTAGTACAAAATTTTATTTACCCTGCAGGTTATCCTGCTAGATTTGCACAACTCTGCTAGATTGTTTCAGCTCTGGAACATCAGAATTTTTGTGTGTGTGTTGATATTGCAGTTATGCAAATCTATTCTCTGTCTGCCCTTTTAAAATTATTCTAGAAATATAGATGTAAAATATATTTGTGGTAATGAGTAAGCACTAATAGTGAAAAGTGCATTTTGGACTGTAAAGGAAAACCTCACTAGATGGGTTAATGTCATGAGCTCTGAGAAAAAGAGGAGTTCTTTCTTTCCCTTTGCTAATAACTGTAGGATTCTTTTCCCCTTTTCTGCTTGGAGACCCTCCCTGGGTGAAGAAAGACTGTGTGCTTATAAAGAATTTTAAACACCCAAGTATACAACTATTGTTACTTATGACAAAGTCAATGAGGTAATCTAAGTCTTTTAATGTGATCTAAATGCCTTTTAAAATGCTATTTTCCATACATTGTTTGTATGATTGTTCTTTATATTAGCTCCTTGGTTTAATGTATTTAAGCTGTTTGCTTGTGGTCTTTGAAGCTAGTTTGTCTGTAGCTCAGAAAAATCTGCCAGTATGTTTGAACATACGGGCTTTCAAAAGCACACAACATGACAGTTGAGGCAAATCTTTTTTCTTTCTGTAAAAAGTCCTCCAAGAACTTTCAAAATACAATCCACCCTGCTGTTAATATATCAAACCTTATTGCTTCTCACCTCAAGCCATCCTAAAATGCAAAGAAGGAATCAACAAAATGATCTTAACTGTCTTTTCCTAAGTGGTTTTATGATTCTATGTTTCAACTGTTGGAAGGTTTTGCAAGGCAAGACAAAGGTATTGTTCCAAATAAAACTAACACATGTACAAGTTTTAATACAATAATTATTAAATTCAGAAAAAATTGTAGGAAGAGAAAGATGGTGTTACTGAGTGAAATGCCATTGCTTTGTTGGGGGTTTTTTTGGGTGTTTTTTTTTTTTTACAAAATACTAATCAGTTATTTGTTTCTGGGATCTTTCATTCAATGTGTTACTTGAAATTATGTTAAGATATAAAGGCCAATTCAGTAGATACCTTTTTGCTTTCTGTGTGATCTGTGATGAATTTAGGATTCAGTGGGGAGTAATAGCATCTGGCTAGATCTGTACTATAAACAGCACAGAACAAGGCACAAGCTCAAGCAGCCTCCTATCACCTATGCCATTTACCTTCAGGCAGATTTCATGAGGTAGGTTTGTCCCAGTGTCTGGGCAAGATCTAAGAAATAGCACAGCCCAGAAATGGTTCCCAATAGGGAAAATCAACATGCTTTGAGGCGGGAAGATTTTAGCACAGTGGGTATTAGCTGTGCCAAGGACAGGTTCTGATGTTTTGTTTACTAGTACGGATTAAGCTATTGAAATTTAATACATTGTGTTGCCGACATTAGGTTATTTACATAAGCCACAGCATTTTGCTAAACTACAAACATGATCTAGTTAATTCTGGCATTTATTCCTTCATTTTTTCTTGGCCATACTACTTGGAAATACTACTTCATATGCCAATGATTGTTTCTCCATTGTTAAAATATAGTTAATAATGACAGCATTCTTTTAAAAACAATGATGGTGAATGTGCAGAATATATCTAGATAATATTTGAGTTTAATGGAAATATTAGATTGGTAAGTGTAAATTAGTATGAAGGGTCATATAAAGTCATGATGTGCTACATTAGTGTTAATTTCTTTAATCCATTTTAGTTTCAAATGTAAGAAAAATAAAGCAGTCAGTTGCTTGCGTATTTATGCCCTTCCTAAATGTATCACATATGAAAATGCATTGTAAGAAATTATTCTCTTAATTTTTCAGTAATAGGTGAACAAAAATCTCTGTTTGAGAATAGCTTGACATGAAATCCAATCTAGATAATGCTACCTTGAGTTGATTAGCTGAACTTGGCTGAACTGATGTACAGTGGACTACTGATACCTTCTGAGAACTAATGTCTTAACCATACACTCATTGAGACTCCTAATAGGATCTTGAACTGTACCAGGAATTCAATAGGCAGATGACGTGGTTCACAATGCATCCTTGAAAGTTTTTTCTCTACTTTCAAGGCATTGTTAAGAGTAACTAATTCCAGCTATCCAGTCTAGAGGAGGTCAAGAAGCCATTCTCTGATCTGACAGCTATGGGTATAATTATTGTGCAAAATGCATGTGAAGTAGATGAACTTCAGAGTGAATCACTTTGAAGCTTCGCAGATTATCACTGACCTTATTGAATTTGTCCTGCATGTGTAAATCAGTAATATTCCTAGCACTACTAACAGTACTTGATAGAATTTTGCTTTCATTTCTTCTTTTTAATTGCACTGATCATTTTTTGTGTTGAATTAAAAATTAACATAATAATGTGCAATGCCAATGGCAATTAGAAAACAAAAAGTGATAGGCAAAAACTTTTGATGAGTGAATTATATATATTTCTCTGTGTGTATATGTTAATTCATATATACATGCATGCAAATGTATATGTAATTATTAAAATACACACATACAAAATATATATGTATTATTCACAAAATTGTATAAATTAACATAAAAAAATTCCTAATAGATTAGAGTCAAAGGAAAATCCAGAAGAGAAAATATTCAGACACACCAGATGCAGCAAGGTGTGCTCTCTCTCCATTCAATAGTTTTTCTCAAGTGTGAAAAATTAAAGGCAAAAGCCTAGGTTTATACTTTTCTTTTAAGAAAATGCAGTCTGCAGTTTTCAAGTCTCTAGACACCTCTGTAAGAATGATGTTAATGCTGTATTTTTAAATCTTTTCCTCTAGTGCTTGAGGGACCTCCTACAATGCTCAAATGAGGAAATCTGGCTTAGCCTAAGGATTGCTAAATTTTTCCCTGAGGGTGAAGCGCTCTTTTGTGGTCCTTTTTTCCATTAATAGCTAATTGACATATTTTTTCAATAACTTTTTGATGTATCTTACATTAAGACTCTTTGGACTGGTGCACAAAATCAAGTTTCTTTGTGTGTGAGAGAGAATGAAGCAGTCTGTACCAGCAACTGGAGTGGCCTGTGACCTTGGTATGTCCAGCTGCCAGCAGCTTGCACAGATGCAGTGTCTGAGCCTAGCTGCTGGAGATATTCTCCTTGTACATATTTACCTCCATCCTGCTCAGCCAGACATGGGAGCAGAATGAGGCCTTTGGTGCTGTATGTCTTCATCTGGATGCTCTGAGTGTCTGTCTGTGATCTGTGTGGCTGGTAATGCATATATGTGTATATTTATGTTCTGGTTTTGCAGAATCACAGAAGCTTCTGAGTTGGGAAGGGACCCTCAAGGATCATTGAGTCCAATTCTCAGGGATTGAACCCTCAACCTTGGTGTTATTAGCACCATGCTCTAACCAACTGAACCAATCTCAGTTTCAGGGGGACTAGTTAATTGTCTTTCTAGTAACCAGTAGAGTGCTGTGTTTTGGATTCAGTATTAGAATAATGTTGAAACCACACTGATGTTTCAGTCGTTGCAGAGCAGTGCTTTCATGAAGTCAAGTACTTTTCAGTTTCCCATGCTCTGCAGGAGCACAAGAAACTCATAGGGAGCAAAGCCAGAACAGCTGACCTGAACTGGCCAAAGGGATGTTCCATACCACTGAATGTTGATATAAACTAGGAGGAGTTGTCTGGTAGTGGCCAATCACTGCTTGGGGGTGGGATGGGGATCTGTCAGCAGGTGGTGAGTAACTGTATTGTGCATAATTTCTTTCTCTTGGGTTTTATTTCTCTCTCTCTCTTTTAATGACGGTATTATTATTATTGATAATAATAATAATCTAATTGCAATTATTTAACTATTCTTATCTCAATGCACGTGTTTCACCTTTTTTCTGATTTTCTTCCCCATCCCACTGGGGAGCAGGGTGGGATGGGGAGTGAGCATGCTCAAGGTGACATGGCTTATTTCTAAGCACTAATTGAACCCTGTATTCTCTTACTCTCTTACAGTACTTCTAAGAAAAGCATGGCAAATTTTCACACTTTTATAATAAAATAATTCATTATCTATTTTTGGTTTAGTCTGTTTTACTATTTGTTCTACTTATAATTAGTACTTTTAGCAGCAGTATTAAAAATAAACTTGCTAATATTTTTTCCACTTTTCAATAAATGTCTTAAGTATAGTAATGTATCAGTTTGGACTCTTTTTACTAAAAATTCAGTGTGTATTGACAGCTTTCTGCCAGAATTCTGGGTTTATCTGTTTAATAAGACCACATTACAACTTAATCAAAACATTTTTCCAAATTTGTCCGCAGCAGTCTGATCTTCCAAAAGATTTTGGATGTGCCTACCATGGTCTAACATTTAGTCATCTGCCTCCTGTAAGCAAATAACCTTTTGCTGATTTTGATTACTGTCAGGATTTTGTGGTTCTAAAAGGTACATTTTTCATTGAAATATTTTTAAACTTTGAGATCTCTCCTAACAGTATTTGTTTGTTTACAACTTGGTGATTCACGGAATTATAGAATGGCTGAGCTTGGAAAGGATGTCTGAAGATCATCTAGTCCAGAGAGCAAGTTGCATAGGATCACAGGCAGATTTTGAATATCTCTCTGGGCACCCTGCTCCAGTGCTCTGTCACACTCTCAGTAAAGAAGTTTTCCCCCATATTCAGAAGAAACCTCCTGTGTTCTAGTTTGTACTTGTTGCCCTTGTCCTGTCATTGGGCACTGCTGAGAACTTTCTGGTTCCATCCTCTTGACACCTACCCTTAAAATATTTGCACACACTGGTAAGGTCCCCTCTCACTAATCTCTCAACAGGCCCAGCTCCCTCAGCCTTTTCCTCAAAAGAGAGATTCTTCAGTCCCCTAATCATCTTCATAGCCTTCTGCTGGGCCCTCTCTAGTAGTTGTCTTTGTTGAGCTGGGAAGCCCAGAACTGGACATAGCACCCAGATGAGGCCTCACTGGGGCAAAGTAGGTGGCAGGATCACCTTCCTCGATCTGCTGGCAGTGCTCTTCCTAATGCAGCCCAGGGTACCATTGGCCTTCTTGGCCATAAGGGCAAGAAGTTAAAGTGATGAAATAATATATTCGTTTCCTGTGCAATACTCCACATGAATCTTACAGTTAAAAATTTATGTTTTGTCCTTCCTTCAAATAAAAAGACACCCACCTGCTTTCTATATTTGCATTCCATGTGGTAGGAAGTATTTTCTTCTTTCATTCTAAAGTTTAGACTTTCCATTAGAACCAAAGTGTTTCCAGATATTGGAGTTGTATCCTAAACGTAACAACACAGCATTAGCATTAACAAGCACTTAATTGAAAGTATTTAAGCATCAAGGTAAATTTTGATATGGGATTTGTAACATAAGAACATGGAATAGTCACACGTTTGAGTTTATTGTTTAGTTGAAATTTTATCTGCATTTTGGCAACAATGCAGACGTTTGCCACAGAATTAAGTTTTCTCATGTATAAGGGTGAGTTCTTGCTACATAGTGTACAAATTGATTTCCTGAATATTTTTATAGTCTGAGATGCTTGTGAAATTACATGCTAAGTTGATTTTTTTTTTAAATTTTTATTATAAACCATCAGAAAAGGCACTTTCAGGGGAAAAAATAAACAATTAAAAAACCCCAAACAAATACCCTTTTAGTCCCTTTTATTGTAAACAAAATTATACTGTGCCTGAAATTTTTTCAGTTATGCACTTGTGCATAGCATAGACATATATAATATAGTAATAATTTTGCATTAAATTAAACATAATGATAAAGTCATCCCTAATAACTTAAGAAAGTTGAGCATACTATTCTAGAAGCAAGGAAAGTGATAATGAAATGTCATTTTAAGAAAATTAAATTTGTTACCGAGACAGCATAAAATGGCAAGGTAAACAGTTGAAAGTTAGGCTTTTTCAGTATTTAGGTGTTCTGCTGGTACTTTAGGGATGAGATTCTTCCAGACATGCACAAGTAGAATAAGCTTTTATAAGCACAATTTTGCCAGAAGCTAAGACTCACAGAGTTGTTTTTGTTATTCTGTGGTTTGGTTTTTGGGTTTTGGTTCTCCCCCC
>VWZF01005807.1:1238817-1388869 GCA_013396755.1 Sclerurus mexicanus
CATGTACCTTTGAAATAACTTCAGTTCATGCCTAGCCAGTGGTGATATTTTAAATAGGGAAGATGTGTCCAGAAATAATTACTAGTATTTTACAATCTGTTGCAATTACATGCTATGATTGAGAGATTTCATATTATAAACAAAAAATGAATCACTCTTTTTGACAGTGAGGAAAAAAGATTATGTCAAGCACAGTGGAAAACTTTCAATGAAACATAAATCTTGGAAATCTGTCCTTGTCAATAGCATGATACATATTTGACAGATGCCCAAATACAACTACTGATAAACCGAAAAATTAGCATGCATGTACATATCAACATTTTAAACTGAATACTCCATCATAGCAAAGCCTGGCAGAAATCAAGATCACTAGCAGGTGTAGTTCATTAGTAAAAGTTACTCTCATACATAACTGTACCTAATTTCATGACATATAGTATGCAGGGATTGCAATTATCCTACAAACATTTATTGATAACTTCTTTAATATGGTCAAACACAGTCTACAGAGAAGATATACAGGTTTGTTACTCTGTTTACTAGTAACTGTTGTTTTAGTTTCTAGCTACTAAAATGATAATTAATATCAGGATTGTCAAAATAATTTGGATATAGAGACATTGTACTCCACTGTAACATAAATCAAATACAGGTGTGCTGCTTTAATCTCTCGTTAGTTAGAAGCTAAAGGTCTTCATCTACTAAAAAAAGAAAAAAAAAAGGTAAGGTCTAGTTTGGAATTTACTGATGTGGCGTAAACTTTCTTGACTTTTCATTGAAAATGCCCCTGTTTTATTCATAAGTCATGAAAGAAATACATAAATAAGTAACTATCGTTAACATTGCTTCTTGTTGAAAGGAAATATTGCATGGTGCAAAGTGGTAAACAATTTATCTTCCCTGTAGAATAAGACTGACAGAAACCTTTGTGTTTGTTTTGCAGTACTCCTAATGAAAGCTTGGGCTTGCTTACAGGGATTGATTTACCTGCTCAGTTTGTGTATGTGAGTTGCTCAGATACAGGAAGAAAGCTGGCAAAAAAACTCTCATAGCCTAGAGATATCTCTGACCAAGAGACTCAGCTATAATGTTGCCTAATTGTGTAGGATAGTTTGATGTATTCCACTTACAAAACCTTTTTATATAAGTTGGATTTTTAAGTGACAACTAAATGAAATTAATTCCACAATTAGGTTGCTGTAACTCTGCATTGTATAAACCACTCATCTTAGGAAGCAATTTAAATAGTGAAATTGTTCCATCTATGTAATTCTTAGAGGTAGGCTAGTAATTATGGCATTAATGCCTCCTCTTTTGTCTTACAGCTGCCAAAAATATGGAAACATTAAGTCATGACTGTGAATGGCTTTTCAGAAAATAATCTCAACCAAATAAATGTATATAACAGTGGATAATGCTTGCAATAGCTAATGACTATTAGCTGTTGAATTGAATAAGTAATGAATGTACCAGGGCAGTGCACAGGACTGGAAAAGTATCTATACAAGTCATTGAGCTATTTAAACTGTTTCAGATGATAGCAGTTACCTATAGTTGGGGTTGGATTTTTTAATTTTCTTTTTTTCACCTTTTTTTTTTTTAATTGTATTGTATTTTTTAAACTAATGATAGGATTACCTGTTCATTTACTTCTTCCCTCCCCCTCAAACTTCCGCTGTGGAGGAGTACTCTGGTATCAAAAATAGTAACACACAGCAACAAATACTGAGGAGATAAACTCACCATGTCACTTTTACTGACATGAGGTTGTACTAGAGCTATTCAAATTTAAGCCCAGAAGTGAACAGTCATAATGGCCTTAAAAGATTTCTCAGAGATACCATATGTTAACACACTCATTTGGGCTCTGTATGAAACATGATCAGGCCAGGCATGAAATATGAGCGGGTTTGTTCCACTGATGTGAATTCATTGTAATAAATTCAGTTTTATAGTACTACTATGTCAGTAGCTTTACTGGTATTAAAGTGATTGAAGAAAAATCTTAGTTGAGCTCTATATTGTTGTTCTATGTCACTATGTTTGATTTGTTGAAAATGCAAATTTTATGTAGTTTTATGTGTCTTGCATATGTGGAACAACAGTTTTTCACTTTTTGAATATGTAAGTTGTTTTAATTTGTTAATTTGGTTTGACAATTTTGAAGATGTACTATAAAACACAGGTGAAGCCAGCATACGTATGCATAACTTCTATTTAAACTCATGTAGCAAAAAAAATTCTAAATATAAATGTAAAAGATTGTAGTACCTACTTAATTACTTTCTTCATGATTTTTGGCTGTTTAAACCCAGAAGTATGTTCAAGTCGGGGACGTAGAAGACTGCTCTTTGCTGTAGGCAGTATATTCCCTACCTTTGGATTCATGTGAAGCAACAGCACTAAATATATTCTTAGAACTTTATTTGTCTAAGTAAGATTACTTTCATCTAAACAGACTTTAAAATGTAATTTACAATTGAATTTGGGTAATATCTACATTCTTTTTAGTTAAAAAAATGATCCAAATTGTACTTAATGCTACTTATTTATTTATTTTAAGGTGCTCAGTTGTTTTTTATTGTATTTGCATTTCATCCAAATAATCATAAAATAATGAAAATCTTTCTTGCTTTTTGGTCTGTGGTGCAGATGTAAACAGCCTTACAGATATTTTTAAAGTGGGTTGATTAAAAGTCCATTTCTAGTCTCTATATTAATCTTCCTATTTCCATTGAATATTAGATTGATTAAGAAGGAATAATAAGTTATAATATTAAAATGCACTGCTATATTTTATAACAATATTATAATGGAATATGATTAATGTAATATATTTTGGTATTGTGATGAAGATAACATTAATGACAAAATTGTATAAGATATTATTGCAAGTTTTAGATATTTTTCTCGTAATAAGTTGTATAAGAGAAGTAAAGATATGTTCTACAATCAGTGGTTATTTTTAGGTATCCTTTCAGAGAGACTGGATCTGATATATGTCATGTTATTTATGTTGCATGAATAACCCATGATAAAACTATTTAATTGATTCCTGAGGGATCTAAAAAGTTTGAGAAATTGTTTAGCATTTCTCTTTGGTAATCATACCTTGTTGCTATTTGATAGCTTTGTAAAGGTTGCAGGCATTCTTAAAGATGTAATATTTTTAATCCATTTCTTAATGACTGATATGAAATTTAATCTTTTGTCTTTTCAAGTATAGTTGAACTAGAATTTTTTTTTTATCCTAAAGAAATAAGTAAGTATAAGAAAATCTACCGATTACTATTTGAATAGTAATACAGTTCACAACTACGCTGTTCTGTGTACACTGAGTTTGATTCAGATAGTCAGGGAATGGAAGGCTCTGCAAATTAGTCCATATCCACTGAAATAAGCTTGACATTTGAAGACACACATTCAGAAAGAATAAACAAGCACATGCAGTAAAAAAAAATCAAGTAGACTTGAGATTTGACTAGGCAGGCACCTTTGAGATGCAAACAGTGACAATATATATTAGCTTGGTATATAATGAGCCTGATTAAAATAAATCTTATTCTAGTTATTAATTCTTAATTTTGAAGTGGTATGAGGTTTGCTGAAGCTAGTTGGAAGTGCATGCTTACAGTTCTACAGAGGTGAGAAATTAAAGGATTACATATTTTGTTATAGAAGCACGTATTTTTATAACATTTGACAAGTTCCTGAATAATCCATATGGATTAAAGGTAAAATATAATCAAGTAATCATTGCTAGCATGTATTAAAGCTGTCCTGAGACAGCGAGAGAATTTATGCAATTTATTTTATGTCCAGTCATCAAAGATATGCAAAAAATTGAATAGGTTTTATCTCTCTGTATTTGGCCTGCAGTTTGTTTCTCTTGTTCTCTATCTAAATAAAAAGTGGAGAAGGAAAAGAAAGATAATGGCCCTCCGAAAAATTGCTGTGATACAGTAGCCTAAGAAAAAAATCAGAAACTTAATCAGAAGTCAGTGTTCTTACAAAATATTCCTGGACACTCCTCTTCATATACACTAGTGTTACATTAAATTGAATGTAGAGAGAAACATAGTTCAGAAATGTAGACGTCCCTTTTGTCATCCCTGGAGCTCAGTTTCCAAAGGAGACTTGCTGCAGTGTTAAGTACTGAAATGCATAAACATTGAGTATCTAAAATTAAAAAAGATACTCAGGTTCCTCGAATGTCTAATGCAAAAGGCTAAGTACCACAAAATGGAGATCCATAAAAGCCATCATATTGAGAGTCCTCATAAACTAGCCAGTTTAGGGCAGGTGAGGAGAAGAAATGCCTTCCTTAAATATTGTGTTTCTTCATATGTATTTCTGGAAGTACCTTCATCTGTGTTGGAGTACCAGGCCAGACTGTCCCGTACCTGTATCTCTTTAAAGAAGTCAAACATTCACGTGTGCTGTAATACCTTTGTATATGCCCTGTGCAAAATGCCTGATCACAAAGATCTGGCTTCTCTGTGCTGTTCACAGTTAGTTATGTGGTCAGACCACTCATACTCTGCTCTTGATTACTCCTCCAGGTCAAGGTCTTACCTGCTTTGGGGATCCAGAGACTAATCTGTGAAGGAAAGTGTTTCAGCTACTTCAACTTTCAAGAAAAATTAAACAAAAGGCAGAGAAGTGCAAAGAAATAACTTTAATGGGAGAAGAAATAAATCTGAATTCCAGGTTTTGTTTTTCTATTTGTGTCACACTTTGGATAAAAAAATGGTAAAAAATTTTCAAATCACAAACAGTAACATGGAAAAAGTAGATAGAATAGATAGTAGATAGTGATTTTTTTTTTTCCTGTTCTTTAATGTAAGCACTAATTATGCCACAGGTTGCCCTCTAGCTCTCTGTAACCGTACATAATATTGAGGCTTCAACTGGAGGTTCCATACCCACAAGTTTGTAAACTAAGGGCAGTATTTAACTTGGATGTGTGTATGCCTACTTTTTTATTTAATTCAGTCTAGCATGTCACTCTTATTGCCTGATTTCAACCTCTATAGATAGTAATTTTACAAATACTGTGGTAGACAAAAACAAGATTAGTGGCTTGGGTTTTGTGCTGCCATGCATGCATATGAAAAATTCATTAGATCTTTTTCATATTGATCATAGGATGAAGAGCATAGCTTGGGTATGTGCTGGGTTAATGAGTGCTAGCTATTATGGAACATGGAGTCCTTCATTGCTTGTGAGTTAAATTCCTAGGTTGTAGTGATTTTGCAATGTAGAAGCTGAAACCATCAAATTCATCTTAGGTAGGATTCACCAAATTGTCAATCTTAATTGCTGTTTTCGAGATTAGCAAAAAATGAATTGTCGCTTTAAAACAGCAGGGCAAAATAACCTACAATTTATTTCTTTATTTCAGAGATGTCTTTCCCACTGATTTGCAGATGCAGGCAGGCATGTCAGGGCCATGATATTTGTGAATGTCACCAAAAGATATATGACACTCGATAGATCTGTAACAGGCAGCGGGAAGAGATTGTATGCTGCTTGCCACTGAACTCTGTGCAAGCTCCCTAAAAGCTTGTCTTGCAACAGGACATGGATTGAATCATTCATAGTTTACTAAAGGACAGGTGTGCATGCATGTGTGTTGTGATCTCCCACCTTACCAAGTGTAGTACTTAACTGAACCAGAATTTTAAGCTGAGAATTTTAAAGCATTCAGCTTACTGTGGTCTTTGACATGATTTGATAATGTGTTTCAAGCTCTGGCATGCTACCTGTGCTGCGGAATATCAACACATAATACAGTAGCACAATATAATTTTATTGAAATGTATGCTAACCACAATATTCATAAAATACTTTCTTGTCCTTTTTTGAAAGCCATTTCCATCACTCATATATATGATTTCTGTTTACATAAAGTCCCTGTATAAAAATTAAATGCTGGAAGGAAATGTCTCTTAATAAAAGAGAGGTCTGCATCCCTGTATGTATTTGTGTACATGCTCTGAATGAGGAACTGGGTCAGCTAATTTGCTTAGTTTATCCATATAGATATGGCCATTTGTCATTACAAGATAGTTAACACATGACACAGGCATCTCTCTTAGGCATAATTCAAGCCATCCATTCAGAAAATAGATCACTGTTACAGAAGGAATTGAAAACATCTGTGATCAGCTAGTGCTGGGATGGAAAAGCCTTTGTCCTGTTACACACTATGAAGCATGCACTGTACTTTTTTTCTTTCCTCTCTTTTTTTCTTTTTTTTTTTTTCCCCTCCTTCTCTCTCTTAGGCATCCCACTAGTAAATCCAGCACTGCTCTTTTGTAGACTGAAGGTGCATTATTCCTAGAGTAGTATGGCATTGAGGCAGAAGAGAGCTCCTATGTCAGTGGTAGTGGCACTAGTTTAGTGGACTTTACAAAGTGGCATTTGTTGGAGAATTACATGCTACTGATAGCAGCAGCAGCCAAAGGAATTACAGCCAGAGCTGCCTGCAAGATATGGGAGTTTTCCCTCCATAGTATATTGACGAGCCAGCAACGGAATGACCTTCCACACACAACACCACTCCACATGGCTCAAGGGCCAATGCACAAAAGGCATTTATTCACCTGGGGCTCGGGCTTTTACAGGGTCCCGAGGGAAGGTTCTGGAACTTGGAGGTGATTGGATAGAACAGGGGCGGAGTGGGTAACCAGGCAACCGAACAGCCAACCAGGGGCAACTCACCAAAGGCGGGAAAGTGAACCAAGGGGGAAGCAGGGTCCAGGGCAAGGGCGGGAAACTCTGAGGGGGAAGAAGACAACATGGAGGGGAACCGGGGATAAAACAACACAGGATCCGCCATGTTGGGGATCAACCTGAGGGGCGCACATAGGGAAATAACCATGGGGAAAACCATAAACAGGGCAGGTTCCACTTTCTATGAATGATCGTGTACTCGCAACTTGATCCCTTTACGAGCAATCGTATGCAGGATCAAGAAATGTCCGTAAGCAATTGAAGTTCAGTCCTTTCTTCAAGCCTCTGCCGTGAATGTCCGAGGCTTCGCAGTCTCTGCTTGGTCCTTGGCCTCTTTGTAAGTCCACGTTTGAAAGTTTCTTTTCCACATCTCATAGCTATCATGTTCTCCCAGTGTATCAGAACTCTTCTGTGTGGTGTGGGTTTTGTCAGTTTCTGAATGTACAATCTTTAGCGTCTGTATTTGTAAAAATCTGATTTTGTGTGGAAGTGCATGCCTAAATGGTGGGTGGTGATAAAACCACAAGTTATTTTATGTGCATCACTTCTGAATTAAAATTCTATCAAATCTGTATTGGTAGGTTGTACCTAAGTCTGAAACGATCCCCTTTATTTGTTTTGCTTAAATTAATTTGAGTTCAGAATTCCTCTGTTCTATGTTTTTATCATGTATCCATATAGTATAGGAAGTAAAATATTTAACATTATTTTAATGATGGAGCAAATCAAGTCAATACATTTATCATAATAATTTTATAATTTAAAAAGAAATAAAACTGTCAGGGATTGTTATTTGTATGGCTGTTAAGTGCTGTTAAGGCCCTATTATGAAAGAAAGTTAATATCTTATAATTTTAAGCCTTTTGCCTTGATGTTCTTCCATATTCTATCCACTTGCTTGACTTACAGAATCACAGAATAGTTATGATTGGAAGGGACGTCTGGAGGTCATCTAGTCCAAACCCCCTGACAAGGCAAGGTCACCTTGAGCAAGTACACAGGAATGTATTCATGTGGGTTTTGCATGTCTCCAGAGAGAGACACTCCACAGCCTCCCTGGGCAGCCTGTTCCTGTGCTCTACCACCCTCAATGTAAAGTTCTTCCTCATGTTGAGGTGAAACTTCTTATGTTTTAGTTTATGTCCATTGCTCCTTGTCCTATCAGTGGGCACCACTGAAAAGAGTCTGGCAGCATCATCTTGTCACCTGCCTTTAAGATATTTATATATATTATTAAGGTCCTCTAGGCTAAACAGGCTTAGCTTCCTCAGCGTCTCCTCCTGAGAGAGATGCTCCAGACCCATAATCATCTCTGTGGCATGCCAATGGACCCTCTCCAGTAGCTTCTGGTCTTTCTTGTACTGAGGAACCCTTAACTGGACATAGACCTACAGTCACACCTAGTGAAACTCTCAATATTATCTATGAGTGAGGAATTTAAATAATACAATAAAAAAAATCCATGAATAAAGGTTATAAGAATTATTCTTAAATTCTCAGCAGAATTCTTCATTTACAAAATGTATCAAAGTAAGCTCATTCTCATTAATTTTAATACTGCTGGTTTTTTCACTGTGAATAGTGTTAATCATACATCAAATTATCAGTTTCTAAAAACACATAGTTTCAATTGTAACCAGCCACACCAGAACCTTATTTTTATTTTTGAGAAGCACATCTGATGCCAGGCACATGACCTGAGTCTCTTTGTAGACCCGAAAGCATAGTATTTCTGACTGCTCACATTTTTTCACCTCTACAGGGGAATAGATTATGCATCACAGTATTCATTCACAACTATCTTCAGGCTCAGACTGAGTCCATTTCTGTTATACCTGAGTTATAAGATTCCAACATCTTGTTTACCACCTGGTAAAAAAATGGCTTTGGGAAATAAGGGGATTATTTAAATTATACAGGAGAACTATTTTGTTATATTATGTTTGACCACTTAAGTAATTCACAAAGGCTCAGTGCAGTTCATCATCTGGAATAAGTTTGTCATCAGCTGGACATCAAGGAAGCTGAAAGTCTGTGCTTTGTGTGTGTGAGGTTGCATTTAGGTACTGAGGCCAGTAGTATTATCCTCCTGTACAACAGTCTTTGTCTCAGACTTCCCAGATGATAACTTCCACTGTAAATGCCACAGCAGACTCAAAGGTGTTTCTCGTCCAACTTAAACCTTGCTAGTAGCTTGTCTGCCATGAACAGCTACCCCATGAACTTTTGTTATTTGCCTACATTCGTTAATGGATAGGATCAAAGTGGAGAGTCTTTTAAAGGAATTAATGTGAATTATTATTATGAAACAAAAGAATAAAATTAAACTATGGAAAATAGCATGTAGGTCATGAACAATGCAGAAAGAATATAATTTTGGTGTTTGATTTTAGAAAAGGAAGCACTTGGACTTTTGTAGGGAAGTTAAGGTTAGATTAAATGCAGTTTTTAATTTCTGAGTCATAATAATCTTTTTCTACCAACTTTTGGTTGGTAGAAATGTGGAATCATAATATGCCAGAAAATATTTAATCAGAGTCTTAAAAATTTTTATGATGACAATTTGTCTTTGTAATGGAGAGGGTGTATCTCCATTGCATTACCAGCTGAGTAATTGAAGTATGAATGTACTGTGCGTGCATTACAAATGCTTGATGCCAGTGATGTATGCAGGACACTTGCCTGCTTTATGTATTTATTTAGCATAAGAGCATTAAGAGGCTTGGAAGAAAATAAGTCAACCTTTTTTTCCCCCTCCCCCCCAATAATGAGAAGCAAGCAGTGTCACAAATAAAAGGGATTTAATTTGTGCAGTGGCACAAATTAATTATACAAATAAATATATAAATATTTATTTAAGTAGATTATGTAAATAAATATATTTATATATGTATTCCAACTTGGAATAAAAATCTTCATTAACTAAAAATGCATGATGAATGAGGACAATAATTTTGATGGGATTGGGGAAGGAGGGGGAAACAATGTCTGTCTAAAGAAGGAACCTTACTTACTTCTGAAAGAACCTTACTCCGGGTCTAAAGCTAAGCTGTTTCCTATCTGTAGGAATTTTGTCTACTTTTATGATAGTAAAAAGAAAGAGGGAAGGAAAGCAGAGCTGCTGGATTTTGCTTCAGTGAAGCAGGCTCCCTTGAGTTTTGAGCTAGAAACAGAGAAATACAATTGTCAGTAACTTAAGGAAAGGTGCTTGTGCTTCTTGATCTCCAATGGCGTATGTATTTAAAAATTGGTATCTCCTGTGACATCTTCCCTGGATTGTGTTTTGAAGAAGAACAGGTTGCCTTTTTCCAGGAGGGTGATTTATAATGTATATGTGCCTAGTACCTACTTGTAGCCTCTTCTTTTCCTGTATACTCTGTGATACAAAAAGTACATTCAAACAGCAAGGTCCAGTATGATAAAAAGTTCCGTTAGCACTGAGAACGCATGAAAATATAGCAGTAAGTTTCCAAGTCATTAAAATATGTCAGTGTGTAACTATGAGAACTCTATGTTCGAGTTAATCATCAGCTTTCCAAGAACGGCTGGAACAAGCTGCTCCCTCTGTTTGGGAAAAAGCTGAAAAAGTAGAAGATGCACCATTAGCTGTGGGTGGGAGAGAGAGCTGTCAAACCAGCATCTTTCTCTGTTGCATAGCTAGGCTGTTCAGAGGCAGAATAGATTAAAGATGGTGGGGGCAGGGGATGGGAGTGTAATTTGTCAAGGATATATGACAATGGTTTGTAGTGGTACCATTAGTCTGTAGTTGTCAGGTCCCTGGTGTGACTGGTATGATGAACCTTTAAAAACTATCTCTCCTTCAAAAGTTTTCTCTGGATTTAGGAAGTGTTTGGAACTTGAAATAGGGTTTATAAAATGATCATCTTTATGTTGAAATGAGTTTCAGAAAGGATAACGAGAATGATTTTAGGTATGAATTTTGTACTGTTATGCACTGCAGTAAATTGTTGCATTTTTACATGATGAGAAAAACAGTAAGAGGTCTTAGTTACATTTCAAAGGCATCTTAAGAAGCAATGTGTACATTTGGAAAAGAATCTAAAAGAAGTCTTCCTTTGATTGGTGGGTGTTGTGCAGAACACAAGAATATGGACAAAATATTCAATGTCTTAGATCCTGTGAGGCAACTCAGCTGTCAGGAAAAAAAAAATCTTTTATTTCTGGTTTAGTTTTTATTTGAATTTATCATGTTTAGTCCTGATTTGGAGATCTGGATTTTCCAGGGAAAATAAAAAGGGAGAATATGTGAGAGAAACAGTCCTGCAGAGACCAAGGTTAGTGCAGAAGGAGGAGCAGGACGTGCTCCAGGCACTAGAGCAGAGGTTCCCCTGCAGCTCATGCTGAAGACCATGGCGAAACAGCTGTGGCCCTGCAGCCCACATAGGACCATGGTGGAACAGAGGTCCACCTGCCACCCATGGAGGACACCAGGCCAGAGCAGATGGATGGCTGAAGGAGGCTGTGACCCTGTGCAAACCTGTGCTGGAGCAGTCTCCCAGCAGGAGCTGTTGCCCCACGGAGAGAGGAGCCCACACTGGAGCAGGTTTACTGGCAGTCGTTGATGCTATGGGGGACCCATGCTGAGAGGATGCATGATGGAGCAGGGAAAGAGTGTGGGGATTCCTCCCCCCTGAGGAGGAGGGAGTGTCATAGACAATGTGCAAGCTTACTGCAACCCCCGTTCTCCCTCCCTCTGTGCTGCTGAGGGAAAGGAGGTAGAGAAGTCAGGAGTAAAGTTGAGCCCAGAAAAAGGGACTCAAGGGGAGAAGGTGTTTTATTTCTCATTATCCTCCTCTGATTAGATTGGTAATAAATTAAATTACTTTCACCAAGTTGAGTCTGTTTACTATGACAGTAATTATTGAGTGATCTCTCTCGTCATCTGCTTATATATTAAGTGTCTCGTGCTGTTAAAATGAGATCTGACATTCTGAATTAAAAAAAAAACAACACAACCAAACCTAAAAACAAAAAAGCAACCCAAAATCCCTTTATAATGCATAACTAAACTTAAAAGACCAAATTTAATACATTATCATGTGTAAAACTAAATGAAGTCAGTTCTGCAAACTTGCTTTTTACTAGAAGCATGCTTCAGGGAATTTTGCATAACTTGAGCACAACGGTTGTGAACAATTTTTTGGACTGGAAGTGGTATATAAAATTGAAATTTTATCAGTAATGGCACCGTTTCTGTCTGGGCTACCTGTCGTTTTACCTCTCAGAATACATAAATTGGAAAGTGAACGTCTCCATTAGTGGCACAGACCTGTAACCTTTTAATTGGAAACTTCTGTATCAGCATGCTTCTATGTATTACATCTTCACAAAAATGTAAAGCTTTTTATAAGTGAATATAGTTGAAAAAATCTTTCCTTAAAAGATAAGTATTTGGTATGGCTTTTAAGACAGTTTCCATCTGTAATGTAAAACAGTATCAAAATGGAATTTTCTAACCTTGTCAAATAAAAGCATTACATTGTGGCATTATTAGGTCTATTGGGGAAAAAAGCCCCACCACCCCAACATCCCAACNTAACTATGAGAACTCTATGTTCGAGTTAATCATCAGCTTTCCAAGAACGGCTGGAACAAGCTGCTCCCTCTGTTTGGGAAAAAGCTGAAAAAGTAGAAGATGCACCATTAGCTGTGGGTGGGAGAGAGAGCTGTCAAACCAGCATCTTTCTCTGTTGCATAGCTAGGCTGTTCAGAGGCAGAATAGATTAAAGATGGTGGGGGCAGGGGATGGGAGTGTAATTTGTCAAGGATATATGACAATGGTTTGTAGTGGTACCATTAGTCTGTAGTTGTCAGGTCCCTGGTGTGACTGGTATGATGAACCTTTAAAAACTATCTCTCCTTCAAAAGTTTTCTCTGGATTTAGGAAGTGTTTGGAACTTGAAATAGGGTTTATAAAATGATCATCTTTATGTTGAAATGAGTTTCAGAAAGGATAACGAGAATGATTTTAGGTATGAATTTTGTACTGTTATGCACTGCAGTAAATTGTTGCATTTTTACATGATGAGAAAAACAGTAAGAGGTCTTAGTTACATTTCAAAGGCATCTTAAGAAGCAATGTGTACATTTGGAAAAGAATCTAAAAGAAGTCTTCCTTTGATTGGTGGGTGTTGTGCAGAACACAAGAATATGGACAAAATATTCAATGTCTTAGATCCTGTGAGGCAACTCAGCTGTCAGGAAAAAAAAAATCTTTTATTTCTGGTTTAGTTTTTATTTGAATTTATCATGTTTAGTCCTGATTTGGAGATCTGGATTTTCCAGGGAAAATAAAAAGGGAGAATATGTGAGAGAAACAGTCCTGCAGAGACCAAGGTTAGTGCAGAAGGAGGAGCAGGACGTGCTCCAGGCACTAGAGCAGAGGTTCCCCTGCAGCTCATGCTGAAGACCATGGCGAAACAGCTGTGGCCCTGCAGCCCACATAGGACCATGGTGGAACAGAGGTCCACCTGCCACCCATGGAGGACACCAGGCCAGAGCAGATGGATGGCTGAAGGAGGCTGTGACCCTGTGCAAACCTGTGCTGGAGCAGTCTCCCAGCAGGAGCTGTTGCCCCACGGAGAGAGGAGCCCACACTGGAGCAGGTTTACTGGCAGTCGTTGATGCTATGGGGGACCCATGCTGAGAGGATGCATGATGGAGCAGGGAAAGAGTGTGGGGATTCCTCCCCCCTGAGGAGGAGGGAGTGTCATAGACAATGTGCAAGCTTACTGCAACCCCCGTTCTCCCTCCCTCTGTGCTGCTGAGGGAAAGGAGGTAGAGAAGTCAGGAGTAAAGTTGAGCCCAGAAAAAGGGACTCAAGGGGAGAAGGTGTTTTATTTCTCATTATCCTCCTCTGATTAGATTGGTAATAAATTAAATTACTTTCACCAAGTTGAGTCTGTTTACTATGACAGTAATTATTGAGTGATCTCTCTCGTCATCTGCTTATATATTAAGTGTCTCGTGCTGTTAAAATGAGATCTGACATTCTGAATTAAAAAAAAAACAACACAACCAAACCTAAAAACAAAAAAGCAACCCAAAATCCCTTTATAATGCATAACTAAACTTAAAAGACCAAATTTAATACATTATCATGTGTAAAACTAAATGAAGTCAGTTCTGCAAACTTGCTTTTTACTAGAAGCATGCTTCAGGGAATTTTGCATAACTTGAGCACAACGGTTGTGAACAATTTTTTGGACTGGAAGTGGTATATAAAATTGAAATTTTATCAGTAATGGCACCGTTTCTGTCTGGGCTACCTGTCGTTTTACCTCTCAGAATACATAAATTGGAAAGTGAACGTCTCCATTAGTGGCACAGACCTGTAACCTTTTAATTGGAAACTTCTGTATCAGCATGCTTCTATGTATTACATCTTCACAAAAATGTAAAGCTTTTTATAAGTGAATATAGTTGAAAAAATCTTTCCTTAAAAGATAAGTATTTGGTATGGCTTTTAAGACAGTTTCCATCTGTAATGTAAAACAGTATCAAAATGGAATTTTCTAACCTTGTCAAATAAAAGCATTACATTGTGGCATTATTAGGTCTATTGGGGAAAAAAGACCCACCACCCCAACATCCCAACTGACTTTTGACTTAATTAGAAAACACAGAACTAACAAACTTCAACTTTACATGTATTTCAATTTTCTGCAAACAGTAGATTATGATTTCTTTTTTTCAAAATTTAAAAACAGTCTATTGATATTTGCAGCTGCTCAATCTCAATCTTTATTTGGAAGTTCTATTTTTTGACTCTCAGTCAAGGCTGTGCTGGACTGCTGAGCCCATTTACTTCTTCATCTGTGGTAGAGCATCTAAATTGCTGGGGGCTGTAAGTATTGGAGAGAGAAGCTGTAAGTAAAATTAACGGAAGGTAGAGCACAATACTGGTAGGACTACCAATGGAGGTGAGCAAAAGCTTAGGCTATTTTTAAGACTAGACACTGGACTGTGGAGAAAGAGTAGAGGAAATAGGAAAAGTCTGAAGTAGTTGTTTAGAAACAGTAGAGGATAAAAGCTGAGAAAGTGAGCAGAGATAAAGGATCAATTGAACACTTAAAGAACCAACCAAACAAACATCTGAACAGTTTAAGTGGTTCCTAGAGCACAGGACATAGGACAAACTCATGTCATTAATAACAGTAATAAATTCTGGAAAAAATAGGGGAAGACTGAGGGAAGAGAAAGCATTTGTCAGGAACGTAACTGAATTCTGTAAGTAGTTGCTTTCAGAATAATGAGATTTTTTAGTAATTTTTCATTAATTGAACCAACTTTGTTAAACCTTTTATTTCTACAACAAAAGAAGGCAAAAATAAGACATTAAAAAGAAATGAAATCTGCAAAACACAAGTATTTCAGAAGGCTATGGAATCTTTGTGTGTGTTGGTTTATCACCACTGACAGTAGAGAGGTTGATGCTTGGAGCTTAGGTTGGGTCTTTATCTGATGAAGGGTCATAGATAGAAAAAATGCAATCAAGGGTAATTTGAACTGAACCAAAACACATGCCTTGATTTGTATATCTTATTAGTAACCTGGAAAATTCATACTGTGAACAAACTATTCCTTCTCTAACTATACTGCATTTCTGTTGAACTGCCTTGTTGAGCATTTTTTTTCCTGTCAACTACTTAACAAGGCACATATTTCTTCTCTGTAGAGGCAGTTTAATGTAGTGCAGTTGTCCCTTCTCATTGTCCTTTCTGTGTTCCTGAAGGCCTGCTTGAACAATTTGTTTGAGATAACACAATGAACTGATATCTAATATTTTGTTTCTCGGGGCTGGTAATATTCTTAAGATGTACAGAAACACACAACAACAGAGGATTCATGTGTATTTTTGCTAGGCACATGGATGGCCTAGTGACTGAGTTTCACCTGATGGTGTCCAAAGAATGAGTTACATTGCAATTATCTTGATCCACAAACTGCCTTTAGGAGAAAACACCATTGTAAAGTATACCTTACACAGATTTATCTCTAGAACAAGAACAACAAGTTAATAATGTGCTCTGGACTCCATTTAATTATTTTTTTTCTTTTACATAGAAAAAGAATCCCCAAGACAGCAGCAATGGCTCTCTGAGCTAACGTGGTATAACTAAAAAAAAAGTCCTATTTGATATCCTGATTTATTTTTTTTTAATCAAACCCTTCTACCTGCTGAAACTCTGGGCAGAGTCTGTAGTTGCAGATATTGCTGCAGGTAGCAGAGTGAAAAGCATAGCTTTTGTTCACAGAATTTTAGCCTTACTGTTGCTGTAAGAAAACTTTTTTTTTTTTTTTTTTGCAAGTGATTGCTAATGAGAGCCATAACTTTTGACAGTTCATCTTAGTTTGGTAATTGCAATTCCACAGGTTATTGATTTCTAAGCATTCAATAAGCAATTTTTAGAGAAAGAATTGTGTGAAGATGTTTTTCACTCATATATGGAACATTTCTTCTGGTTTTGCAAGTTATAAATAGCAAAGCAATGTGTTTTTTTAGTGAAGAACTGGATATGTTTTGTTTCTTGACTATGTATTCTGGATATGTACCCAGTAATATATACTAAATTACATTAAACAGGTTTTGAATAGGTGTGCATAAAACTAAAAATAAAAAAAAGGTTAATTATAGTAGGATTTGATATTCCAGTAACAATGAAATGGCATGACATTTTCTGATTAAAAAACGGCCTTCAGTGGAATGCAGATCAAATGTGTCCCAATTGAGTATTTAAAATACCTAAGTACTCTGTAAAGTACTCTGGTATATACAGTGATGCCAATCTCTTATTTACTGCACCTCTATAAATGTAATTTCAAGAATGGAAACATTTCTAAATCTAAGCCTCTGGTTATTCAGAGAAATGTGGTATAGTTTCAAGACCTATTTCTAAGTATGGGTTTTTTTCTTTTGAAATTTATTCAGAATATGGTTTAAGTATTGGTGTTTGCTGTTGCTGATTTCAAATGTTTGCACCTTAAGAGTGGCAGTTTACTAATTACTTAGCAAGAAAGATAGAGGTAGCTAACTCTCTATGTGAAGTCCCTATTTTTCCTTGGATTTTCTCTGTAACTCCTCAACAGCATTACTGTAAGATAAAGGTTTTAATTTCTCTAATCTTATTCAAATGTGCTTTTTCTAGTAAAAGAGGAGCACTGTGGAGTCAGATGTAGATTCTCCAAGATAAGGGTTTTTTTCTATTTACACTATTTTGAGATCTTTAAAGGCTCAAAGACTGGATTTTCTCAGCACCTTTGGGCTCATCTTTAAATATTTCTTTTTTGAGGGGAAAATGCTGTTCTTAGCACTGAAAATTAGTCTGTACAACCTTGCTAAGGTGGGTGTTTTCCTTTCTTTTATTATGCGATATGTATGCACTCTGGTTTGCCATTTCATAAGGAAACATTTGAGATTGCTGGTTATTTGCAATGTTGATAAATTTTGTGAGCCTTTTCATTTTCTCATGCTACAGTATCACACTTCAGTATCATTGTTGTAATATTGTGAAAGATTTGGTTTTCTTATTTCTGTACTATTAACTAAGTAATTTAAAGATAAATTGTTCTAGTTTGAACAACCCTCAAATGTTTGAAATTCCCACGCTAAGTTCAGGCTTTTCAATTGCCAGCTGAGCAATATTATGCAAAAAGTCCATTTGAAGTCTGTCCCATTCACTGATTACAGGATCTTGAGGTGCACAAATGCTAAAAAGGGTTTTGAAAGACTCAGGGAATTTTCAGTCACATTTGTGTTGGAGTTGCTGCTGAATGCAATCAACAAGCATCTCACTGCACGTGTGGTCCAGTTTGCATGCACCTAAATAAAAGCTATATATTCAAAGAGAAAATGTGATTTTCATATCACTAATTGGCCCTAAGTACTTATACATGCCTTTCATAAACTGGTAGAAAATAAATGGTATTTGCTTGAACTAATTCCTACTTGAACAAGCTGCTATCTGAATTTAAAGCATTGATTATGCAGGCAGAGCTTTTATAATGAAACGGAGGTAGTTCCTGAATAGGAAAAGTAGCAGGCTTTTTATCTGGACTTTCTCAGAAAATAAATAAAAGATTAACTTGTTGTCTTCTATTAAGCTCATTGCTTACTATTTTTCAGGATAGTCATTTAAAATATGGTAGGCCTTTGGGGTCTTTTGAGCAGTCATTTAGTGACTTGTGAAGTGACAGGTATACTGAGTTAGACAGTAGAAAGTGTTGTTTATAAATGGCAGCCAGGAAATAAGGCAAAATTTGTGGAAAACACTGGCTAGGAATTCAAGAGCAAAATAGTCTAAGCTCACTGCAGCCCAGTCTTACTTCATAAGACTAGCATAAATTCAGCCATGGTACTTCTCTTTCTCTGACCTGGAAAAGGCAACATTTTGAATAGCCAAAAAGAGTCAGGACTAGCATCCGATCTGTTAAAATGTAAACTGACTTAGGCCTACCTTCTGGATTAACAAACAATATGAACCCATTAAGATCTGCTTATTCCTGTTATTTCAGTTTCTCAGAATTGCTGGGTTTGTCACTTTTAAATTCCCCAAGGGAGAGGAAGAAATGTGTCTGGTTAAGCCTACCAACCTCATTTATTAGGCACCGATTTATTTCTTGCAAATTACTTGTTATTCTAATTCTCCAGTAATAAAACTAAAGAAGTCTGTGTAGGAGTACAATCAAAGTTAAGTGGGCAAAAAAAAAAGGAAATAAAAAAGCTGAAATATCTACCCACTGCCCATTCTAATGAGCTTAGCTCTATCATTAGAGTTGTGCGGGAAAGCATTTGTTGATCAGTCAACAATGTGAAAATAAACTTGGATTTCTGATCAACACATTTGGCAGTCCAAATTACATAGGAATGCATAAGACATTTATGTGACTCACAGAATGAATATGTTTGTTTTATCCATTAGGAGGAGATATCTGGCACAAAGCTCTTGACAGTATAACAAGATTAATTATAATGGAATTAAGGAAATGTTCCTTTCTAAATTACCAATTCGTACTGTTTCTGTTGAGTGATCGCGTTAATAACATTTTGTGAGTTCAGTTTCCTGTAGACAGGGTCACACATATTGTAACCTTTCCGGCATAAAAGTAGCAATATCAATTAATTTAAACCAATTGATGACTTTTCAGGATCCAACTTATTGTGATGGAAGTGAATTTACTTATTTAAATGACGTTTAAATAAAGTTACTTAATTTTAAATGATAACTCTCTTAAATTAGTACCTGTGTATGGCACATAATAGATGGTGGGATGAGATACAGAAGTAACTGTATTGGTTCCCTATGAAATTACCTGCACGTCGTCTTCAATTATGCAGGCTTCCAGCTACTTTAAAGGAATGCTGTGAAGCCTAGTGATTACTGTGACAGAAAGATGGACTAGCTTTTCCTCCACAAACTTGTTAAGCCTCATACAATGACTGTAGGAGACTGTGGGTTGAACGCTTTTGGGCAAAAAAAAGTGTGGTGAACATTTTTGGACAAAAAGTAATTCAAAAGCAAATAACAAACGTATCTCAAAAGTTGAAGATTTTAAATATTTTTATAACTGCATTTAATTTTAATGGCTGACTTTTAATAATTATTATACTTATGATTTTTTTTCCTTCCCCCCCCCCCTCCAGTGCCAGGAGTGTAGAGTACATTTCCTTATAGGTCTTTCAATATCATTCTTTGAATATAGTACTTACTAAATGCAAACCTTATGTAATGATGCTGTTGTATTATTACTGCAAATAATCAACATTTCTTATGTGCTCCTTAATATTTATCTTTCAATAGAATATATATAAAATGAGATTGGTTTGAATTAGTTTATAATATTGTTTCATATGCTGGACTGAAATATGTCTTCTGTTGCTCTTCTATTGATTATGTAAACTGTTTTGTATATATCTAGTTGAAGGAAAAAATCAGCTTCATCTGTGAAATCCTTCATTTTCAGCACTACAAGTTATATATAACCTTGTGGCTTTCATTTGAAGCCATCTCATTATTTATTTTTAAAAGAAAGAGTATTATCTGTGTTGTGAATAATTTGGAAACTCTAGCATTGGTTTCTTCAAGGGCTAGTGCTTCCTGACTGTTTTTCTTAACTTTAACTGCAACACTGCACTGCCTAACTTTGAACTAGGAATAGATGGCTATATAATGAAAAAAAAAACATTTTCTCCTTTGTCTATTTTTTTAAAATATAGATATCATTAACTTTGCAGACTAAATTTACTTTGTAGTAATAAGCCTTTTGTTTTAAAAGTAGGTATGTAATTTGTTGTGGAAATAATCACAATTAGTTACATATTAAGTCAATTTTCTTTCCCATGAGGTGTAAAATGAATGTGAATTGGAGGAAGTGAGCAAGAGTAGGCAATCTTAGAATCAGTGGAAAGATAGGATTGTTTATTCCATTTCTCTCCCAATGCAGTAAGATTTTCCTATCTTGTAATTTTAACAATGAGAATAGGGAAATGATTCATTGATTACTTGTATTAGATTCTAGAAGCCTGTGATAAAGCCTAGACGCCTGGTTACATCTTATCAACATGGAGTTTCTCATGTGGTTTGCAGGCTGTCCGGAGCCAGCCACCCCTTGCCACCCCACTGTGACATGGATTCGTGTAGCTCTGAGGAATTCTACCAGGCTGTTCACCATGCGGAGCAAACCTTTAGAAAGATGGAGAGCTATTTGAAGCAACAGCAGCTCTGTGACGTTATCCTCATTGCCGGGGACCGCAAGATACCCGCACATAGGTAGGAAATAAGCATAAAATATTTAAATTACAAAAGTAAATCTTTGGGGTATGTATATTTCTTAGAACAGTGTTTTCTGTTGTCCCTTATGCCTGCTTCCCTCTAGCTTTAAACATAAGCGTCTGCAAAAGGTGTATTTGAAGGTTGTGGCTTTGAAGGTGACGGGGTTTTGTACATATTTCAAAAGTTCAAGTAGCACTCAACTAGCAGACTGATTGTGAGTATGACAAACAATTCTCCCTGCTGTGATGATGTTCATTCATGAGGAGAATGGAAATTTCTGATATGAGATGCTGTATAGCTACACTGAACACAGCATCATTTCTGATACTCTGATAAGTCTGTTGTACAGTCTCTCAGACGCTTACAGTAAAATACTGAATGCTTTCTTCCCATGACCTGTACCTTTCAATGAATTGAAAAATATTGTATTTGCTTCTAATGACAGTTATTGATGTAAAAATTGTAATTACATTATAATATAATTACATTATAATATAATTCTATAACATTATCTGGTATTAAAGCAGCCAGTATATATGAAACTAAGCTTGGGTTTGGATAACAGTTAGGGCTTAAAATGCTTAATCTTCATTGAGGTTTGGTCTTAGCTTTGATTTAATGAATGCAAATAAAAATCAAATCCTAGAGTTTAGATTAAAATACAGAGAAGAATTCAGAATTTTCATGTGATCAAGTATTTTTGCATCTAAACTCTGCATAAGGCTGCAAACCAAGGATGATCTATTCCATGCCTGTGTTCTGATTTCTCTGCCCAGATACTGTATTCAGAGTAGGACTATCGTTCCCCAGCAGAAAATCAGACAAACAGCCAATGGATTTCTGAATTCATAAATTAGCTTTCTGGTGCAGAGGAATATTGCAAGGTCATCTTGGCAACTTGGGCCTTACAAAGTTGTTTGTTCCCTGAGTGAATACAGATGCAGGGACTATTCCTGTTTAACAAAAAAGGTTGGATATTCTGTATTCCCATAACAATGAGTAAAACGAGAAGTTACAATATGCAAAACTGCAAAGCCAAAGTTATTGTCTAAATGCTAAAAAATAAAACCAGAGAGAAACCTTCATTAAAATATGTAAATCACCCCAATAATTTTAATAAATTGAAACATAACTCCACTTAACAAGCAGTAACCAATTCATCTAGGTAGTTTGCAGCACACATGGAATGGAGTCCATTTGGGTTTAGATTAGTAGCTGTAATAGTTGTAGAAATGTTTCTCTTCTTCTTTTAGCAGTTTTCTTTCTTAAGACTTTGTTTCTACTTTTCTAAGAGCTGTAATTTCTTCTGTTCTTCCCTTGCCTTCATATATTCAGATTTCCAGTAGGTCCTCGGTAATTTCTACCCACTGACTTGGCAACTGATACAGCTTCTGTGCTCCAGGCCTTTTGCCACTGTTAAATGTATTATGCATCTAGCACTTTCTGCACCCCTGGTAGTTGTGGTCTGTTGCTATTTTTATCTAAATTGCCAAGATCTTTCCTTTATGGGTATATCAAGTACAGATGTAATAACATTAAACTTCAGTCCTTCTAGCTGTCTTCATTTTTATTGTTACAGAGCTAGAAGATTTGCCTTAAGGTGCCTTCCATCACAAAGAAAACTGAAGGGATAATAACCTATGGCTGCCTAATTTGTGTCCAGTTATACATTCCTATATATTACTGAACTAATTCTTTTCTTTGTTTTTCAGAAATAATGAGAATTTTGTAGTTCCTTCTTAGCAATTTCTTGACCAATTTTTGCTTTTCACA
Organism: Sclerurus mexicanus; assembly: GCA_013396755.1. Classification (NCBI taxonomy): domain Eukaryota; kingdom Metazoa; phylum Chordata; class Aves; order Passeriformes; family Furnariidae; genus Sclerurus; species Sclerurus mexicanus. The sequence goes on from VWZF01005807.1 coordinate 1,261,125, forward strand.
TTTTTCAACACATTTAAGGTGAAAAAATAAAACAAAATCAGTGACTGAATCTACATTCTTAAACTGAAACATAAATACTTATTAGATGCATAGCGATATTCCACAATTAGTATCATTTGCCCTGTTTAATATGGATGGTACAAAGTATAAATTTTTTACCAGTATACTTTTTACCTATTTTGGATATTTTGATAAACATCATAGTTTATAGAGTAGGAGACAGAGGAAAATATAAGTTGTTTGTTTTTTCTAGTTAGTTTAATTTAGTTCAGTTCCCGCACTATTTTTAATACCACTGTTCATATTTGTATGCCCACCTTTCAGTAGTAAATTTAATTTCACATCTGTCATTTCAATTCTACAGTATATGTAAATCCTTCTTGAGCTGGAAACATACCCTAATAAGAAGACTGACTATGAAATAGTAACCAGAGTCTTCTTTAGATTTTCTAATAAACCTTCAGACACCTTTACATTTAATCTTCTACTTCTCTGTGGTCTGAAGCCAAAAGTCCAAATCTCGAAGAATTGGAAAAGCCAAGTGTTGAATTTTGTAGCGTTGAAAAGACAAGATAAAATGAAGGGTGTTCTGAATTTTTTTTAATAGTGTTTATGTTGGTTTAGACAGATGTGGCTGGACAAGCAAGAGACCTGCATATTTTTACTCTGGCCATTACAGTCCTAGAAATTATGGCTTCAACTCTCCCTGCTCAAAGCAGGATCAACTGCAAGGTTAGATTAGACCAGTAAGTTTTTAATATCATCACTTGCAAAGGTTCTTCTCATCTAAGCTTGTTCCAGTTTTTTATTATCCTCACTGTTTTTATGATCCAGCACGTGGCATCTAGGCAAATTTGCTCCGTGGTCTTGGTGAGACAAACGAATCTATAGGTGCCTACGTCTTTCTCCTTGAGGATGGACATGGAAATTGACTTTTCCAGTCAATTTCAACCCTGCAATTATCATGATCCATTAAAGATACAAGAGAGTGGCCTTTCAGTAACATTGTAGATCTTCCTCCAGCTCTGTACCTTGAACTTATCCTCTCTGCTCCCAATTCACTTAGCTGCAGCCTAAGTACATCTTCCTCTACTGTGAGTGACACCCTCCACAGAACTTACAACTGGGAGGTTTGGGGTTTTTTATCTTCCATGTGCTCCCTTTTTGCGTTTGACTTTCATCAGGAGTTAGTTCTGAAGTCCAGGCTCATAATTTGCTGTTCGTTTTACTAACTTGTCTCAGGATCCATTGTCTTAAATTTCATTGTCTCATGGTCACTGCATCGAGTTTGCCAACGTATTTCACAGGTCCTTTTTTTTCCCCACAGATCTGTCAGGAGCAGACCCAGTAAAGTGCCTCCTCTAATTAAAGGCTTTTGCTATTTAGGCTAGATAATATAGTAATAATAATAACTTTGCATTCCTAAGAACATTAAAAAAAGCAGCTTGCAGAAGACAATGCATAATCAGTATTTGTGGAGTTTTTAAATGTGGTACTTCATGATATGTAGGAGTTTGGTAGAACATTATCTCTATAAGTTTATAAAATCTGACCCTAGATAAAATGAATCCTCATTTTAAAATCCAATTAAAACATATTAAAAGCCATAGCTTACACTGAATGTGTAACAAATTAAGAAATACAAAGTAATCAAAATTAGTGCCAAAAAATAATGGTACTCACATATTTTCTCCATTTCTTAACAGAATATCTTTAGAAAATGCAATAAATTTAATATACTACAATATAGTACATTAAGAATTGCTTTCAGAAAACTGGAGCCACACTCTACATCTTTCAATAAGAAGTATTAAAGTGGTATTTTCCTTCATTTCTCTTTGATTTAGAACAAAACAGTGGTGTAAAAACCAAGCACAGACAATTGTTTTATGTAGTCTCAAAGTATCTGTTTTAAAGTAAAAAATCAGTTAAGAAATGCCAGTATATTGCATAAAATGAAGTAAAGGACACCAAAAATACACTGCCATTGGTTCCTGTGCATCTCTTCAGACTCCTCCACAGTTCTTGATACCTGTGTCATTTCTGGTTTCATTCCTAATACTCCTTGCTCTTTTTTCGCCCCTTCTCCAGTCTTTGATTATGCTATTTGATGATCTATTTAGATAAATTTTTCTCTAGAAGAGAAGCTATTGCTGTGCCATAAGCTTTCTAAAACCTGATACTTTTATAGGAAGAATGTCAGGTAAGATCTGATCATAGCCCAAATGCTCCCAAATTAATTTTTGTTGTTAGTGTTGAGTGATTTCAGTTTTGGGGTTTCTTTGATTTTTTTTTTTTGTTAGTTTTGAGTAGTCCTGCAGGGAGGCTTATGGGTCATTTCCAACTTGAGATATTTTACTGTAGTATTAAACCAGAGTACTAATGCTATTACTTGATGGAGTGGCTGTAGGTGCAGTAACTGAAATGGACTTTGAAGGGTGAAAGAAACATGGATGAGGTATCTGAAGAAGAAGGTAAAAAGAAATGTTCAGCTGTCTAATCTCTTCTGAGATGCCTTGAATACCCTCTTATTCTTCCACCATGTCGTCCAGAGGGGTGCAATGTCTTCATAGGCCAGCACCAGGCCTATGTTGATGAATTAGATACTCTGAAATATCTGAACCTGGCTCTGACATCAATGTTTAGGGGATTGATTCCCCTTTCAAATTGATTTGTTAAAAAAGAAAAAAATGAGGGAGAGGTTAAATTATATGGAATATGAAAATAAAAGAAATACAGAAAGATGATGGAATGACAAAGGCCACACAAGAAGTACTTGGTCAGGGAGACATGTCAGCCCACTATCAGAAAAGGGATTGAAAATCACATGCAAGGGTTTGACTGAGCCAAACTCTATGGAGAAAGGGTTGTGAAGATAAAATAATAATGATGCTCTATTGTATCATTTTGTGCGAAGAAGTTTTAGAATAAAAGAAAATGATGACAAATGGACTTTAAAAAATCTAGATAGTTAAGCTAATACTTATTCTAATGACTTCACAGATTAATCTCTATACTTTCATCAAACCTAGTGTCTGTGTTTCTGAGGTTTCTACTGATTATTCAGAGGGGATAAAACTGAACTTTTCCTTCTCCTGCAAGCTTTATCCCCCTTTTCCTTGTGGAGTTATAGTGAATAAATTAAGCCCACAAACAGAGTATCACAGTTGATTGTGTTGTCCTTCTACAATCAAATATGTACACTGTGTCTGAATATGTGGTTTTTATTCTGGAGAAAAACACTGAGCTGTGCTTTGTATTTACATCATAATGGATCCTAATCACCTCTTATCTTCATCACTATGACTTTTTGCCTGTCCTGCCCATTCCATTGCGAAGTTACAGCATGAAGTTCCAAATACTGGCTGCAGTAGCAGGGATCTTCAAAACTGACACAATAACACAAATACAGTGGCAAAGTGTTTTGGACAATGGACTTTGTTGCCAAATATTACAAATGTGATATGTGTATTGCTTGCAATTTCTGAAGAAAACTAAAGCTCTGATATTGTGTGTTTGTTGGAAATGATGATGTTGGATCTGTGTACCATTCATAAAGACATTGTGACAACATAAGAGAATTAAATGGGATGTAACTTTGTGTTTCAGTTTGTACAGTAGAAGAAATAGAGGCACTTACTGTATTTACACTTAAGTTTCTGAAAAATACTGAAAGCATTAAAAGAACATCAATTAAAGAAAGAAGGTAATGTAAACTCAAAAGGCATGGTCCTCAGGGTAAAGAGGGAACATCACTTAGTGTCGATTACTAGTGTCACTTATACTTGTAGCTATGTATTGTGTAAAAAATTGAAATGGAAGAAAGCTATGTTTGAGTAGACACAAAAAGTAAACTTTCTTTTTTGTTATTATTACTATTATTGCTATTATCACTACTATTATTAGTAGTATTATTTTGTTATTGAAAAGAATTGCCTTCTCAAATAGGCTAATTTATGAATGCTCTGAGATGGTTTGGGGAAAAAGGTTTATCACATAGTTCTGTTCCATTCTCTCCAAAATGAGGTAAGCACACAGAACACAATGTCAGTGCAACAGTTATGATGAGAAAATTCTCATTAAGTGTTACATGCTCACTGTTTCTTTACCCAATAAATGTGAATTTCTGATGTGATAATGAGCTAACCTGATATTCCTGAATTATTAGCAAGATGACTGCCCAATGGTTATGGTTCTGAGTGGATGCCAAATCCCAGATTTACTCTAAAATTGTCTCCTGTTTGTTGACTGCATAGGAACAGCTTTTATTTACAAAGATTATGGAAAAAAAATAGCAATATTTAGAATTTTGCCATATGACTTTTTCATTTCCTTTTTGACAGATACAATTGTGAAAGTATGCATACATATGTCTATAGACATATATTCATTCATAAATACAATTTGGTTTAAAATATGTAATTTTAAGCTCTGAATTCTGAAAGAAATAAAATTTAATTTTCAGTGAATGGTGGAATAATTCACACAAAGCATGTTTTTGAAAAGTCAGTTGGATGCATGTTACTATTGAGGGTTAGTTGCTTTTGTGTACCATTCAGTCTCTACTTTCTTTTTTTCATTATATTATTTCAAGGGCATGCACGGATGCACCTTAATATAGGTTCTGCTAGCCTTAAAATTTATGAAATTGTGGAGCCTTCTCTATACTATATGTATTTACATACAGTAAATGTTTGCCTGCTGCTGTAGAGCAGTTACCAGTAAAGAACAATCGGCAGAGCTTTACTATTACTGAAGACACACAGTGTCAGCTGGTGTCCTCTACAGAGCAACAAATCACATTTTAAAGCAATAAATCATAGTTATGTTTCTTACTGTAAAACAAACCAGAAATATATCTGGCTGAATTTAGTTGTAAAGGTACAAAAGTCCCTTAATTTGGAGAAAACCTTTCTGGGTCTGCAAACTCATTTTAAGCCACGAGTTACCTTGTATGAGTCTCAAGGATGAAAGAGTTTATTATGTATTCTCTCTGCCAGATCAGCAGTTGAAAAACATGACATTCTGAGATGCCTGACCTTTCTTGATGAATAGGTCAACATGCCTTTAAACCAAGATTTAGGGCTGTTTGGAGCCTTCTGATCTACAAAAGCAGCAGATCATTGATCTCTTTCATTTCTCACTTTTAATCTTCTATCTCAACAGTGGAACACAATTAAGATTTACAAAAGGTGTCACCTTTCAGAATTAAGTGTAATTAGCAAGTTCTTTTCACTTTAGTTCAACTTTTGGAGCATTTCCCAAGGTAAAAGTTAGTGCCTTGAAATCAGCTAACTCTTTGATTATAGTTATGTGGATGAAATAGATGATTCATTATTTCTGTTAACTATTGATTAACATAAGGTACTTTAATAAAACAATCCTTGTGCTTTATCACTGTTCAAAAGCTTGTCTTGCTTGTTTAGGTGAGCTGCTACATCACAGAAGTTTTCTGCTCACTTAAGCCATCTTCTTTAATAGGGAATGTAAACCAGTAGGGATAAACTAAGTAAAATGGGTAGTGCTGGGGGACCTGACATCTGGGGGTTTTTTTTCACTTTGAACTGGATCTTGTCTGGTCCTGTAGTCTGAATACTCCTTTGCAGCTGAAATCTGTCAGGTAACTTCTTTGATTTACCTCATGCAAATTGTGGAAAATCACACATTTTCATAGAAATTTGTGAAAGAGAGGTAACATTTCTGTTATTTATTTTCCATACTCCCTCTGTTGTTTGGTTTGTTTGTTTGGGTTTTTTTTTAATTATATTTTTTTAATATTTGACAATACGTAGACAAGAAGATTATATAATAAATAATTCATGAACATAAGTGATTAAATTAGAAATACAAGATACTACTGATTGAAAATATTTCCATTGATCATTAACTGGTGTATTTAAATTTCTGTTCATTCATTTGTCCATTACTTTTGATGCAGCAAACGGTTTTGACTTTGCTTCTAGCAAGTGGCCAAGTTGAAGGCTCCTACTTGAATTTAAATGATGATTAGTAAATCTGAAGCAACAGCTAATGCAAAATGTTCGCAGATGGAAATCTCAGTCACATACCTAAGTTACATCTCTGCTGGCTATGAGAGATTTACCTCATAGAACATTATTAACATTTCATTTTTTTCTTTTCTGTGTTTTTTTTTTTTTAATTTTATTAAAGCATCTATTAAGAGTAAATGAAGTAATTTATTTATGTGGTCTGAAAAAATATTTGAAGAAGGGTTATAAAAATAATAAAATAAAATGGAATTAACATAAACAAACATAGAAGTAGATGTTCCTTAGTGTTGAGAAAACAGTGAATGAGGAGTTTCTGGTGACAGCATCGAAGTATGATCATTTGATCTTTTTGAAGTAATCTATTGGTTTTTAGCAATTACATAAATATAAATATGAACTTTTTAGGAATCAGGATGTTTACTTCTAAAGTTCATGGTTGCTAGAGTTGAGCATAACACAAAAAGTGATAAAACTACTACACCTAATTAGTAATTTCCCATCCTTAGAGCCAACAGTCATATATATATCTTCTAGCTGCCATACATGCAGATGTAATAGAGTAGCTTAATGCACTGTAAAATTATTAAGCCAATTCAAACTTTCATATTTTAGTTTGCTATTGGAATGACCTAAGAGAGCAAAGGCAATCATTTACCGTGCTGGCTGATAAAACTTGTTTATATTACTATTTTTTTAAAAATCATTTGTTTCTCTTGAACAAAGGAGTTAGCAATATACTAAAGAGTAAATAATTTTCCTAGTTTCCAAGTTCTCCACTTATGATTTTTGTGTCTTTTAGTAATGTGTTTGTATATTGTGTTTCAAATTAATCCAGAAATGTGACTATCTTTTATGGAAGTATGCGGTACGCTATTTATAGCTGCACCACATGTCTATCTCAAGATCATCTGGGAATATTCACTCCTAACAAGATCAGAATTTCACTGTAGATGGTATTTAGAAGAATGCCTTAGCTTAAAGTCCCAGTAATTATAATCATACCTAATACTTGCTGTGGTTTTGATTTATCTAAATCAGATCCCTAAAGAGCAAGCCATGCACATGCTGTAGGTATTTTGAAATTATTTTCCTTGTAAATGTTTCTTAATAAAAACATGTAATTGCACAATGATTCTATTAACTTTTTTAGTGAATACCATGTTAAGCTACTAACAGTTTTACTGAAGTTTGACAGATTGTCTGTCACAAGCTGCTATTAAAGTTTATAAAAAAATAAGCCTTTAAGAACAATGAAGAGTACCTCTGGAGTATGCAATTTGTTTCATTAATAAGTTGTCTCTGATACTGAGAGGTTATCCTGTTAATAATTGGGACATCTGCATGATTGGAAGATTATCAGAAAGACTGAGCACTAATTTCAATGTCTGTTTTATAGTCATATGCTGAAGTGCCACTTGGTTCATGTCACAGCAGGCAAATTGGAATGAAATGCCATGCTTTACTTAGCTGCCTGTATGCATTAATAATATATTGCTTCTGGTAATTTATAATTATTATAAAAATATTTTTTGAAACGTTCACAGATATATGAAATTTCTAATACATATATCAATGCAAGTTACAGCAGTTTCTAACTTTTTTTGCAGACTTGTTCTCAGTTCTGTCTCTGACTATTTTGCTGCCATGTTTACAAGTGATGTTTGTGAAGCCAAGCAAGAAGAGATCAAAATGGAAGGCATAGACCCCAATGCACTGTGGGATCTTGTTCAGTTTGCTTATACAGGTATTGTGCTGCATACATTATCTTAATCATCTAAAACGCTTATTTGCCATTTCTCCTGCTGAATTCAGGTTTTCTCTTATCTCCAAGCTTAAATATGTAAGACTTGGCAAGTCCAATTTGACAATCAAGAAAATGATATATTTTTCTTGGTTTTCAAATACTTAAAAAGAGTTTCTCATATGCACATAATTCAGATTACATAAGATCACTGAAGGAACTCCTGCATTTTTTGAGGAGTAGCCCCATATTGGTGTATGAATCAAATTTCAGTTTAAATAATTGCATAAATCTTTAGAAGTTTAAAATAATAAAATGTTTTATTATGAGCTGAATGTTGTCACTTTCATCCGCTGTTGTAGGGTGGTACTCCATTGTGCAATGTAAACTTATGAATATCTCACAACTGAGATTTAATAACTCACAGCTTTCCTCTGAATAGTTTTTACATTTTAATGCACTATAGGTTTGGATTTTATCCTTCTTAAGCAAGTTGTTATGCATAATGTAACTGAAGTGCATGAACTGAAGAAAGAATAATAATGTTACAAAATAAAGTAATTAGAAGAGAGGAAATGCCAGTAAAATTTGTCTTCCCTTGACTTAAATCATATAACTATAAAATAGATGTTGTTTTCTACTTATTTCTGAAAAGACATCCTTATATTGTTTAAATTAACAGTATTTTATCATGATGATTCTATTGTATATTTGATTTAGCTTCAATTTTAAATGGATACCCCAAACCCAGCAGTTTTAGTCTTCTCTAAATACGCATATAATAATTTAATCACAAGTTGCTGTTTGCTTTGATATATTTAATCAGGATATGTGCTGGATTTTTCATGACATAATAGCTTTACCATGTTAATAGGAAACAGAAACTGCAAACAAACACAATATAAGTTAAAAATGCTCTTTTTTAGTATAACGATTGAGAAATACACATTCTAGGAATGTCAGACCACCATTTATGTAGTAGTCTATATATTCAAAGTTTCATGCCTACTCCCTGCAGTTGTGGTTTTGCCATTTGGGAATATGCATCATCCAAAGGGTTTCAGACTAGGGACCCATGAAATTAAGAACATATAAGTAGTTTTTATGAAGCATAAGAAGGACACAATCTGATTCCTTGGCATGAGTGTAAAATGAATGGCACAGGAATACTGGGGCAAAATCAAGAATACTCTGGCACAGAATAGCAAAAGACCTTACTGGTAATATTAAATCATTTTGTAAGATGAAGGTAAAAGAAAGAGGAGGCAAGAAGAAAATGAGGGACAGTGTTGTTCCCCTGGGAACAAAACTGTGGAAATACTCAAGTACTGCATAGTTCTTTTGCCTCAGTTTTCACTGAAAGATCACATGGAAATATACAGAACAGTTGTTATTGACAACAAAAGAGAGCATGTAAGTGTAGATTAAGAAAAGGAGATACAGAAGAAAGGAAAAAAAAGAAATTTTACCATTTGCAGTATGGATGAAGCTATCTCAGAACTTTGAGAACTCTGGAGACTGGATGAGGCAATGAAAAAGTAGAAAAAGTGAACTCCTGCTTTCTGCAGAAAATTAAGATTTTCAACTGCTTTACACTCCTTGATTTGTCTATGTCATGTGATGTACTCTGTTTATTAAATGAGGTGAATAAATTGGAAGGTTCTTTTTGGCGTTAGGTAAATAAGGACCAGCCTTCACAGTGAAAAGAGAACTTTACATCTAGCATACTTGTCTTGTTTTCTAATTTGCCTCCTGTGAATTTGCATCTGTAATATTCTTTCATTTAAACAGTCACACAAGTTCCAAACTATCTTAGAAATGGTAACCTTATGTGCTATTGTAACGTCACCTTGAAGAATTAGAAACTTAAGGTGATAACCAAGGTGTTTAATTTCTGTCACTTGCAGTGGTAATACACCATTATCCTTTTTCTCCTAACTTACTTAGGAGACCAAATAAGACTTAAAAAATGTCTCCTTAAGTTCACACTTGCAAGTTTCACAAATATTTGCTGGCAATAGAAGAGCGATGAGATGTTAAGAGTTCACGGACCCTGTTTTGGGGATAAAACAAAATCATTTATTGTAAGCACATTTCAACCTATACAGGGTTATTACAATTAAGAGGCTGGGTTATATTAAACAGGGGAAGGATCATGATAACTAAGAGAATACGTTATATTGACTAGGGAGGATACAAGTATCTAGAGTTAATCCATTATTCATGAACACAAGGGTACGGGGAGCAATACATGTGGTCAGGTGAGTTTCGATATGGGACAGGGAATACACAAAACTGCAAATCTTGTCGAATGCAAATGGAGTCTCTGTAGATCCGGAGATGGGTCAGTGTCTGAGTTCTTATCTTCCCAGGAGGCATCTTGTGTTTTGGTGTTTGCCCAGGGCTTTGCAGACTTCCCAGTCAGACTCTTTTGGGAAGCTTTCTGCATTCTGGTATTTTTCAGTTTTGTATTCCTACAATGAGATTCAGGAAATGTGAGACTATTTTCATGTATTGGATGCCATGGACCATTCTGGGTTTAATTACTCTGTCTTGCATTTCTCTTCCATCAAGTTCTTTGTCCTCAGTTACTCTTATTTATCTTTATTCTTAGCCTGTATCCTTTTTTCTTGAAATTCATATTGGATTATTTCTTTCTCTATTCCTTTTCTCTGCATCAGGTTATTATTATTAGCATTTAGCAGACACCTAAATTTCTCAGCTACAATGAGGCTAGTAAATTAACACTTCCAGGCACTGGAACATAATTATCTATATTGATCCTGGCAGTTTTAGCCAAGTCCAACTAGCAATCTCTCTAAAAAATGTTTGGTATAGCTTGGATATACAGGCTCATCATTAATTCTTATCAGAACGTTCAAAAGTACTATGGGGAATTTAGTGATAATTCACTTGATCAGGGAATTCCAAGAAAAATAGTCCCAAGCTTATTCAGTTTATTGAGACTAAATGCGGTCATTGATTCTCAATTAATCATTCTGTTTTCCCTTGACCTGGCCAGAGCAAAACCTTATTTTTTCCCTTGCCTTTCATTCCATTATCTCTCATTATTTATCTAGCTTTGTAGTTTCTTATCTCTTTTCTTACCTTCTTATTCCTTATTTACTACCAGTCTAGTTCATGTCCTCTTTTCATTTGAGTCTCTTCACTTTTCTTGTGCTTCATGGATGTGAAGAATGGAACACTGAGAAGTTAAGAAAATAGCCACTGTTTTTATACCCAGTAGCATAACAGCCAACAGAAATTCCCTTTCAGCCTCTTGATCTGTAATCTGGAGCGTACATTTTTCTAGACTTTGACAGACTTAGACAATATCTGGAGAATCTGGTTGCCAAGTTCCATTTACTGACTGCACAATATGTGAAAAAGTTTTCAGCAGGTCGTGTATGTGACCAGTTTAGCTCTTTATTCTTTTCTTTATTCTTTTACCTCAGGAATAGCAAACCATTTTGACAAATGGGCAATTATTCACTCTTCTATTTTCTTTTTCCTGCAGCTTCCTTCTTGGTGCAAGGAGATTGCAAAAAAAAAAAATTCATTTATAGTTGCTGCTGTTATAGAGATGTTTTTCCCTGGGAAAAACTGAACATTTCAGAAAAAATACAGCTGAACATGGGCTTGTTTGCAAAAATGTAGATGTTAAGTGAATTACAGTGCAAATATGTTTAGATGTGATTTAAAAAAGGAAACTCTTTCCAAATTTTAATAACTGTAATTCAGTCAGGTTTATATTATTTTAGCATCCAGTGAAATTATTTCATTTTTACTGTGAATCATACATGTTCAGTAGGAGTTCAAGAAGGATAAAATATGCATATCTATGAAAAGTATTACTATAGATAAAAGTATCCTGAACTAATACCAGACCCTTCAGCAATATAAGCAAATCCTTTTACAAAAATACCAGAATTAAAGTTCAGCAAAAGGGAAGTTTTGTACCAGAGACCTGGGGAAAGATAGGTATATTGATCTGAAAGGAAAATTGTTAACATCTGCTATGTCCCTCATGGCTAATTCCCCATTGTGATGAGTTTACCTTGACTGGATACCAGGGTTCTATCAAAGTTGTTCTCTCACTCCCCTCTTCAACTGGGGAGAGAAAATATAATGAAAGTCTTGTGGGTCAAAATAAGGACAGGGAGCAATGACTCACCAATTACGGTCACAGGCAAAACAGTCCTGGCTTGGAGAAAATAGTTTACTGCAAATCAAATCAGAGTGAAATAAGAACAAATAAGAATAAATCTTAAAAGACCTTTCTCCACCCCTACCTTCTTCCCAGGCTCAACTTCACTACCCATTTTCCCTCCCTCCTCTCCCTCGGCGACACGCTGGGGACAGGGAATGGGGGCTATTGTCAGTTCATTGCACACTGCCACTCCTTAGCCCTCAAGGAGAGGACTCCTCACACTCTTTCCTGGTGCCAGCATAGAGTTCTTCCCACAAGAGAAAGTCTACCATGACCTTCTCCAATGAGAGTCCTTCCCATGGGCTACAGTTCTTCACAAGCTGCTCCAGTGTGGGTTACTCATGTGGAGTGCAGTCCTTCAGAAGCAGGCTGATCCAGCATGGGTCTCCCTGTGGGGTCACAAGTCCTGCCAACAAACCTGCTTCACTGCAGGCTTCTGTTTTCATGGGTCCACAGGTCCTGCCACAATCCACTTCAGCACAGGCTTCCCACAGGTTACAGCCTTCTTTAGGCACCCACCTGCTCCATTGTGGGGTCCTTCATGGTCTGCAGGTGGATATCTGCTCCCTCCTTAATCTCCATGGGCTGCAGGGGCACAACCTGCATCACTATGGTCTTCACCATGGGCTCCACTGTAATCTCTGCTCCAATACTTGCCACACCTCTTGTTTCTCTTTCTACACTGTCCTTGGTTATGCAGGGCTGTTTCAAATACTCTCATTCCCCTTGGTTTATGCAGGGCTGTTTCAAATACTCTCATTCCTCTCTTTTCTTGCTGCAGTTTTCTTCTACACAGTAACTATTTTTTCCTTCTTAAATGTATTATCCCAGAGGTGCTACCACCATCACGGATGGGCTCAACCTTGGCCAGCAGGGAAGTTGGCATCGACTCTGCGAGACATAGGAGAAACTTCCAGGAGCTTCTCAGAGAAACCATCCCTGTAGCCCCCTCCCCACTATCTAAAACCTTGTCACACAAACCTAACATACCATACAAAATAAAGTCTACATTATTTTCAAGATGTCCCATTTTTTATGATGATGTTGTGTGTATTTATTATTAAGAGCAATTTGTCATATAGGTATTGAGTCTTTACAAAGTCCTTCCAAGTAAAGAAATAACTAAATAATGTCTCAATGGGACACAAAGGTACGTAGGTAGCAACACTGGCAATTTAATTTAGAAAAACAGCACCAAACAAAACCTACAAAAAAACCCGAGGTGTGTATTGTCTCTTTGCCAGTTATGTAAAGTCAGGGTATTACTTACTTCGAAAAAGAAAATGAAGATTTTAAACTCTAATCAACTTCAGGAAGAACTTGTCATCTTTGAGAAAGCAGCATGCTAAACAAAGCCAAAGCCAGTAATTTTTTGGGGCTTTACATAGGAGCAAGGTCAGATGAATGGTTACGTAAGACACAATGCTATTTTTTTTTTCTTGCTTGAGTTTTTTCACCCCTCTTTTTTATCTTTTAAAATAGGTGGTATTTCTAACACTTTTTGGTTTTTTTCTGCTAAAGAAAATACTACTCTGTTAAATAAAAGAGATACAGTACTTAATTACATTATGAAGGACTTTATACAATGGCAAATTGTCTTTCCTGCATGTCCTAACTACACCGATGACAGAGTCATGACACACTGAAGCTGGACTGTGTTCAGTCATGTGTAAGCAAATAGACTTCTAAATAATTGTCAAGAGAGAGTTACATGATGACCACCAGAGCATCAAGTCCTGTACAGCCTTGATAAGAGCTGCTCCTGAGTGAACACAGTTGACCATCTGAGAGTAGTAATAGGAAGACAGAAAATTAGACTGCCAAAAGTATTGGTTTAAAGATAATAAAAGGTGTTGAAATTTCTGTGAAGATTCAGTGTGACTAATTATATAATTATAAAGTTAATGTGGTAAATGTACCTATAAAACTCAATTTGATTAAAGATTGTGGTGTGTTAAAATAAGTACTATAAACTCTGTTAAATCACCTTTGGTATTCTTTTGAAAATGCTTTGTTTTATATATATAGAATTTATTTTTTTGTAAATTAAGATAGTGACTGCATATTGTTTCATCTGAAAAAAGCACACAATTGTCTAATGACATAAGCTAAATTATAGTGTAATTATAACTTGTATAATTCAAATTACATATATTAATGTGTTAGAAAAACACTCTGTCAAAATTACAAGCTTTTTGTAGTTTGCATAGATCCACAATGGTAAATCAAAATGGTTTTCCCACTGTTTTTTTTGTGAAGGACATATTTGACCGGTAAAAAAATATGCAATTCCATTAATTTATCCACACTTTGCTGGATTTGGTTGGTTTATTTAAATAGACAAAGTATGTTTTGTCTGTGATATAACAGAACTATAACTTAATAGGAAACAAAACTTCCTCTTTTGCATGGGATACATGCACATATTTTCTTTGATCTTTTTAGAGTTCAGTATAAGCAGTAATACAGAAGAGTGTTTCTTTACCTCATTTTCTTTCTTGGTCTTAAAACTTGAGTTTTCATGCAATTTTGCTTAAACAGTTCAGATAGGACTGGAACTAGAGACTGATATTCTGGTGTTCTGCTGCTGTTAGTAACTCCAGGAGTCTTCCTTTGAAGTTAAAACAGAGGTGTGAAGTTACTATAGATTTCCTCATACTGTATTGGGATAACTAATTAGCATGTATTCCCAACAGTGATCAGAAGGGAATACTGGTGTTTTTTTACTGTTAACGAAACTAAAAAAGCAAAAAACATTTAAATAATAGTTAGAGAACTAAAACCCCTTGATTTATNAAACCTGCTTCACTGCAGGCTTCTGTTTTCATGGGTCCACAGGTCCTGCCACAATCCACTTCAGCACAGGCTTCCCACAGGTTACAGCCTTCTTTAGGCACCCACCTGCTCCATTGTGGGGTCCTTCATGGTCTGCAGGTGGATATCTGCTCCCTCCTTAATCTCCATGGGCTGCAGGGGCACAACCTGCATCACTATGGTCTTCACCATGGGCTCCACTGTAATCTCTGCTCCAATACTTGCCACACCTCTTGTTTCTCTTTCTACACTGTCCTTGGTTATGCAGGGCTGTTTCAAATACTCTCATTCCCCTTGGTTTATGCAGGGCTGTTTCAAATACTCTCATTCCTCTCTTTTCTTGCTGCAGTTTTCTTCTACACAGTAACTATTTTTTCCTTCTTAAATGTATTATCCCAGAGGTGCTACCACCATCACGGATGGGCTCAACCTTGGCCAGCAGGGAAGTTGGCATCGACTCTGCGAGACATAGGAGAAACTTCCAGGAGCTTCTCAGAGAAACCATCCCTGTAGCCCCCTCCCCACTATCTAAAACCTTGTCACACAAACCTAACATACCATACAAAATAAAGTCTACATTATTTTCAAGATGTCCCATTTTTTATGATGATGTTGTGTGTATTTATTATTAAGAGCAATTTGTCATATAGGTATTGAGTCTTTACAAAGTCCTTCCAAGTAAAGAAATAACTAAATAATGTCTCAATGGGACACAAAGGTACGTAGGTAGCAACACTGGCAATTTAATTTAGAAAAACAGCACCAAACAAAACCTACAAAAAAACCCGAGGTGTGTATTGTCTCTTTGCCAGTTATGTAAAGTCAGGGTATTACTTACTTCGAAAAAGAAAATGAAGATTTTAAACTCTAATCAACTTCAGGAAGAACTTGTCATCTTTGAGAAAGCAGCATGCTAAACAAAGCCAAAGCCAGTAATTTTTTGGGGCTTTACATAGGAGCAAGGTCAGATGAATGGTTACGTAAGACACAATGCTATTTTTTTTTTCTTGCTTGAGTTTTTTCACCCCTCTTTTTTATCTTTTAAAATAGGTGGTATTTCTAACACTTTTTGGTTTTTTTCTGCTAAAGAAAATACTACTCTGTTAAATAAAAGAGATACAGTACTTAATTACATTATGAAGGACTTTATACAATGGCAAATTGTCTTTCCTGCATGTCCTAACTACACCGATGACAGAGTCATGACACACTGAAGCTGGACTGTGTTCAGTCATGTGTAAGCAAATAGACTTCTAAATAATTGTCAAGAGAGAGTTACATGATGACCACCAGAGCATCAAGTCCTGTACAGCCTTGATAAGAGCTGCTCCTGAGTGAACACAGTTGACCATCTGAGAGTAGTAATAGGAAGACAGAAAATTAGACTGCCAAAAGTATTGGTTTAAAGATAATAAAAGGTGTTGAAATTTCTGTGAAGATTCAGTGTGACTAATTATATAATTATAAAGTTAATGTGGTAAATGTACCTATAAAACTCAATTTGATTAAAGATTGTGGTGTGTTAAAATAAGTACTATAAACTCTGTTAAATCACCTTTGGTATTCTTTTGAAAATGCTTTGTTTTATATATATAGAATTTATTTTTTTGTAAATTAAGATAGTGACTGCATATTGTTTCATCTGAAAAAAGCACACAATTGTCTAATGACATAAGCTAAATTATAGTGTAATTATAACTTGTATAATTCAAATTACATATATTAATGTGTTAGAAAAACACTCTGTCAAAATTACAAGCTTTTTGTAGTTTGCATAGATCCACAATGGTAAATCAAAATGGTTTTCCCACTGTTTTTTTTGTGAAGGACATATTTGACCGGTAAAAAAATATGCAATTCCATTAATTTATCCACACTTTGCTGGATTTGGTTGGTTTATTTAAATAGACAAAGTATGTTTTGTCTGTGATATAACAGAACTATAACTTAATAGGAAACAAAACTTCCTCTTTTGCATGGGATACATGCACATATTTTCTTTGATCTTTTTAGAGTTCAGTATAAGCAGTAATACAGAAGAGTGTTTCTTTACCTCATTTTCTTTCTTGGTCTTAAAACTTGAGTTTTCATGCAATTTTGCTTAAACAGTTCAGATAGGACTGGAACTAGAGACTGATATTCTGGTGTTCTGCTGCTGTTAGTAACTCCAGGAGTCTTCCTTTGAAGTTAAAACAGAGGTGTGAAGTTACTATAGATTTCCTCATACTGTATTGGGATAACTAATTAGCATGTATTCCCAACAGTGATCAGAAGGGAATACTGGTGTTTTTTTACTGTTAACGAAACTAAAAAAGCAAAAAACATTTAAATAATAGTTAGAGAACTAAAACCCCTTGATTTATTAATGCATATTTGAAAAGATAAAAAAAAAAAAAGAGAGAGAGAATGGATCATACGTGAAAGAGGTTCAAGCCCTACTGGACAGCTTTAAATTAGATTTTATTTGGAAGATTCTTTAATTAAAGTACTGTCAAGTGTCTTTGTCAGTGCTATAGCTAATAACGCACACAGGGTAGACAGCAGGGATGTAGCAAGTAAGAAAATGCCTGTAAGCACAAAGACCCTTAGGTTCCTGCAGAATAGAAACTATATTAATTAAATGTCCCAGGGAGGTTTGTTTCTTGATTTTGGTTTGGTGATTTTATTTTTTTTTTTAATTGCTGAAACTCAGTTGTCTATATGAATAAACAGTGAGAACAACTCTTAGCATACTTTCGGCTTGTGCCAATTAATAGTGTCATAAAATCCAGAGGTTATCACAGCCACAGGATCATCCTGCAACATGCTATTTGAATGGGACTACTGTGGTTTGGAGGATGACATTGTTCAGTGTATAACTGAGGCCGTTTCATCCCATTAGCCTTAGTGCTAGGGGGAAGTCCCAGGCAAGCTTAACTTAATAGTTTTAAGAGATATATATATTACTAAAGGCTTGTGCTCAGACAGATATTCCCCGGCTTTTAGGTGCTGTTTACAGTGTTTCAGGAGACTACCCTCTAGTAGATACTGATGGCATTGAGAACTGGAGTGACTCCTGATGCTTTCAAGGTCCCTGTCTCTACGTCTATGACATGCTGAGTTTGTTCAGGACTTGTCTGTTCTATCATGTCATGTACTATCACGTTAGAAACACCTGTGAACATGGACCATGTCTAACTGGCACTTTTTGCAGGAGACTGTTACCTGCTGCTGTCCCACTACATTTGCTCTGCCATGTACTTAATGGTTGACTGTGCACTTTCAGAGAATAAGCCCTTAAATTTCCATTCATTTCAGATGGGAGATCATTTGTTCCAGGAACTCTGGGATGAGCGATAAAAGGGCAAATTAAGGTAATCAAATTGATCTGGAAGACTTCATTAGCCATTGTGTAATGGAGAAGGCATACTAGATGCTGGTAGACCTTGAATAAACTTTATTTCTGGATATGGAGGATCCCCTGTGAAGTTCTCCTCTAGAAGCAGATGCTTGTCATAAACTCCTTTTCAGAAGCCTATAGAGAGAGAATTTCAGAGGGAGGCATCCAAAGAAACCTTCTTTATCAGAGTTGCTCCAATTTAGGAAGTAGGAAGTGGTAGTGATCTCATGATCTTTGGAGCCATCATTCAGATTATCTGTCCATAGATGTTCTGCATTGACTACACTTCCGAGTTCATATTTGCATATTCTGGTTACATTTCTGACTAGTGCTAGTGCAATCCACAAGATTAGCGTTCTCATATAGTGTTCCTCATAAAATTCTTATTTATGCATCAGCAAAGCCCTAGTGCAACACCAAGGATTATTCCTGAATTGAATTCTCATCTGTTCTCTCCATGTGTACAATGCAAGAATCTTTCAAAGTTCCTCAGTGTAACTGTAGGACTAGACTGTCATCTTCTTTCATCTGCGGATGTCAACCTGCTTGTAATCAAATACCTTCTTTCACTGAATATCTCTCTGATCCTAAAACAGGTTGTAGACTTTAACATAATTCAGGTCTGTGGGAAAGAATGTCACTGACCCATTTATCTTAAAGAACTGCAGAGACTGACTGTCTTCTTAATTTATTTTTTTTTCAGCAATCCCTACTCTGAGAATCTTGTTTCCACCTAAAGCAGTTATTTTCCTCTCCTGTCACTGAAACACCAAGTCCTTGCACATTTCTGGAGTTGTACACTAAAATAAATTGTTATTGTTCCTCCTTTTACCCAGGATACTTCATTAAGGTACAGAACTGGCAATTATGTATTAAGAACCAGCTGTTGTCTCATTCTTCTGGCAAAGTATATGAGAATTGTGTGGAAAAGAGCTCTGAATTGGATATCCATAAATTTTGAGTATTCAGAATGATCTAGAATATTATGGGGAGATAGCTAATGACTGCTAGTCACTACTAATGACTCGTTGTAGTGTGGTGCAATCTTCTACCCCTGAGAAGCCAGTAAGGGTAATTTTAGGAAGACTCGGGGATGCAGTGAATATGGAAGGGGAATTAACAGAGTGCACTGCAGGATGCATTTTTAAAGCTGTCTCCTTCTCCTGATTGAGGTTCAAAGTTCTCAATCTCCAAAGGGAGCTTAAACCAAGTATAGACTATTAAATACAGAATGTGGCCGGAAAGTGAGTGTTCCTTTAAGTTGAGTGCCATCCCTCTGTGTTGTCATCTGGTACATGCTAGGCTGTTCCCTCAAGAACATTAGTGAAGGCTGCTGCAGCATGATGTGGCTCTTTAACATGGTTCTTTCTGGAGTCTTCCAGTGGAGATGTGTGCCTATATCAACTCTGTTGAACTCAGCTGCCTAGCTGTGTATCCACAGTTCCAAAAGAAAGCCAAAGAATCATGAAAATTACAATGGCTGTTTGTGAAAGAATTCCTCACCTTTCAGGTGTTTCTCCGCTCCTGTCTCTGCATTGTAAAATGCCTTTTTTTTCCTCTCTATTTCATGTTCATCTGACAGCAGCTGCGCTGAAATGTACCCACAGGACCAGATGTGATTCTAGTCCTCACTTCTGCCAGCAGCGCAATCCAGCCCAGAGCAAAGCATTAGGCTGTAAGGTGGACTCATAAGCAAAAATCTTTTCTTAGCAATTGGTGCCTTCATTTCTGTAACTTTTTGTTCTCTAAGTGTGGATTTGAACTACTCTGTGCTGCCATAGTACAAGCTGCCAAATCATTGCCTGAGAAGTTAAGAAGCTTATTCTGGCAGAGGTGAATGTTCCTGCTTCTGAGCTAGCTTCAGATGTGGAGAATAAAATACTGCTCCTTCAAACCTGAAAGCTGATTTCCTTTGTCCTTGAGACATTTTCTCCTTTTTTTTATTTTTTATTTTTTTCCCACCAGTGGTCAAGGTGTGATTGTGTTCCATGTAATAAAAAGGCTCTATCTCTTTGAGATGTACCCAGTAGGAATACTGGGTACAAGTCTTGTGAAATGAAACTTTCCCCTCCTTGTAAAGATGAAGGTGTTGTTTTTTTTTTTTTAAATAAAGTAAGTTCCTGGAGTGGTTTTCAATGGGTGCAGCATGATAAGCAGGACTTATAGTCTGGAAGCAAATGCAGGTATATAAGTCCGTTGGCTAAAAAGAAAAAAAAAAACACAAAAGGGAATGAGGTTTTGGGAATAATTCTTGTCCCAGCCTATTTTGTGTATGAGTGTAAGATTTGTGCTGTTTGAAATTTAGTTACTAAATGCTGTTTAGATTTGTGTATTTTTTTTAGGTAACTTTTATCTTGAGGTTTTTTTTTCCTTTGTTTTAACCTATGAGTTTTTATTCCTCTATATGTAAAACTAGCCTTAAAATTTCCAAATAAAATGCCTGTATAGTAGTTGAATTATTGGTGACATAATTACTAATATAATGGTCATCTATGTGAGCACAAACTAATAATATTAAGCACATAATCCCAACAACGATATTCATATTTTAACAAGTTTTCTATAACCAATGGAAAAACTTACCGTCAGTCTCAGAATACTAACATACCTTTCTTCACAGTTTTTAAATAAGTTTTATGAAGATTAAACTCAGAGCTAAAATGATTTCTCATTTTCGCTCCTATTATTTGTATATACATCTTACGGGTGATTAATTAAAAGTATATAAAGTGAGCTAAGGCACATGAATGGCAGTTGCTTCATAAGGAGAAAACATCTTAATGTCTCTTTTAGAAAGCTGATGTATATGAGTCAGTAGACAAATTTTCTTGGAAAATATGATGTTTCTGTTGTACAACAGAGGTATTTTGGTTTGTTGTTGGTTTTGGTTTTTGGGAGGTTTTTTTGTGTTTTGTTTGTTCATTTGTTTGTTTTTCCCAGACCAGGAGATGAAAAAGTAACATACCATGGATTATTTTAGTTAATATACTTTTCTGATATTTAGCCAGACATTTACAAGAAGTTTCCTGATCAGGAAGGCCTTTAATTTGTTATTAGCATTTCCTTATCGCTCTGTAATGTTGTAAATTTCCAAGCCATTTAAGCACAGTGTACTTTGGCAGTACTGACAAATGATGATGTCAATAGGCCAGGTTACTCCACTTACTCAAAAATACAGCATGATTAGAGTGTAAGTAATTGTACAGTATTTTAAAAGAGTAAATCTATTTACCTTATAATAATTTTTATATTGCTGTGAAGGAGGCTTTCATTTTTGGCAAGCTGCATATTTTTATGGCTCTGGAATAATTTATGAAAATATTTTAATACATAATAATAAATACAAATTTCTTATAAAAGTTGCATTTTAAACAACAAATTTCATGATTTTGAAGTCATACTTGGTAGTGAAGAGTCAAAAACTGGCAACATAGCTGGCAATGTAATTGACCATTTAATCAAAGTTGAAAGTTATATATCTGAATCTAGTGAATGCTTTTCTGATTTACTTTAAATGTTTTTTAGAGATTATTTCATAGAGATGTAAATTGCAATTACTTAAAAAGGATTATTTTAGGTCCCCTGTGTGTGGAGGTGATAAAATAATCCTTTCCAAGAGTCAAATTTTATCCTCAAGGATTAAAAAACATGTTGTATGCTCAGAAAATTGATCTGTTCCAATCTGAACACTCAATTAAATTTAGAAGTGAGGGGGATTGAAGTTGTTCAGGAAAGGAAAAAAAAATTCTAATATGGAAAGAAAAAAATTCCTAGTAAAGTCATATGGTGTAACATTCTTTCTGGGACCAGTGCTATTTAATATCTTCATTAATGACATAGACAAAGAGATTGAGTGTATCATCAGCAAGTTTTCAGACAACACCAAGTTGAGTGGTGGGGTTGACACACCTGAAGCGTGGGATGCCATGCAGAGGGACTCATATAAACTCGAGAGAAGGCACATGAGAATTATACTGTTTAACAACTCAAAGTTCAAGGTACTGCACCTGGGTTGGGGCAAGCCCTGTTACCAATACAGGCTGGGAGATGAACAGATGGGGAGCAGCCCTGCTGAGAAGGATTTGGTGGTGCTGGTGTATGAGAGGCTGGACATGACCCGGCAATATGCACTAGCAGCTCAGAAAGTCAATTGTGTCCTGGGTTGACACCAAAAGCGGCGAGGGCAGCAGGTTGAGGGAGGTGATTCTGCAGCTCTACTCTGCTCTGGTGAGACCTCACCTGGAGCACTGCATCCAGCTCTAGGGTCTCCAGCACAGGAAGCACATAGACTTGTCCAGAGAAAGGCCACCAAGATGATTAGAGGGATGGAGCACATCTCCTATGAGGAAAGGCTGAGAGAGCTGGGGTTGTTCAGACTGCAGAAGAGATGGCTCATGGGTGACCTAATTGGAACATGAACAGAGCCCACAAGAAAGATAGAGTGGGAGTATTTGCAAAAGCATGTAGTGATAGGACAAAGGCTTCAAATTGAAGGAGAGTAGGTTTAGATTATAGATTATCAAATTATAGATTTTAGATTATAGATTATTTAGATTATCAGATAATAGGAAGACAATCTTTACTGTGGGGGTCTTGAGGCATTGGAACAGGTTGCCCCATCCATGGAAGTGTTTAAGGCCGGGTTGGATTGGGCCCTGAGCAAACTGGTCTAGTGAAAGATGTCCCTATCCATGGCAGGGGTGTTGGAACTAGCTGATCTCCAAGGTCCCTTCCAACTCAGACCATACTATGATTCTAAATAAACACTGTAAACACTAAATAAAAGCTGTAGTGTGCCTGTCTGCCTCACTTGCAACTGATGAATGTGGTCTGCAGCAAATAATTAAGAGAAAATTAAAAAAGTTCAATCAGGAAAAATATCTGCAAAGTTGAATATATTGTGTCCTGTTTTCTTTTCTGAAAACAACTTACCTTTATGAAAAGTATGGAAGATGATACAATGTAGAATGTATCTTTTAAGACATAGGTCAAAATTAAAATCTTAACATTGCTTCAGAAATCAGCTGGAGACTAAAATATGTTTTGCTACAGGTAAAATACTTTTTATAGGATTCTTCATTGACTGATGTTCATGGATAGATGTAAAAGGTAATTTTACACATTATGTCATTACGAGGACAGAGAAAACCGATCATCAGAATTGAACCCAAAGAGTGTTTCATCACCTGAAACCTGATAAATCTGATAATTCGAGTACTGTGTTTGGGAGCAGATGCACTGAATTCATACCAACAAATACAGATATCAGTAGTGTCTCAGTAAGTCAAATGAAGGTGCTCTTTTTGTAGCTGAAACCAAGAAACAGTCTTTCAGAGAGTGATTTATCTCATTCTGAAGTACATGACAAAAACACTGCAGGTGAAAACTGCTCTAACACCTCATATTTCTCTCTGTGAACTGTAAAAGGAGGTCTTGGATGATTAGCTTAAGTGGCTACCTGGCAAGTACCTAAGGCTTGGAAAGGTTAACGATAAGCAATAGCAAAAAGCATTTATAGCAATAGGAAGCATAGTACCTTTTTTTATAAGCTTTAGAGTCTTCTCTGGAATTTGATGCTGCCGCAAAAAAGCGATTTCTTGTAGTCATGATTATAAGCAATTCATCTACTACGCAAAATCTGAAAATATTATCTAGACACCATTTACTGCCTTTATTTTTTAAAAAATGAGACCCAATAGAGAAGCTGCATTCCTACAACTGGCTAGCCTATGGAAATAATTCCATTCAGCAAACACTTCAAAACTGCATCACAACTGATCAAGACGCAAATAGAAAGGTTAAAATGTTAAAACCTGATTACAAAAAATTAGTTGTAGCCTTTGTTTCTAATTCCTTGACACTTCCCATGACTTCACCAGTACAATTATCTTAAGAACATTGAAGAGTCTTGCTATGAATGGATAAGTGTGTAATTACAGAAGAGAAAAAAGGTACTGTGTATGTGAGGTAAAATGATATCATTATGTGCTACAATTCTAGGTTAAAATTTGTTGTTTATGCACAGAACAAATGAACACCTACTGAGTGGTCTCACCACGAGTCCCATCTATTGGTCAATAGCTGTGGGAGTCTGATTCCTGTGATACATACCAACATTATTAACATCATCCAAGGATAGTCAAATATGTAGTGATTTCCTATAAATAAAAGTAGTTCAAAGGTGTAATCAGTTGTGTAGAAGATAGAATAAAAGTAAAATAAAAGATTTTAAAAATAGCAAAACTCTCCCTGAATTTGAAAAAAGGTTTAGCAAAAGAATATGAAGAAA
This sequence comes from Sclerurus mexicanus, assembly GCA_013396755.1. Lineage (NCBI taxonomy): Eukaryota > Metazoa > Chordata > Aves > Passeriformes > Furnariidae > Sclerurus > Sclerurus mexicanus. Next base: position 1,285,569 of record VWZF01005807.1, read on the forward strand.
TTTTTATATATTATCTCTGATTCAGTTTGGTAATGAGGTAATGAAATTTATGTATTCATTATGAGAATGCATGCTAAAGATGGGCATTTTAATTTCTGCATAAGGAATGCACATAAAATTTGTCACAAATGGAGCTATAATTTAGAATTACAATTAGAATACATAAAAGTTATTTTGATTATTTTTTCATAATTTTTTTTCATCTTAATTTAATACAAAAAAATTTAAAGCTCTGGTTAATTCTTCTTAGACTGGAGCACTTGTGCAAGCTTCTTATTGCATAAAAATATGAAGGGAAGGTGAACTGAAGAAGCAATAATATTAATGCCCCCTTGAATATCTATTAAACATTTTTAAATAGATGCTTCAGTCTTCTAATTGCCAATATTAAACTGTCTGAAGATTGTATATACAGAGCCTCTTAACAGCTTTCTTTTTTCAAACTCTGACTACGTTAAACACTTGATAACACAGAGGAATTTGCATAAAAATGTCATGGTATGCTTCTGAAAAATGAATACAACCCTTGTGAACAAATTTATGAAGGTGTCTTGATTTTTAAAAAAAAGACAATAAAAAACTTGGAAAATATTTAGATGGATTAAAAACTAATCTATTACTGAAGCTGAAAGAATGAAGAACAATAAACTCTTTAACACATACTGAGTGTACTTTTCTAGCTCTTATCATAGATATATTAAGCAGTAAATTAGTATTTCTGAATTTATTTAAAAAAAGTCAAGCTATAATATGTTCGTATCCCCAGATATCCCAGAAACCATTGAATATTTACATCCTCTATTAATGTGTAAGGCAGAAACATGTTCACACTCTTCCATAAAAAAATGAAGGATCTTTTTCAAAATGGCCATGTTGATTGCATAAAGAAATATATAATTTGTAGAACAGATAAATTTTATTGATTTAAACTTAGTTTCATAAAGAAATATATAATTTGTAGAACAGATAAATTTTATTGATTTAAACTTAGTTTCATTCTACTATTTCCCAGCTAATACCCTACCAGGACTAGTCTACCTTAAAGTTAAGGGAAAATATCTTCAATTTGAAAACAAATATGTTGATGTGGCTTCAACTGTTTCTTTTGGGCTCTTCTCCTAAGGGTAGCTACATTCAGTGATAAAAGGCCAAACTATAATACTGTTACCTTTCCTCAAAATTATGGTGATTCTTTCAGTACTTACATCACTTTGCAAATGATATCTGGATCTGTTTTATATGGCCAGAGTCTTTATTTGAGCTCATTGTTGAAAAATAAATAGCACATAAGAAAAGGAGAGTAAGAATTCAGTTTTTCTAATTTTGTTTCCATTTCTCAGTCCATCTACTTTTCTCAGGTGTTTTGCACATTTTTAATTTTCTTCCTTCTGGTACCAGGATGGTCGGTTTTAACCTGAAAACAACTGTCTTTTGAAAGTTTCCTCTTGACACAATGAAACTATCTTCCAGATAATAGATTGTGTGTTGAGCTAGTTATTATCTGCAAGCATGCACCAAATGTGGGAGTGTCACTGATTAATATATGGGTCACCTAAGAATCTGCTGCTGAGTGTGCCTTCTGACCACATTGCATAAAGATGTGGTGGACAGAAATTCTGAGAAACTGTCACCTAACATAAAGAGAAACTCATGCGACATTAATCGAAGCATAAAAATAAGCAGTGGAAAACCACCAAAATTAGGCTGTGCTCTTCATCTGATGCTCTAACCTTTGCAAAAAGATGCATTATAACTACATCTAGTAAAGTATAACTTCAGTCCATTTTATACTAAAAGCTCCAATACAGTGAAAGTATAAAAGATCAAATGTGCAGTGTTAATATTATTGTATTTTGGGGTTAGTATTACAATATGAAGCAACTTTTATTTTCAGTGGCATACTGTTGTGAAGTTGATAATTTTAGAATTCCTTAGTGCCACGCGATGCAACTGTTAAGATATGGTGTTGTGTTTGGTTTTGATTTGTTGGGATTTTTGGTTGGTTTGGGTTATTAGTTGTTTTTTTTTGGTTGGTTGGTTTTGTTTTTTTTGTGACAACAAATACAAAGTTTGTGTGGGGAAAAAAGGGAGTTTATCTAAGTGTTGAACTATATCACTTGGAAGAGAAAGATCAATGCTTAATGCTATTATTGTTTGACATGATTTTTCCAAGCACATAAAATTAAAATCAGAAATGGTTTTTGTGCTGGTTTAAGCGTAAACCAGCAGGAGAAATGGACCGACCACGAGAGAGATTATAAATGAGAGTTACAATTTAATGAAAGGTATTACAATAGATACACTGACACAAAGAGAAAACTGCTTTCAACTCACCAAAACCCAGCANTTACAATTTATATTATATTTTCACTTTTTAATTTCCTATTTTTTCCAGTTCCATAAGACATCCTTGTAATCTTTTATTTATAGATTTCTAAGTTATTAATGTAAGAGAATTATAAGATACTACTAAAAAAACCTAAAAACTTTTGGTTCGAGTGGAGCATTATAAAAAGAATTGCATATTCCTTTGTAAAAGAAATCATTTTTTTCAAGTTTATTTTATTCTATTTTGCCTTTTGTTTATTAAAAAGTGCATTAATCAGCAAGGGAAAGATACTGATTTGAGGAATTATGGAATTAAGTGCAATTATAGGTATTCATTAATTGAAGGTAAGCATTATGCATGAATATATGCACTTTTCACTAATATAAATTCTTTTAAAAGAACTATGTGCTATGGGAAGCCTGCCATATGTTACTTAGATAAAATTAATCCAAAGTCACACTACAAATAAGCAACACAAAATTGGAAGATTGTAAGCCTTATTTTGAAGTTATGTCGTCACAGCACCAAGCCTGACAGAGTTCAGTAAGAGCTTATGTGATATTCTCAGGCACATGGTGGGACTCTGGGGGATGGTCCTGCGCAGGACTGAGAGTTGGACTCAATGACCCTTGTGGGTCCCTTCAAACTCAGCATATTCTGTGATTCTGTGATTTGTTGCTTTATTCATACTATACTAGGCAGTTATTTCATTCTTTTCAGGGATAATGAACAAAATGGTAGTTTTATCACCGACTTCAATAGGAAAAAAACAACCAACCAACCAAACAAACAAAAAACCCCACCAAATATCCACAGCATAGTTGGTAGTCCTAAGTCTTCACTTCCTTTCCATACTGTACAGTTTCTCTTTGCCTGCCTATTATATAGCTGAATTAATAGTAGTTTAAAAAGAAATGTTTCTAATATTGTAATGTTCAGGTCCCTGAGGTGTTCAGTCAGGGAGGTTCATCCTTCTTTTCTTCACTTCTTCTGTGGAGTTTTTTATATAGAGCTATGGTTATTTATAAAAATATTTTTTGATACTGCATGTTTTGTCAATACCAAGTAAATAAGTTGTCATGTGCTACCACTCCTTTTTTTTTTTTTAGGATGCCTGGAATTGAAAGAAGACACCATTGAAAATCTTCTTGCAGCTGCCTGCCTCCTCCAGCTCCCACAAGTAGTAGAGGTTTGCTGCCATTTTCTAATGAAGCTTTTGCACCCATCCAACTGTTTGGGAATACGAGCATTTGCTGATGCACAAGGATGCACAGAGCTTATGAAGGTGGCTCACAATTACACCATGGTAAGGCATTTTTGGAATATCTAAATTATAATCTTGTGAATACTATATATCCTCTCTAAGTAAAAATGCCTAGTTTGTTTCTGGCTTGAAACTATTCTGTACTTCCATGGAACTTAAATCCATAGAAGTGGTGATTTTTACTAACTTCAGTGAAGTTATGAGAATTAGCCTTTTGTGATGGATGCACTGTCTTCTGGGTCAGAATAACAAATGTCTTATTTAGATGCATGATCACTTGCAAGTGATAATAATAAAAGTGTAAATCATTAGAATACTTTTTAACCATTTTCTTTTAGTTTAGCTTTAGGGAAGCTTTGTAATTGTCATTGTGCAAGGGAACAATATCAATGGAAGTTTTGTTGCTTTGTGGGAGTGTTTTGTCAAGAATTATCCCTCCTTTTAGTCATGTGTGAAGTGGATTAAGACAGAGAGTTCTAGAAATAAAGAATTTAATCTAGTAATAGTTAAATTTTTTTCTAGTTACAACTGACAGAACAAGTATGGCATTAATGTTAAAAATTAATCAGAATCAATGAAGCAAAAATATGCTACTTATTCAGAAATTAAATCATGTTGGCAGCCATTTGATTCTTCATCTTTTGACAAAATTAAAAACATCTGGCTCATAAAGTTAAACTTACATAAAGTGTAGATTATATGTCATTTATGAGACATAATGGTCCCCTAAGGTCTATTCTGAAATTATTATTGAAGTAATAGAGCACATTTCAATGAATCTGCGTCTCTTGTTCAATAGTTATGTTCTTATTTTATTCTATTTTCTTTTTTTTGGTAGCTAATAACATGTTGTAATTCACAGGTTTAACTGTGGGTTTTTTACCACTGCAGTTCCAGTAGTTACACCCATTCTACATTTCTGGAGCTAGTTCTGTGGTTTCTCTGTATTTAAGCATTAAATTGTAGTTTTCCACGTCCAAGCTAGTCAGTTTAGCCTTCATCTGTCAGTGGAGAGAAGTAAGGTGTCAGAGCAGTATTCATCTGACCTACTTTAGGATGATTGAATTAAAATTGAACAGATATGTTTTGAAATAATTCAGCATTTTTATAATTTTTTTTTAGATTTTTATATTACTTTCAAATTTCAGTTTTAGTGTGTGTTTTTTTGTGAGTGAAAAGCATTATAATGAACAATGAAAAAATAGAGAAAAACATTGATTTAAAAAAAATCTTGCTGTTCTTTAAAACAACTTACTGAAATATTTTTGTGTGAGTGAAATTACTCATTATAATACATTTGAAGACTTGTGACTAATACATATCTGATGTATCACAAAGTCCACAAAGATCTGTGCCCATTTCTAAGTTATTAGGTATATAATCTATTATTCTTTTTAATGCTCAGATCTAAAATCTGAATTATGTGTAGTGGGAAAATCACCAACAAAGGATGGCAGATCAAAACCAAAGTCAGTTGTAATTAATACTCAAACTCCGTTTTAAGTGCAGTGACATTTGCAAGCACACACAGTAGTCATACTTTTCTCTTTGCTTGAAAAACAAATACTCACATCTACTCAGCAATTAAATTGCAATATTTTTTCTCACCCAGTGAAAACATAACCTTAACAGGTAAGCTTCATAGTGCATGATATTTTCATAGGCATCATATTACTTCATTTAGGTTTGAGTCAACTCACATCTATTTAACTTACTGTTTTGTGTTAAAGGTTGTTGGAGACCAGTTGGGATTGGGGGAAGAGTGTCTTATTGCCTGTCTTGAGTACAGTACTCTCAATCAGAGTGACTCTACATAAGAGAAAGGTTCTTCTATGTGGTTGTATAGCCAAGGGTGTGTGATAGAGGAACAGCAAACAGAGACCTTGGAATGTGAAGGAAAGATAGGAAAGTGATGAGCACAGACAAAGAGCAGATGCATAGTCTCTCATTTGACAGAAAGCATTATATTTTCCTTCAGGCCCCAGGAAATTAGTATGGGCTGTGATGAGAGCAAATATAAAGTAGGGCAAGAGGGAGTTTGTTATCAAACTCCTCCTGTCTTATGGAAGAGGATTTGAGGGGAAGCCCTCTTTTAAAACAGGATGGAAAAATCACATTTCTTTTAAGAAAAATTCTCATGCCTTCAAAAGAACTTCAAGGCCCTTTATTTAAAGCTTTTCAGGGTTCTTTCTTTAAGAGTTGCAAGTGATGTATCTCAGATTCTGGCTTTGTGAATCCTCTTCCAAGGTGTCATTGCAAAAGCTTGTTGTGAGTAGGAAGTAATAGTACTGCCTTAACTCTGGCATGTTGTGCAATTGTTTGCTTGTAAAAATTTACCATGCCTTGGAAGCAATAGAAAATAAATAGCTGAAGAAATTTCTGATATGCAGGCAGAATAATATATTCACGAATGCAGCTTTCAAAGTTTCAAGGTTTCAACTTTCCAAAGAAAAAATAAATTTTGTCTTTGAAAATGTGAAATGTGAAACAAGTGAGTTGAATTTTCTTTAGCTTACTGTCTGAAATATTTACTTATATTATGTATCATATTAATAGTGGAATTGTTAGGAAATTAAAACATCTCTGATGAATGAAAAGCACGTACTGGGAGAAAACCTCGGTGGAGGGGAAGCTCTGACAATATTTGAGAGAACTCTAATGGCTTTTGAACAGTAAAATAATATTATTTCTTTTTGTGCTTTTCCAAGTCATTAGGAAGATGGAGTTACTTTCAGGATATTTAATACTACACTGTCAAAGTATTTTAATAATATATCAGTTCAGTTAATAGGGATTTATAGCTGATTGTCAGAATAGCCAATTCTAGAATGCTAATCATCACAACTTTTTTAATAGAGTACAAATAACAAGGCTAAATGGAGTAGATACATGTGTTTCCAAAGTAAAGAAAAATGAGGGTAATGGCTGAAATTATCAACCTTTCATCTTACTCTTTGCATGTACAAATATATCGGCATTAAACACAAGAAATGCTTTTTGACCCCATTGTATGTCTCTTCAACATTATAGCCAAGAACTGTCAAAACCAAAAATAATACTCTTTATTCAGCTAACCATAATGTATTTATATCCAGATAGGCTTAATCAAAAATAAAAGTGCTGCACTGTAAAATTTTTTGAGATAAAAATACTTAAAGAAACAACAGTTCTGCACTGGTGGGAAATGGAGAGGAAGACAGAGTTTTTCAAGTAATCTTGCAAAAATAGATTTGTAGGTGTGGCTTATGTGATTGAACATATAATAATTTTAATATATGACTCAAGTTAAATCTCATCTTTTAGTAATTTTGCTTCATAGTTAATTACATACTTTAAATTAAATATTCATTGATTCATTTAAAAAAAAAAAAATAGTTCTCTTACTGTGCTGTACCTGGCAAATGTCTCACAACTTTTCTCCACCAATTACTTTTAAATAGAATGTCATTTGCAATTGTCCTTACAATAGCATTTTAATGAAAATCAATATATTTTCAAGGAAATGGTTTGCTTTGTTGAATCTCCATAAATATTTTAATTTTTGTTTTTCAAAAGAAATTACCTTGCCTAGTGTCGGACTTGATGTAAGTTCTAAATTACCCTGTTGTTCGTTAAACAAAAAAAAGAAATTATATGCATACATATATATGGTCAACTTGCTTTGTGCTTCCACATAACGTGTTATGAGGGCAAGACATTTGAGCTTGGGAATTTCTTTATGTTGAAGAAGAAATACTTCTAAAGAGCAGACCACTGAATTTAAAAATCCTGTTGACTTCAGGATATGTATTTTTTCCAACACGTTTTCTATCACATTGAATAACTTCTATTTCCCTCAACCATGAAACCTGTGGAAGAAATGAACACAAATTTTTGCTTGCATAGTTGTCAGAGGTAATTCAAATATGACAAACTTTTTCCAAAATGTAGTAGTTGCTGAGCATGGAGAAAGTATCTAGCAGAAGTAAAATTCATTAACTGTACATTTATATAAACCTTTCCATGAGCAGAGTTATCATGTCCCTGGCATTTACTGAATTCTCAGTGTCAAATATCAAATTATTATTTTGAATTGCAAAATCTAAGTGAGGAAAAGAAAATATGTGCACTAAGGAGGGGAGAAGGTGAGGAAAAGGTAAGAAAGCAGTGAAGGAAAATCAGATAGCATTTGAAAAATCTTTAGAAAATACACTTGCCATTTAGCAAATTATGAGGTTGGTGGAAGAGGAAGTTATAAAGTCATAAAAAGTTAGTGAACAGTGAAAGCTGGAGATTTCTATGTTTGCATTCCATGTGCTTTTTAGAAATGGAACTTGTATAGCAAGGTTTAAATGAAAGTGTTAGGAGTTAATAGTAAGAGCAAAAATGTAAATTTTCATTGATTTTTTTTTTAGGCATATCAGATTTAATGTGGTTTGTTTTATTTCTGAGGTATGAAATCTCCCTGACAGTGGTTTATTGTGTGATTTTTAATTTTTATTTTTAATGAATCTACTAATTTAAGTGGCAGCAGAGTAAATATCCATGTCTCTTTATTCAAGACTTCTGTACTTCTTAATTACAATCTGGGTTGTTACCAGCTTGTCAATTTCTGAAAACTTTCAATCTGCAGCTCCATATGTCTGATAAGTTTAATTTTCTAATTTATTGCCAGAGTTGCATGATAGTAGAGTGAAATGCATATGTGATGTCTTTAAAAAAAAAAAAAAAATGGGCAGCAAAATGAAATGTATCTATAAGCTAAAGAAAATGATATCTCAAGCATTTTTAGGGACAGCTCTTTATTCTTCTAGTTAGAAGGGGTTTCATATGTAACCTGCATATGTAACGGGGTTTCATATGTAACCTGATAACCTTCGTATGCTAACCTCTAAAGTCCACAATTTATCAGCTTGGCATGCTTGTCAGAAATTAGAGTCATACTATATTACTATATAGACTTATCTGTCTCAAGAAAACAGAGTAAAGCCTAATTCAAAATTATGATGGTCACCTTGTTGGGATGCAACTATTTCTAGAGTATACAATACTTTAAAAGATACTCTATTTTGAACCATTGGTGAACCATGGACTCTATGGCCTTAATGTACCATTAGCCCTTCTCATAACATCTCCTTTTCTGCTTTCATAAATATTGAGAAAGGAAAAGTAAGTAATATTTTTCCTTATAAAGATAATTGCAGTTTGGTTTTAAAGCATGGGATATTATTAAAAAAAATCATATTTGGTATGGTATTGTTTACAAATGTAATTTGTTTTCTCTCTCCCAGTAAAAATCATAGTTCTGCTTTGTGTTACAATGTATAGATAATGCTTAGAAATTGAGAGTGTTACATTCCAAGATATGGTACCAGTTTCTTCATCTCATTATCATGCCATTTAACTGAAGCCTGATTGTTTCAAACAGAAAATTGAAATACCTCATAGATATAACTATTTAATCTGTCAGTGCTTCACCTCTCAGGAAACTTCACTTAAACCTCAGTGATCCTTTTGCATCTTGAAACTGCAGTTTGAGAGTTGAAATGATAGAGCTTGTTCCACATTTTTATTTCATCATATTTCAAGATGAGCTGCTAAACATAAACTTGGGAAATCTTCAGATTACTTTGATGCACTGAGCAGGAGAATGATCATAAGTAAAATTTCCTTCTCCTGAAGAACATAACTGAATAAAGTGATTGATGTGTCTGTAACCCAGTTGTAATGTTAGCAATATAAAGGACATTAACATATGTTATGGTTCCAAGCCTGGGAGATGCAGAATGTTTGCAAGAGTAGTAGAAGGTGTTTAGCTTCTCACAGAAGCAGTTCTGTGGTTCGCACTGCAAGGGTCATTAGTCCCAACACAGTAAAACGTTATTCAAACTTAGTTACAAGAACACAAGTAATCTCAGTCACATGACTCTATATGAACTCTTTAACTTACTGAGAATTCTGATTGTATTGCAGACGGAGCAACCATTTCATTTATGTGAAGTATTTGCCTTATGCAATTTTTTTTATGATCTTTTATGGTGAAAAGCCTCAATGATCATGTTATTGGTTAGGTTTATTATCTAAGGTACAAAATTTCACAGTTAGAGCTTGGTGGGACAGAGTGATATATGAAACCTTTACTATTCAGTTCCATTTACAACAGCTCATCCTGAAGAATATTGAAATAGTGTAACATTGCTCCATATTTAAATAAGGGAAAATATTATTGAGATACTGATGGATGATAAGCATAGTTATTAATGAGTGTGGTTGTACATTTAGACAACAGGGGTTTATTTCAGTGTTAATATGGCTTTAACTAAGGTTTGATAAAAAGTGAGGCAAGAAAACTTTCTGTAGCATTTATACCTGACCAGGAACTATATTTTTTGAGGTTTAGAATTTTCTCTGTTTTGCCATATAAAGTCTTACTAGTGATAGACAATAGTCAACAACTTCAATAGTGTAAATACAAACAAGGGTCCCACAATGCTTGTAACTTTCAAACAAACCACAAAATTTGATCTTTACATAAAAACTAGAATTAGACTAGTTTTTTTTCTTTTTTTCTTCTCTGAGAAGAAATTGTACCTCGTAGATCACTTTTCTCACTCAGTATTTTTAAGATTCCTATTTGAAAGTAGTAATCAGCACTTGGCACTTTTTTTAAGTTCTCCTTGGTACTGCTGTGACATAGCATGTTACCCTACCACTCCATCAAGGCACAGTAGGAGAAGAAGAAGGTAAGAGCATTTCAAGAACTAGCATATGGACAGCAAGATAATTAATAGAAAATAGAAAACAACTGCTGATAGTAAAATGCTGTGAAATCTACAGCAAAATAGTCAAGCAAATAGTCTGTACTGAATTAATCATGATTTGAGGGCTTCTTAATCATCAGGAATTTCAATTTGGTTGCCTAAATGCCACATTAAAAAGGTTAGTATGGCAGAATGTTGTATTATTTCTAGAGACCACTGCTCTGAAAAATAGCACTCTCAGCTGAAAAATCTTTTTACATTATACACAAGACTCAACACTTCCTATGGTTTTAATTTGTTTTTCAAGTTTATTCTTGTTCCAGAAACCTAAATATTCACCAGCAATGTTAATATATAATCAAACTAATGTTTTCTATGCTTCAGAAAGCTAGCAGAAGTAGAATTACGTATTTTGCGGACTCTGATATGTCTCTTCTGCATATGGTGATTGTTTGTCTATGAGGTCAGCAGATCTACATTTCAGTCTCTCAAATGAAGAATGTATCAATTTATAAATCCTGCTTCATCTGGCTGAACTGTAAGCAACAATAAATTTACTGCTCTTAGAGGTAGCTCAGAACAAGGAGACTCTTAACCTAACAAGCACTGGTGAGTGCCTAAAATCAGCATGAATCTGTGTCTGTACATACAGAACTGCAAATATCACACTAAAAAAATACTCCAAAGACAGTGAATTTTGAAGGATTTTTGTGGCATTCATAGAAAACAATGAAGATGACAATCAAGACAGCTGAATTTTGTAGCTATAAATTCAAACCTTTGAGTCTGCATATTAGTGTAAAATCTGATCTTTTTACAGTCTTTTGTAAGACTGAAGGATATGTCCAAGTACTGGAGATAAACATTCTTTGTTTCCATGAAACGGTATCCAAGGGTGGGCAAATACAAAACCTCTCAAGACTGAACTTCGATTGTATGTAGAAGATTAGAAGTTGAGGGCTGAATTCTCTGGAAATGTAGTACATATTGAAGATCTAATTCAGGAGTACCAAGAAAGCATGACAACCTGTTTTTTTTTTTGTCTGCTATTCCCAATACTTTAGGATTAAGAAGAGATCCTTTAGGGTAGAAAGAAGACTCACTAGTGCTTTCTGTGGGCTTCTCCAATAACAAAGAATATAACCTAACTGGAATATATAGCTGGTGGGAGGAAAAAAAGAGATAACATTGGATAGGATGATTGAACTGATACTAGCATGGGGAAGTCTAGTAGGAGAAAGAGGAAAGGAAGTTACAGGAATGATACGTGATAGAAAAGTGAATCTTAGGCTTTAGACTATGGTTGAAAAACTAAACAGAAGAGTATATGACCAGTAGAAATGTTACTCTCTAGTAACTCCACCACCAAGATTCTTGTTGCCAGTCAATACTCTGCTTTCTGAAATCATCAAGGGCTCATATTCTTAAAATTACTTCAGAATATTCAGTCTGATCTTACCTGGCAATAATATTTTCAGTACAATGCAGGGCAGGCAGCTCATTTCTCTGTTGACGAAGTCATAAAGAATTTGGTGTTGTTCAAAAGTAAAGACAATGAAATCTCAAAGAATGGTATCCTTTTTGTTACTTTCAGTACTGGGGAAAAAAAAGATAACAGTTCAGAGTAGAGATCTTCCTAACTGGAGCCAGGAGGACAGAACGGTACATGTTCTCACTTACACCATCTATATTAAAAAAAAAAAAAAATTGTTATTAATAGGTAAGACTTTAGTCTTTTTATTTCAATGACATGTTACTCCATCCTGAGCCTTAAAATTGTGGTATATGCTGGCTCATAAAATATTTTATTCACATTTCTTGTGGTATTGCAAACTTTCAGAAAGTTTTTCTGTCATGGAAACATCACAAGTTTGCATTAATAAGGAGTTGGGTGACTGAATATAATGAGCTGAATTGGGTGACTGGATATAACGAGCCATGCCTGACAATACAATGCAAACAAAGAGTGTGGTAAGCCTTGGTACAGGCTATGGGTCAGCAAGCAAGAGAACAAAGCCTGAAGCTGGCAGAAAGTTACATCATATCATCATGGACTGATTTTATTGGTAGCCTGTGTGACACCTTTTCAGTAATAGAGATTGAGACCAGAAGGGCAGGGGAAGGGTGATATTGTTGTGCAGGCATCCAACACTGAGCTGCAGAAAATGTTCTATTTCCCCAGGCTCCACTGTGCCTATTCACATTTAGAGCTAGCTTCAGTAGCTGGAACTGTGTGTGGGTTGTACGCACAGGAGCATGAAGTTTTTTCCTGACACAGCTTACCTGCTGCTTTGGTTCAGTTATTAAATTGAACTGCATGACACTGTCTGGTACTCTTTCTCCCTGCCCCCTTCTCCTTGACAATTGTTCATCATGGATTTCTTTTTTGGCAACAAGAAATAACATATCGTCTCGTGTTGACTGGAAATCATCCTTACCAGAAATACATCTACTTTTTTTTTTCTTTATTGAAATATATAATTTAAAAACTGTTTAATTTTTATAACTCGTTTAGACTTAAAGGTGTTAAAAGACATTTTAATAGATGATAGCTACAAAATAGGACAATTAAAAAAATGAAAATATTCTGCACCGTGTACTTTTATCTAAAAAGAAGAAAAGTACAATTAAGTCTTTGTAGAAAAGCTCATCAGCTACATGGGATCTACTTTTTACATGCAACCTGTTCTGAAAAATAAATGGTAACACTATACAGCACCAAGAAGGTGTGATTTTTATACGATCAATATGTAAAATGCAGAAGGCTAGACCAAGAAATATAGCTATATCTAATGAATGACATAATTTTTTTTTGCATCTCCCTGTCTTTCACAATATTAATTTCTTTCTCTTTTCCCTCCTTCTGTCTTCCTCCTCTGTTTCTTCTGTTCTCTCTCCCTCTGCTTCCACCTTGCCTATTTCCCATTTCATTTCCCTCCCTCTTTCTCTTCCTGTTTTCCTGTTCTCCCTTCTTGCCACCTGCTTTCCTTCCCTCTTTTCGTTCCTCTTTCCTTCCTCTTTGATTTCTGCTCTTTATTGTCTTTCCATATGTGCTGTATGGGTATTCCACCTCTTGGTCACTTAAAGTAGACACACACCTTAATAGTTGTCTGTAGCAATTCTATCCTACACAGAGAATAGGTAATGGAAAACTTAAAAATTAAGATGTAAAGGCAGCAAATATAGAGAAATCAAAAAAGGATTACCAGAAATGACAATATATGTTAGCTTCACTGTCCAGGTATGCTGTTCATTCATTGAATCTTCTCCTTTTCTTCTGTTCTTTATGGTAAGTTTTAATTGCCTCCATAAATTTAATGACTATTTCAAATTAAATCAGAGGGATTTTTCAAGTGTCACTCAAGAGAAATGATGGTTTATTTGGGAATTTTCTGTGCAAGTATTGATCTTCATCACTGTTTGCAACTTGTGAACTAAAATAGTATTATAGCCAGTTATTAAATTACTGCACCTCCCCATTATATAATTATACTATAATGATATGCTTCTATAATACATTAAATATGTATATATATAATACATTATAGTAAATATATTAAATATTATATATGTATATTATATAGATATATAGTTATGTACTTCTATATAAGCTATATTATATATAGTAATTATAATGTTCATTGTAATTGAAGGAAGGAAAGAAGGGAAGAAGATAAAATGTCTTTATTTGAGTGATTCCTTTAAATAACTTCTAATCTTTTGGAATTGCATTTCCAAAAGCCTGTCTGAAGATGACTCTTATGAATTACTTCAGAAATTAAAGCGTGCTTCAAGAGAAGAAGAATCAGTTGCTTCTTAGCCTTCCTTGATTTTGAGATCATTATTACATCCAGTACTTTAAAAAGTATTTAGAGTAACAAAAACTAATCTAACTAAACCAGCATAATTTCATTAGTCAATAAAGCTAATGCTTGTTTATACTTCCAGGCATACTTGGTACTTCTACATATACTTGTAGAATCACCCTGTTAAGATTGTTTCAAGTTTTTTTAGGTATATTGTAAATTTCTTCATGACTTTTCTTATATTTTATCTTTGTTTTTAACCTCTGGAATTATTTGTTCAAGATAGTGCTATATTAACATCACACTGTTTAGCTAGTGTGTTTTACAGGGTTAGAGCACATTGGTATAATCTGAGGGTCTTCCTTAAGGAAAACATTCCTAAGAGCAAAATGTAGAGAAGTGTGTGGACATTTCTTAGGGCATTTATGTGGGATGAAGTAGTTTGGGAAATCTATCACTTAGTACTGATGTTGCTAAAAACAAAACTTGTAAGGATATTCTGTAATACTGAAATGCCCATAATAAATGACTGACAGTTGACTCAAGGTTAAATATAGTTTACTTCAGAAATTACAAAAAAAATACTCGCGCCACTGAAGATTAGACTCAATATCAAATAGCTGCATTTCATTCTCCTCTGTACCAGTCTTCTGGAACACTGAAATTTTCAACTTCAATATGAATCTGTCATTACTAAACTCTCATTTTTTTGACATAAGCTTGACTAAAAATTTTACTGCTCAACAAAAACGTTTAAATGTATTTAAACTCTTTTTTTCCAAGGATTCATGTTGTCAGTATTTCTGTTTCATTCATAGAACTCCCTCTGGTGGATTATTTAAAATACAAGCATACAATCTCTAAAGTACATGGCTCTAGAGCATAATTATATTACTTTCAGCACTAAGATTATTTCAGTTAGCATTTTATATTTTATACAGATACTACTTATCTGTAGATAAAGGTTGATAGAGGTTATTACTTACCTTGAAAGCAATTTTCAGAGTACATCTGCCTTTTTTTGCATGTCTGTAATGTTGCTATCCTCTACCATTCAAAAGAGAGTTTATTAAAAAAAAACCCAATGCACAACAAAAATAACAAACCCAAACTCAAATGAAACCCACTTTTAGTAAACTGAACAGTCTAAAGTCTATCAATGATGCAAGGATTGGCAGGGCAATCATGAGAAACACCAACCATGGAGAACTGCCTGGATTGATTACTTAACACTAACATTATTTTTTAATGTGTATATAAGTGAGTTACTTATATACCCTAGAGCAAAAAGGTGAAGAATAAAGGGTCTGAATTTGAAATGAAACTGACTAAGGACAGATCAAGAGAAGAATGCCTTAGCACAGAAAACTGTAATGGACACGAAATATCATAGTGATATGTAATTATGCACTCATGTGAGGACACAGCAGCTAACTGGAAAAGCTTTTAGTTCATATGTGAAACTAGATTTTATGCAGGTTGATTATGAAAGTTGATTATTGTGCACATCTTCCACAGGTATGAGAAGATATGGCGTATTCATTGAAGAAAGGAAGTGTAAAGTAATAGCGGTAAATGGAGTGGCAGTCAGGGAAATAAGGATTAACACTTACAAAAGAGGTTCTGATAGACTGAAAAGGGAAGAATATTAAAATATAGAAAAAATGTCTGTTAGATACCAGCAGAATTAGATTTGTAAATAGGTGCTGTTTTCCTTCAGGTTGTAAAAGTGAGAGATATTACAAGAGATTGTCATTATGGAAGATTTGAAGATGTAAATAATGTAGTAAGTAAATATTTCTAATAAAAGTAAAGGCCAGTCATTTCTGGATATATTAGCTGCCAGGTTTCTTTACCAAATAGTTACCAAGCTGAAGTAAATTCATGACCTCATGACTTGAGAGCATCTTTGAAACACTGATTGTCAAAGATAAAATTGATTCTTGTGAGGATGAGCAAACTTTATTCAAAATGAAGGATAAACAAGTTATGGCTAGCACTTAACAATCTTGATTGTAAAAGTAAAAAAGTTAACAGAAACCTGAACTTTTAATAATTACACTGATATCAAACATGTGGACCAGAGCAGGATGTGCTTCAATGAAAACTGAAGTTCCTGAGGGGAAATTTATCACAATTAAGGTGAAGGTAAAACTCAGAGTTCAAAATATATGCTGCTGATACAGGTGTATATATATTTTTGTACATGTATATATCTGCACATGTCACATAGATATATGGAATAGACTAAAAAAAAGCCCTCCTGTGTCACTGGTGCTGTGGAAAAAAAAAAAAAAGCGGTTATGTCTGGGTGCAACAGTGGATTTTTTGGAATATTTTGTGTAATTCTCATGTCACCATTTTTAAATAGCATTTGACATTTGGAGGGTGTGAAAAAAGGCGACACACAGGATTATAGGACAAGAGGAAATATCTTGCAATAAATATCTTAGACTACTCAGGCAGTTTCGGCTTATTAAAAAGAAGAGAAGATGAGGTACTTGATGACAGTGTATCTCCACAGGGAGAAACTACTGTGAACTAAAGAGCTCTTTAATCTAGTTGAGAAATCTTACAAAGAGCCAATTCAGCTTAGATGGATTGGAAATAGGTACACTTTTCCATCAACTAGTTTGCTTAAACACCGGAACAAACTGGGATAGCTGCAGAGAAAAGCATTGAGTTCTCCATCTCTAGACACTGTCATCTCAAGAAAGAATACATTTGAATAAAATTTAGACAAAGCAGAAATTATCCTGTCACAGGGTAATTGGCAAACTGT
Source organism: Sclerurus mexicanus (assembly GCA_013396755.1). Taxonomy (NCBI): domain Eukaryota; kingdom Metazoa; phylum Chordata; class Aves; order Passeriformes; family Furnariidae; genus Sclerurus; species Sclerurus mexicanus. The sequence goes on from VWZF01005807.1 coordinate 1,302,490, forward strand.
GTACACAGAATATATTTGATATACAAAAAAATTAATGATCTAACTGGTAGTCTGGGCTTTATTTCTAAATATTTATGTCATGCTAGTCTATTTTTTTCCTTTTTGTTGCTTGATATGTCCTGTTTAAAAGGTACAGCAAAGGAGCAGGCTGCCATTTTGTTAAGTCACAAATACTGAAAACTGTGTAAAGTGGAATTGTGTGGGCTAAATTCTCCTTAACTGGTAGTTCAGCAGGGGGGAACACTCTGGAGTTTAGGGTGTCATTAGAGAAGTTTTGCTAAACAATGAATCTGCAGTGTCAGGAAGGATAGGAAATTCCTTAGCTCAGAAGGAAGCATATAGTCAGCTGAAACTTACAGGCAATGGATTCTTTTCTTGTAATGGACTTTTTTTTTTTTTCTCACAGAAATTCTATTCAAAACCAGAATTTATTGCAGCACGGGTGTATGTTCTAGTTCAGTCAACAGGAGGATGGTTCATTGTGTCTTTACTAAGGGAAAGATGTAAAGAGTTTAACTCAATGCTCCATAGATTCTGTAGCGTTTGCTAGTATCTAACCATTAGTTTGAAACCCTCATTGTCAAGTGTCATGAAGGTGTGGTGCTCACACATAACTCATGTAGCCTTAAATAAACTGAAATAAACAAAATAGCTTATTTAGTGTAAACAATAATATATGGAATAAAAGCTTCTGTAAAGATGTAAATTCATGTAAATCTGCATAAGGGTACTAGCTATCCAGAGAATAAAGGATTGATTTTTATGAATAAAGCATCAGTGTTTTTGATACTGGAGAAACAAACTACTTAGGTGTTACACATTAAAAACTATCCAAATTTAAAGTCAAATATTAGTAGTTTACTTGAGTTGCAATACTTCTACCTGCTGCCACTATACCAAAGTGATAATAAAGAACAGTTTCCTTTTCACTAAAAAATGAGTTGCAAGATTTATTTCCAGAGAAAGTGTTTCTAAAATGTATTTATAAAAGGCAGTGCTGCCAGGTGGTTTGCTCTAAGAATGGCAATGCCTGAAACTTCCTTTTTTTCTTGCGTATTTGGGAATTTATTTTTCCATCTGAAAATACAGAGACGTGTAAAATATGTACAATATGTACTTCAGTCCTGTTACAGAATTTGGATGGTAAATAGGGCTTATTGTTAAACTAATAGAAACAATGATGATGCTTTTTTTGTTTTGCTTTTATTAATGTTTTTACAGTAGTCTATTGGGAGCTGAAAAACACTGTAGAAAATGAGACATTAGACCAGAAAAATGTACTGCTATTTCTAATATGTTTAAATAAATAACTTGACATTAAAAAAATCCATACAACCCACATCTAGTTTTGAGTTTTCCTTGCAAATGTAATTGTCAGTAATGAGCAATAGAACAAATATTGGTTCACCCATGAATTCATACTTACACCAGTGTACACTTAATATTCACCTTTTAAAATTCAGAATATAAATGAAAAGCAAGAGTTAGCTTGCATGACTTGGTCATATTAACGTTAGTCGACTAGTCTAAGCTTGGTGTTCAAGCTTTCTCTACCATCAGTGAAGAAATATAACATTCTCCAAAGGACATTTAAATGGTGTCTATCTTCAGTTTCAGGACAACAATAGCAGTGCAGAGATTAAATATGAAAAAACACTTATTTTTCATGCTTAAGAAATAAATTTGAATTTTTTTACTCATTGATTCACATTTTTAACATTATCACAAAATCTTCCATCTAGATATCTGTCTCATGAACCTTTTTTTTTTTTCCTGGAAATAAGTCAACAAAAAATAGGTATTTTTTAAGAACAAATATAGACAATTTTATACAAACACAATTGGTGACCAGTCACTAACTAGATGCATACCCATCACTACAACTGTTTGAGGTTCAGATTGCTTCATATATGCAGAAAGCCTAAGCATCAAAGACAGACTTCTGAATTGTGCTCAAGGGACCAGATATTTTAGAAGGTGTCAACGTATTTAAATTCATTTCAGCGTTTTCAGATTTCAGTGGAAAAGGTCATCTTTTCAAACAAAGGAGTTAAATTGTAGTGGTGCATACAGTTCCACATAAACAAGGATAGTTACTCCATTTTCACTTGTTGTGTAAGCAGTGATTCTTTTTTTGCTATAGTGATTTAATATTTATTCAGCATATGTATTTGGTTTTTTTAGGGAACAGGTTGTAATTTGACTCATTCTTTTCTTTCATAATAGAAAACCTCTTGTGGATTGATTTAAGAGAAGTGAGATATAAACACTGTCATGTATAATACATTTTCTTCATTGATTAACCTTAGAATAAAAAATATCCTTTTCATTTCCATTATATAGCCATTATATATCTTTATACAACACACTCAAAATAAACACAAATATTAGCCAATTCCTCAAATTAAATATATCTGGAAAATGTACAATTGTTATATGTTTCTTTTCTTCTTATTTATAAGTCTTTCTTTCAGCTTGACAAAGTTACATGCTTTATAATTATGCAAATTTTGTCTAACAGGCTTCTAACATGCTGGGATCAGAGATGCCTAGGTTGGGAAAGCTTTAGGAAGGAGGCATGTGGATTTATTTAACTACTGAATGCAAGAGACAAAACGTTGTTCATTAGTTCATGTAAATGTAGATTTATTAGATAAATGTAGGAACTTCCTACTTGTTCATTTTCAGAGCTTTCTTTCTTATCTTTTAGACTGTGATCTTTTCTAGGTGGTGCTGCTTCAATTCCACTACCAAAATATTTTATTTGTACTTTGTCCAGTGTTTATTTAATTTTCATTTCTCAATTGACACCAGATGGAATTTTATTCAGTTTATTGGAAGTTTATTCAGATTTGTAGAGTCTTTTGTGCAAAGTTAACAGTGGTAATTTTTCATTTAACTGATTATTATTATGGCAACAAGCTGCAGTCCTGGAGCAGAGTTTAATCTTTTGTGTCCACTGGAATATTTTATTATCTTTAGAATAAACGGGGCAAAATTACTCTAAGTATTACTACCATATTCTTTGACTTAATTAAATTATTAATTTTGAAAAGTACCCTTTGTGAGGTCGCAACATTTTTTTATTTCTATTTTTATTTCAGTTCAGCAATTAGTTAATTAAGTCTAAATATTTTTTTAGGAAATAATGAAAATATGTATCAAACTCAAGTCATCTTTCTGAACCCTCTCTCATCAGTGCATTTCTATCAATGTCTGTTATTTTTCACTTTTTACATCTGTGTTAGAATTCTGTAGTCTTCTCTGCTTGCAATGAGTTGCCTAGACAAGGCTGGTCAAGAAATTAATCTGATATGTTTGATAAAACAGATCCTACCAAAAAGCCATGATGTTAAAAAAACCACCTTTTTCTCCTATTTTAGTTATATCAGTTTGAGGCCCCATTAATTCTGACAGGTTATTTTAAATTTCTTATGATTCAAATTGAAGTTTCTAAAGACAAGGTTTCACAGGCACCTTTTGGCATAAGTACTGCTGTCCTTATGTACTGATGATTAATAGAATTGCAGAGAATCTCTTTCATTTGTGAGACAGAGGTATGTCTGGACCTTTTATGTATCACTTCCTATTGCAATCAAGGAGTTAAAGTATGATTTCTGTTTATGCTAATTAACTTTAAAAAAACTCAAGTTATGTAAATTAGCAGAATGTATTTGTTTAAATCTGCAGTTTCACAAAACCAAATTTTGGCAGTGCCAATGACCATTCAGTATAGCCTAGTGAAAAGTCTTAAACAGAGCTAGACCTGTCAGATTTTTTTTATTGTTGTAAGAGCAATGTTTTGTGCCTAACAGCAATATAATTTTTCAGAAGGTGAAGTACTGTGCACTGCTAACATGACTAAAAGAAACAAACCCTTTCACCAGTAATATCTAGCCAGTGTAGCTACTGCTTGCAGTAGGGTTAGAGAAAGTAGAGAAAAGCCTTATGATGCTGCTATCACAGCCTGGCAGGTAAGGAAATTGCTTTTTCCCAAAATACAAAGGTTAATGAGAATTAATAGTTTCACTTGTGTTTCATTGAAGGTTTTCCTACAGGTAGTATAGTCTAATTCCCTGTTTCTGTATCCTACACAGAATTAGGTTTTTAAGACTTTTAGTTAAAAGTTCGAAACTGTTGTTCAGGCAATTATATCAATTTAATTTTCTTAAATTTTCATTCTGTGACAAGAAGGTGCTGATACCTCATCCCACCATATATTTAATTTATACAGAAGGCCTCTCAGTTGGCATGCAATAATATTGTAGTTTGCTATGAACAAATTCAAGCTGAGTCAAAGCTGTTTTATTATATCTCAGGTGATTTATGTTGTTTATTGTTGGGTTTCCTCTAGTTTTTTGGGAGGAGAGTTGTTTGTTGGTTTGTGGGTTTTTTCTTTCACCTATGGTGCTCTGAATTTTCTGGAATATTTAATAATTAATAATTAATAATGGAATAATTAATCAGTGTTCCTGTTTCACATGTTGACAAAACATACCTATTTTGATTTAACAAAATGATATTATACAGGTCTCTGTGTTGCCAAATGGAGAGTAACGCAATCTACAGACCATCTGAATGACATGCAGCACAAGTCAACATTATCGGGTTTTAACTGTGTAGGCTCAGTAGTAAAGGTATTAAAATACTTTCCTCTGATGAAGTTTTGTGCTGCATCTGTATAAAGACTAACCACATACTAAGTTGCATTAGCCAGCAGATTGAAAGGAATTATTATCCCACTCTAGCCAGGACTCATGATGCCTTAACTGGAATGAATTTTCCAGCTGGTATCATTTCAACTGATGAGCAAATTGAACCAGCTTTGAAGCTAAAATAGGAAGTACACAATATGTGAAGAGAACCTGAGGGGGCATTCATGAAGAAAAGAAAGCTAAGGGAGACGGTATTTTCAGCTACCTATAAGGGGTTGTAGAAAGATAAGATCATTCTTTTCTTGATCCTGCACAATGAGAAGACATTGGGTACAAGTCCCAAGTTGTAGTTTCCCAGTGAAAACATTTCTCCACAGTGTGAGTAGTACTCATGGTAGCAGTTTTCTCTGAGAGTTTGTGGCATTTCTGTGCTTGGAAATATTCCAAGCTAGATTTAACATGGCAGTGAGCATCCTGTTTCATCAGTCAACCTGATGCATTAAGTCTAAATTTGGTACATTCCATTGCTGCACAATCAAGGGAAATTGTAATATTCACATAGCATTCAGATGTAATTTTTTGTGACATTCTACAATTCTCAATTTTCAGTAGAATTTTCATGAGATAAGAGCTGTGATTCAGATCACATCAAAATCCTGTGGTGGACTGTCTTCAGTATGGGTGTACAAGTGTATGTTTATACATATACATGCACATATACACATGCACTTGTTCCAGTTACTGAAAACACCATTTAATCAATAATACCCATAAATTTGGACTTGCTATTTATGTCATTGAAATGAAGATAACTTAAATGTGGTAATTCTTGTAAATTATGTCTGAATAGTAGCCTGTAGACATGTGACTTTATAAACTAAGAACATTCTGCAGATGAATTTACATTTAGAGAAATAAAAAAAAGTTTGATTTTATATCTATAGCTCAAAAAGGCAAAACTCTCAGCCTAGGTGTGTAACTGTAATCCTGTTGCCTTAATATGGTACAGTTCTCTAATGGGCTTACTGTGGAATTAGTAAGTAGCATTTCACACAGAAATTAAACTACATATTTAGAAGTCACCAACTTGTACATGCAATCTCTCCACATAAGGGAAAACTGTCAAAACTGTGGAAACCACTAGCTTATGAAACATCTGCTTCTATGTGGAATTGGACATCTGACAAGATTGTATCTAGACAATCAATTTTCCATCATTCTATTGCTGTTCATAATCATTGAATTGTTTTGATTCTAAACACATGAGCCATGTACTGACACACAGAGCAAGAACTAAAAGGATTGTTAAACATTTTTGCCACTGTTTTGAGGATCAGTATTTTAGGGACATGCAAACATTTCTTTAAGCTGGTTTAATTCAGCTGTAAAATGTATACAAAGTTCATTCTGGTGATGGTTAAGTTGCTTTGCTTATGTTTAGAAAAAATCTGACATAGAGTTGTAAAATTCCTAGGGTAGGTTAAAACTTTATGTTAATTAGAATTTTGTTAAAATTTTTGAAAGGTAGGATCTAAGAATTTATTCAGAAGTACATCTGATAGTTTTCCTATTTGTAGTGAATCTTAGAAAGGTACTGCCATGACTTTCTCATGAAATTTGTTATCATAATGTGCATTCACCGAAAGGATTTTGCAAGCCTCTTTTTAAACACTCGTGTTTTTCTTATTACATACATATCAGCATAGATGAATGAATTCCGTAGAATAAATAAATAAATTCCTTAATTAAAATCCACTTTTTTTTTTAACTTTTTGGTAGCTAAATTGCATTTTAATAACATATCTTCTAAACATATGTTCTTAACAGTTTTAACACTCTTAATCTTTTATGTACATCAGGATGTGCCAAGATATATTGCAACTGACTTATTTATTGTACACTTGGTAAATACTTCTTCCTTTAAAGAAGTGATATCCCAGAATATAATTTGGAAATTTATTATATAATTCAGTACCACTTAAAAATTTCTGTCAACTGCCTGATGGAAAAAGTAAATATATGAAAATATAGATACTTTGATTTTTTTGTTCAAGATGCCACTGTACAATGAAGTAGAAGTGCGGAATAATATCTGCTGCTGTCTTTTTTTATGTTTAATTAAAATTGAGAAGAGACAAGAGCAGTAAAATTCAACGTTAGCAGAAAGTTTGCTTATTTTAAATAAGGTTGTATTTGCTATGCACTATCTTTCTTAGTAAGAAGAATTAAAAAATTGTGCTTGGGAGAAAAATCAACAGGTATGAAATATCAATGTTTATTTTACCTTTATCCTGTTCTTGCTCCTATATCTACTCTTCCTATATTTCTTTTGTAAAAGGACCAGTATACAGAACATGGTATGTTGCACTGGATGTTTCTTCCAAGCCTGAGCCTTGCATCCTGGCTCAGAGAGATTTTCTGTGTCTTTGGTGTACAGGGTTAGGCTTCTTAAATCTTCTTAGATATGAAAAAGATCCTTCAGCAATACAGGAAACAAATATTAATCATGCTGACACTGACTGAAAGTTTTAGCCAGCTTATTGTGATAAACCAGCATATCAGCAAATGTCTGTGAGCAACTGGTTCTGAATTACACTGAGGTTGTGAAATCCTAGAATGCCACATCATATTGACAGTCAATTAGACTATAGTACGGCTAATTCTGCAGCCTCATATCCTAAAACCAAATTATTTTTATTTTTAAAAATTAATTTAAAAGTTGCAAGTAAAATATGTAGATTGTGGAAGTCTAACTTAGTTATTTAGAAGTCTCCATTAAAATTTCAATGTTCTGTGTGAGCTGGTACCCATAGTCACAGTCTCTTCTATTCTCAACCTGCTGTCTGCTCTCCCCAAAACTTTCTTCCTCCTGACATAGTTCAGAGAAGCATACACATATGCATGTGATCTCTTTCCACTATCCTTTGAACACTCCAGTCTTTATATCCCTTTTGTAATGGTGACATTAGACTGGGGTCTGGTGCTAAAAGAAACATATAGCTCTTTGGATTACATAGGTCAGATGGACCTCACTCTCAGATAACATCTTAGATTTGGCTAGAAATTCAGGATCCCACACTGAATCTGGAATTTGGCTAGAGAACTATAAGCATGTTAATAAATTATAATCCTTTGTCTAGTGGGAGTTCAGGAACATGAAAAGCCCGTTCTTCTTAGGAAAGAAGTTACACAATAGGACAGGTTTTGTAAAGGGGCTGTAGTCAGCTGATGTGGAAAACTGGGCATAGAAACAAGAGGATTGAATTCAATGTAACACAGCAGCAGCAATAATTCCAGACTGAAATAGATTTGGATTTGACCAAAATCAAAATTTACTTTCATTTCTTTAGCACTTCAGAAAGTATACTGCATAGTTTAATATGTATATCAGATTTATTCATTATTCATGGACATTAGTTATGTAAACAAAACACAAAGCTTAGTATATAGGTATCTTTTTTTTTTAGCATTAGTTTATGTGTTTTTTATGTTTGTATTGGTAAGACCACAGCATTAAAATCATGAAAATGTAAAACAATTTAGAAAAGACTCTTTCACCCAGAACCAAAACTGCAGTGTTTTACTTCCATGGCAACTCAGATGTAAAAGGTTCTAAACAGCACTCTCAGAACATGATATTCTCTGTCAACATATGAAATTATTTAATATTTTTCAGGTTCTTCCTTAGAACCGATACATGCTCGTTAGTGAAATCAATGGCATAAGCATCAGAACTAACTTTTGCAAGATAATTTAATTCCATGCGAAATAATGATAATTGCAAATCAAGATTTAAAAAAAAAAAAAAAACAAAACACAACAATGAATTAATTTGTATTGGTGACATGATTATAAAGATATATGATGTTAAATTTCATTTGGTAATATTTAATTTTCTTATGTTCCTATAATTCACAATCTATTAGATATTCATGTGCTTGCTTACCAACCTTTAAATATAGCTACATTTTGTTTGCATGGCTTGACTGTTCTAATCCTTCATGGTCATTTAATTCTAACCCTGTGTGTGGCTGAAAAGTTTTTAAAAGTGAAACAGCTCTATTGTGGAAATGCTTTAGCCTCATGGCTATAGTTATTGCATGATCATTTTGAGAAAGCGGAAGGGCAATCAAGTGACACATAGCTTTCTCCAGGCAGGTTCAGACACTTTCATACCTTCTACTGTAAGTTACCTTTTCTGAATTAAAAGCAAAAATCCACTACTCCACTTAATTAAAGCATTACAATTTCTGCTGAAGGGAAAGGCTAAGTGAATGGTGCATGCAGAAGAGGCATTAGTTACAGCCCAGTTGATCTTATGAGACTTATGGGACAGTGAAGACCAGATCTACAAAGCTTCTTAAGTATCAGAGTCAAAAATTACAGGTCCTGAAAACTCGTACAACTGTGTCACATAACCTTGAACATGCTCTAACATTGAGCACCCTTATTCTTGTAATTAAGATTTACCAGCCCATGAGGACCTAAGTATTCCTGAAAGCACTTCACTAGAGCAGGATGAGAGGAAATGGCCTCAAGTTTTGCCACGGGAGGTTGACATTGTATATTAGGAAAAATTCCTTCACTGAAAGGATGGTCAAGCATCGGAACAGTCTACCTAGAAAAGTGGTGGAATCACCATCCCTGGAAGTGTTAAAAAACATCTAAATATGATGCTTGGGGACACGGTTTAGCGGTGAAGATGGCAGTGTTAGGTTAATGGTTGGACTCGATGATCTTAGGTCTTTTCCAGTCTTAACGACTTTATAATTTTGTAATTGTGTAGCTCAATTCCTATCTTGCACCATAATTAAAACTTTACCCTGAAAATTTGAACTAGTAGATCACAGACATCTGTTGTATCCTGTTCACTAACATGCAAAAATGAAGAGTAGTCACATTTAAAAAAAACCCAAAATTTTCCACAATAAGCATATGAGAAATTATTTCTGTTTATTATAAAAGAACAAGCCATTGAAATATGCTTTGCTGCTCCAAGTGAAATTAACCTCAAGAAATTAAAATTTTATCTAGCAAGTTTAAAGCATTCAATAGTCAATTTAGGAAATGCTAAAGACTTGAAGGAGAGAGCTTTTAGCTCTGAAGATCAAGAACAGATTTTATTACTGCTTTATATATATATATTTATGTATCTATATGGTATATTCATATATATATATGTGTGTGTTATGGTTATGTAAAGAATTTTTATTAGATGTAATTTTCTACAATACTCATCCCTGAGTAACATGAAGTTAATGTAAGTCCAGATTTTTAGAAGAAGAGTTTTTAGCTCATATGTTTTGTCTGAAAACTTTGTTAATTCTACTTTCAGTCAATTGTCAATCAGTACAGAGGCTGGAATAAGTTCTCCTTAAGCATGTATACAAATGAAAAGATAAAAATTACACAAAAATCTTAATAAACCCTAAAAATATTATTCTGAATTTAGATCTGCTTTTAATATTATTCTTAATTAAAGTTCTGTGAGTTCATTAGATGCGTTTCACCATCACAATGCTTCTCTATAATATTAGGTCTTCAGATTAATATGCTATTGCAAAATTTAATGTTAGCTCCCATTAAGAAGTAGAGTTGTACTTTTTTCCTAATGAGATTTAATGTCAGTTTAACCAGGTCTATTTAAACTTTGGCTTATAAATCATTTTATTGAGAAGTGCAATGAAATTTTCTGAGTTTTATGGCTTTTTAATTAAAATTAATTAAGTCAACTTGTGGTTAAGTGCCTGCAAACTAGTTCCCTTATATTTTCAAGATATTGTGCAATATTCTAGTCGCATAATTTAAACTTTATCAAGAGTTAATGGATTAAAACTCCATTCCATAAAAATCTATTTTTTTAGGGACTCATTGACATTTAATCAAGCAATTTAAAAAAAGAACTGAGTCACGTTTTAATCCAATTATCTATTATGTTAAGATGACTTGACAGCATGGTTATACAGTCCATGACCACATATACACTTTGTTGTGTCAGCATCCTGTTTAGCTGTATATGTAAAGTAACTCACTGAATGTTCAGTTTTACATATAAAAGTATTTACATTCATAGTAATAAACATCATTTTCAGCTTTATCTAATTTATTCTATCTGCAATTATGTATATGTCATCTGTAATTATATTACACATTTCACGAAAGTTCTGTCTGCCATGATTTTGTCTTGTCTATGTCTGCATTATTCATCTCTGCTACTTGATGCAAAATAATATGCAGTTAATTTTTAATAAATTCATTTAAGCAGTAAATTAAAAAAAAGTTGGAGAATTAAAATAAGAATTTCTTTCTGTTGCATGGGGCAGAGAAGGACAGCATGTGACGTATGAAACCCAGCATATAATTCTGGTGTTCTGTCTTGCACCTTTTTTACCTGTCTTTGTTATAATGGCCCAGACACAAACAAACAGCTGTAGGCAGAATTGTTTTGAATTTTAATATGCTAAGAATGGAATTGAGTGGGTGTTATCCACTTCCCTCAGTTTTGATGTTCTTACACTTAAGTCCTGGACTGATGTTTTGTCATTCCTTCCCTGTTTCTCGTCTTACTCTCACAAAGTCTATCCAAAATAACATTATGAAATTCATTATAATCTTTTATCTATTAGATGTTGTAACTTACTGTTCCTTCTATTTTACATTTTTTGATTTATGTAAGAAATTAAGGGGGGGGGGATTTGTGCCTCCAGTTTATTACTACTTCACTTTCTTCTTAAAATTGTCTATGAATTGAGAATATGAGAACACATATGCAATTTCTTCACAGAGATTAAGCACCCTAAAGTAATGTTTGGAGAAAAATACCCTGCAGAACTGTGGTTCTGTTGTGTCCTTTTAATGTAGAGCTGGTAGTTCAGACAGTGCTTAATACAATCCTTAGAATTCAGTCAACTAAATGAAACATTTTTGTTTAGTTTATATGTTTTATGTAGTTTATATAGTTTTTGTTTATTTTTTTATTTATTCCTTTAAGTATTTGTCCTTGTTCCAGCCAGGAAAATGTTAATTTTTTGCAGTAGCCAGGAGGGGGCGTAGCTAAGACACATAGGTTATTCTGTATCACCTCACATCATTGCCAGGGATGGGGCAAAGGGAGTCTCTTCTGAGGAGAAGGGGTTCTTTCTGGTCAAGAAAATAAGGCAGAGGTAGCTGTCCAGTATTGTCTATTGTGGAGAGAGGGAAGGTATGGTCTATGTGAATCATTTCCGTTTTGGTACCCTTTCTCATTAGTTTTATTGCTGTCACTGTTCCTTTTCTTATCTCATTGCAGTTTCCAGCAAATTTTTCTTATCTCCACCTGTGAGCTTTGCATTTTGTGCCTCCCATTCTCCCCTCCAGCCTATCCCAACGGTGGAAAGGCAGAGGCGTGAGAGAGCAGCAAGTGGTTGGGAGACTCTTGGTGGGAGCACTGAAGTGGAAAGTTCCTAAACTATGATGATACTGTAAATTTCAATACTGTGAGATCTTAATTGATGTATACATTTTGCATTTTAATTGGATGTTAAGAGTCTGCTCTAAACAAGTTCACAAAATAATGCTAAGTTCAGAGTTTTGATCTACCTCTCAGCCTTGTATATATAGACACCATCCAGATATTAGTAATGTAACTGTGTATGACTGACAAGTTAAGACATAGATCAGATGGAAAAAATATAGGTATGTGCATGTAAAGATTTACTGTATATCAAATGTTCTCAATTACAACTGAGTTTATAAAAATTTTAAATGATAACCTTTACTAGTTCTGACAATTCTTAATTAAAATATTACCATCTAATCTTTTTTTTTTTTTCTGAATATATTTCTGCATGAATTGCAACTATAGCTGTTGAACTCTAATCATCTCTAGTTTGTTTTTCTGAGCTGTAAGAGTATGGCAGAGAATACACATGTCTGGGTATGGCAGATACAGATTAATCCTGTGGTTTTATTAGCTTTAACAGCTGTTTTTATTTTCTTACAATATTACTGAATCTGAAATACTTTCTTCTTCTTAGGAGAATATAATGGAAGTTATAAGAAATCAAGAATTTTTACTTCTACCAGCCGAAGAACTCCATAAACTTCTTGCTAGTGATGATGTGAATGTTCCTGATGAAGAGACCATTTTCCATGCCTTAATGATGTGGGTGAAGTATGATATGCAGAGGCGATGCAACGACCTAAGTATGCTTCTTGCTTATATCAGGTTACCACTCCTTCCACCTCAGGTATTTTTAAAATTATCCAGTAATAATAACAATAATAACAGTATTGTGTTATTGTGTAAATTCACATCAGTTTATAATCTGCAACAGCTGAATACTCTCTGTGTTTAGAAGCAAACCGATTCAGAATTAGAAAAAATGAATGGTAGACCTTCACCCAGAGTGATCTCAATAGACTTGAGGATTGGGCCAACGGAGTTGTGAGACTGAAGAGGAGCCACGGCAGATTTCTTAACATGCTAAGAAAGATAGGTAGAATAGTAAATATTTTCAGAAAAAAAAACAAAAACAAACAAAAAAAAAACAAAACACCCCCCCCCCAAACAAACAACAATAAAACCCAAAACAAAACGAAACAACAGAAAAAAAATACATGGGGCTTACGATGGATGCCAGGCTGAGTATGAGTCAGCAGTATGAATGAGCAGGCCATATGAAGTTATTGTTCCCATAATACCTAGTGCTGCTAAGGCTCCTGCAATATTGTTTTCAGTTTTATACTCCACAATTAGAAAGGCATAGGAACAAATTGGAAAAAGGTCCAGGGATAGGCTACCAAGATGGTATATCAGCTAGGAAAAGAGAAGCTGAAGAAATGAGCTTGTTCAGTGAAACAGAGGCTAAGTGATGACCTAATAGCAACTTAATACCTGAAGGGAATATCATGGAATCAAGGTCTTGAAATCACCACAGAGTGTAAGAAGGCACGCCAAAATTGTATCATGGACAGTTCAGACTGGACATTGTCTTGGGGGGAATCAGTTGGAATGCAGTGAACAAATGCAGCAATTTTTTCAAAGTCTAAGTGATCACTGAAGGTTTTCTTGAATTAGCTAGACCAGATGCTAAATCCAGTGTTGGCATTAGCTTTGATTTGAGGGAGAAGTTGAAGTAGTTGACAACTGGAGGTCCTTTGGATCTCCCTTCTTATGACAGCTTTGATGAATTTGTGATTCAGCCTTCAGTTTCTTTTTCTTTTTTTTTTTTCCAGACAACTTAATAACAGTTTTCTTCATTCATTCCATTCTCCTTCAGTTACTATACTAGCTCTGGCTAAAGTGGAGTTAACTTTCTTTATGGCAACCCATATGGTGCCGTGCTTTTCATTTAGGATAAAACAGTGTTGGTAATACACATATGTTTTGGCTATTGCTGAGCAGTGCTTATACAGCTCAGAGGGTTGGGTGTTTGGTTTGGGTTTTTTTGGTTTTTTTTTTTTTTGGTTTTTTTTCACATTCCAATATAAAATGTGTGAAGGAAACAGTCAAATATGACAAACTTAAAGGTTTCGTTCTCAAAAATTAGTTTTTTATTTTTCAACATCTATGCCAATTGAGAAGGTCAAACACAACACTGTGCATAATTGCAGTGTTTGAAGTTGTTTTTTGTAATCTGCCAAGCATTTACAAAAGATATCTTAAGTTGTTCTCACACCATTCTCACATCTAGCTCATATTGTATAGAATGATCATGAAGGCTTTGCTGGTTACTGGTCCCAACACTAGTTCTGAACAATCATTTTCTTTACAATCACACAATTTTCTTTATAATTTATAAATTTCTTTATAATTAATATCTTCAAGATCTACCAACATGTTAATTACTTAAATGAGGCTATTGACATTATTCAGATGAAAGGACTACAACTGTTTTTCTGTTCTGTGAATTGCTGAAAATGATGAAAAGATTAGAAAGTTCACTTTCTTTTTCAATAGTAAAATACCAGGTCATGTATGTATGTGTGTAAGGTATGGGTAAGGTATGGAATGGTCTCATGATTTCCTAGGTTCCATTTCTCATGAAAGGCTGGACCAGAAGATCTCTCAAAGTCACTTGCAGCCTGGGCTGGTCTATGGTTCTATGGTTTCTTGGTACATAAATATCAGCTGAAACAACTTAGAGGCAAGATTTAAAACTAGTTTTGTCTTAATAAGCTTTAAACCCTGCTGCAGATTCTAAATATATGGCTCACAAATTTAGCTGCATCCCTCCACTCAATAGGGATTTTACTACATTTGTACACATGACTTACTTTGCTTACCTCTGTGCTGGTATTTGCATGTAAACTAGTGATCCTGAAATTACCAAGCTTAGTGTTGCAGCTCTTTATCCAGTGTTAAAAGCAATTCACTTTACAGTTGTTATTTTACATGATTGATGCTTACCTATAAACTCCTAAAACAGTTGTGTTAACCTCAAAATTTATTCCATTGTGTGTCTTTTAGAAAATTTCTCTATCATTCTCATTGTACTGAAAATTAACTGAAAAGCTCTCTGGAAAGAAACCAGGTCAAAATTATCAGTTAATCATTGGACCTTTGCCAAAAAAAATATTTGGATTCCTTACTTTTATATTTACTAAAAAAAGATGAAGTTGTTGAAGACTACAAAGATTATTAACAGTTTGGAAAGATTGTACTGATTGTCTCTTAAAATGAAGCTTTAAATTTTTAGCATGAGTTTTCATAATACCTCATTTCTCTCTCAAGGTGCAGTAATTATACTGGCAATGTAGTCAGACTTAAGTCATATGATATCAAACAATGTAATTCATAACTCAATAGCAGAATTTAGGAGAAGCCAAGCAGTATTAATATGTTAAAAGGAAAGTATCATGAAGCTGAAAGTGAAATAATAGAACCTGCCATGTTGCCATAGAACTTCTTTGCTCCTTTGATTTGTCTGAAACCATCTGCTAAACTAAAACTATTCATATTTCTTCATTCAAGTCAAACCAGAAACATTGGTGACTTGACCAATGTAAGAAATCATTTCACATTTAATTACTTCCTTTCAATAAGTGTTGCAGACATTTTATGTTGATCCGTACAGGAAATGTATCTTAGTTTATGCTCATTTTGCTTTCCTTGACTTATTGACAATAATTTGTCTAATGCAGCTCAAGATATCGCCTTCTTTGAGGCAAGGGCATAGGGTTCTGACAAGCTACTTTCCAGCTGGGTGGCCCCCAGCCTATATTAGTGCATGAATGTACATACACTGTCATGTGGGAGGCCGCAGCACCTTCATGTCACTCCCCTCTCCATTGCATCATCCATGAGAGGTGCTTATCATTGTTTTGGGAAAGTTTCATGGGGAATCATGACCTTATTCCATCCAGGAAGCAGCAGCTGGGTCTCCTCTGTAATTCTTACTCTCCTTTAGCTTAAAGATAAGCTAAAGCCTTATCCATTATTCCACATACACATACAAATGGACATATACATTTATTTCATTCTTTTATAGAAGAATGGTCTTATGAGCCATTTCCTTAGAGGTGAAAATCTGTAGTTGTGGAAAGTTATATCCGTTAAGGTCTGATTAGAATAGCTAAAGGTGTTCTTACCTAGTTCTCTGATGACATGTGATATAGTGAATACCATTGCCACACCTCAGGGAGCACAACGGTTCATTTAAACCCTCACTAATTCTATATAGGCAAAAGCCTAACCTTGTCTTGCAGTTGAAGCTAGAACATTAACTTCTGGCCACGAAGGCAAAAAAGGTAGAAGAGTTTATTCTTTTGAATTTTCTCTCCACCTTTTCCAAAACAGAATAGTTTGTTCTGTGTTGTATCTCCTATTCCTTGAAACACATTTCAAGCTGTACCTGAAAACATTCAGTACAATTCATCAGCATGTTTGAACCTCTGCCTATTTTGATTACTAATGATGTAATGACATTTACTAAGATGAAAAGCTGGTTTCTGCTGTCTATCTGTACACAGTGTAATGTATCTGTTAATGGTGAGGCTACAGCATGAGCCAAGAATGTGTGCAGCTTCTGTTGGGCAAAACATTATTTTTATGGTGTTTCTTAAGAGTGTGAGAAGTTGCTAATGACTTGCCTGTTGAAGGAATTTACAAGCAAGAGTTAGAGGTTAACACATAATACAGAGTACCTAGAATAGCATGACAGCAAAGAGTGATGGTATTATGCTTTATGTTTTAGTATTTATCAACAAAGATATGCATGATATAAAGAGCACAAGTATTTCCTTGTATAAATGGTTAAAGATGACTTGTACTCTACCAGTGTGCTGTGTTTATAATGGCCGTTGTTTGCAACTGCTTGTAACAGTAGATCAGTGGTTAACTAGGAGACTTAAATAGCATAGGGTAAAGCGTTTTTCTCTGCAACACTTTTAATAATATCACTTTCAGAGGCTTAAAAATCACATTAGTAGGATAATACATAGTCTTTGAGTATTGTGACTGTGGCTCAGATCCAGTAAATCTAATATAGGCATCTAAATTAGATTTCTTGCCTAGGAGCAGAAACAGTGCAGTCCTTATAAAATGAAGTACTTAAATACCCTGTGAGTCAGTGGAGAGGAAGTGAATGCATCCACATGGTTTCTGTTCTTATTTATACAGAGATGCTGCGGGTAACCTGTAGGAAATGCTAAGCCTCTAAATCCCCTTAGAATGCACACATTACATCTGACTATTTGATTTTAAAAGGGTGTATGAATTTGCATGTAGTAATGTAGTAGAAACCCTTTAAATCCTAGCTTGGATAACTGACATTATGAGGCAAGCTTGTAAATGTCTTCCACAGCTCAGCTGGCATTTGGCAAAGAGGTATTTCTCCATAATGCTAAAAACAAAGAAACAACCAGGCAGTCGTCAAACGTGGGCTCATTGAGTTCTGACCTTTTCAATATATAATTGAGCTAGATGGAACAACTGAAGGTTCCTTTGCTTAGAAAAAATGGGGGATATCATTCTATGTCAGTCAATCTTTAAATTTCTCCTTCAGAGCAGTGTGAAATATAAAATGAGAAGCTTTTGTAGTTCTCTAACCACCTCTAGCATCACTAAAGGAGGGCAGCTTATAAGAATCCACACCTGACTAGAGTTCTAGGCTTTTTAGAGTGGTTCTTACCTACCAGTCTGAGGTATACACTAAGTATGTGTGTATATTCAGTCATCTTCTACAACATTTTGTGAATTCTTTCAATCATTTCTAAATGAATTACATACCAAGAGACTATAACTTGAATCTGAAAAGACTGAAGGTATGATACAGCTTCTTATTGACCTCTGTGTGGAGGCTTCTCCGCATCAGCTAGATTCCTAACCTCCCACTACAGGCTACGAAGATCTAGTGCACTTTCCAACACATAGAAAACCTGTGTGCTGATTTGAGAGATTCCATGGATGATCATGCTGTCTGGCTCCCAGCAGATTTTCTGGAAGCATTCCTTCATAAATCCACTGCCATATTTACTGGCCCTGTGTGGATTCTTAGACACCATGTGCCATCTTAAATGGTGGTAAATGCTTGGGTTTTGTGCAATTACTCAATTGGAATGTCAGCCTCTATCAAAATAATATATATTTGGGAATGTGAGGAAGTTTGATAATATTTTTAAGTAATATATATGTTAATTTCAAGTAAATAAAAATTAATTAAGAACTAATAAATTCCCAGTCCATAAAAAATGAAATTACAAGGAAGCTTCTAGAATGATCTCCATGTTCCTCTATTGACTTATCATTGTAGGGGAAATTTGGGCCCGAAACGTCAGTTGCCTGTGAAGTGAAAATTAGTTGAGTAGAGTCAGTACAAACAGGATACACTGTTTTTTTCTCTGCTTTTCTTAGATGGATCATACAGTAAAGCGAACTTATTTATTTTTTTATAGCAGCTTCTCTGTCTGCTTGTCACCTGATACTTTACCTGAACAAAGATATAGTAGTTCAATGCAGTGTGCAGATACAATCCAAAAGGGGTTTTTTGTTTGTTTATATGGGTTTTTTTAATCCTTTAGCTAATTCTAAAATTGTCCATAAGTCTTGTCAATATGGCTGCCATTTTTTGAGTAGATAAGTGACATGTGAGCATTTGTAAACAGTGAAAATGATAGCCATCCAAGATAGTTATATATGACATTCAATTCCAAATGCATTTTTCTATCAATAAAGTTTAGTGAATACCAGTAAATATCAGTAAAGAATCAGTGAATGTTTTGAAGCTGTCACAAGGCGCTGTTCAAACATAATTCTGTAATAGTATTTCTTTATCTGTCACATAGGCAACTTACCTGACTTTTTATTCAGTGTCTCATGATGTACTGAGCATAAGGTTTGCTGCTAAATATATTTGGGGTTATTTTTTTTAGTGGAAGAGTATATTTTCACAAGTTACTTTTGCACGTGGTCATAAAGTATTTGGGGATTGATAATGATGCATAGAAAATACAAACCTTGTCTCTCTTGAATTAATTCTGCTTTGCCAAAGATTTAGAACAATTATTTTATGAAAATATTATATTTTATAATATTTTCCAGAATACACTGATGTTTGAGGTTGTGCCTCCTTAGGTGCAGGACTTGTTCTTGTTGAACCTCATGAGGTTCCTGTCAGAACCTTTATCCAGCTTGTTGAAGTTACTCTGGATGGCAGCACAACTGTCTCAGTCACTGTCAGCCACTCCTCGTATTTTTGTATCACCAACAAACTTGCTGAGGGTGGTTTGCTTAACCAGATCAGTAGTGATTTCTGTAATTTAGTGTAGAAGTATCTAAGCTAATTTTTGAGTATTTAGCTTATGACGATAAGTAACGGGTAAGAGCTGACCCTAGGAAAGATTAAAATATACATCTATACAGCAAGTTTTGCAGCTTATTTTTGGTATTCCATAAATCATGCTTCCAGAGGTCAAGCAAACATAACTCATTGAAAGTAGTGAAGGCAAGGATCAATCACTGCTCTCAACAACTGTTAACATCAGGTAGTTTTAAAAGCATAAACCATTATTGTTGTTGACATCATTGAAGTCTGTCACTTTTAAATAAAAAAGGAAGGAAAAAGGGAGGTCTAAGAAATTGGTTGGACTTAGCCTCCATAATGTTAAGGCTTTATTTTTTGCAGTGTAGTGCTGTTTTCTGCATTCTTCCTTCTCCCTTAAATTGATTTATCATAATAGAAAAGCACATAATAAGTAACATTTTCTTTTCTAGTGCTAGTTGAACCATCAACATTTCAGAGATTATGTATGTCCTTAAAGAATTCTTCATATTTTAACTTTTAAACTTGAAATATACTATCTGGAAAAGTTGCATAAATAGACAGTTCCACTTCTATGTAAGGTTTTCTTATCCATCCTTTTTGGCTACTTCTAGGACCTGAAGATCATATTTGAATCAGGAAAACATTATTTGGGGGGGAAGGCTTCTTTTATGGTCCATTTCTTTGTATTTGTTCTCTTATAGGAGTTTTATGAAAATAACATCAATTTTGGTAGATTACAGCTAGATGGAGTTAAGAGGTAACTACAGTGAAAAATAAAAAGCCAGTAATTTCCAGTAATTTTTTAAGTGTAAGCTATTATTTTCTATTGACTGAATAGCATTTTTTAGCATCTTTCATGCTTTTATCTAATCTTCTATTTGATTTATCACTTACAGAAGAAAAAAATAAAGAATTTGATTCAGAAGAGCTTTGAATAAAGATATCTGCCTTTAAACCAAAGGAGTCCAGACAATAAAAACATTTTGTAAAAGGCCAACCTTTTTGTTGCTCCTAATATTGGGGTATTTTTTATATTGCATCTTTTTTTTAAAGTGATTTTTTTTTGTTCAACTTCCTTTTGAATGCAATTTAACCTCTAGAAACCTTCTTATTTCTTATGTAGTATTTTAACACTAGTGCAAGATATATATGGTTCTCAGAATGATCTTATTTTTTTCCTCAGGAGAAGAAAAAACTCCAAGGTAGTGTCAGAGAAAATAATTTTATCTAAATAAATACTAAATAAATAATTCCTAAATAAAACTTAATAATTGCTTTAAGAAGGGGCTCTTTTCCTAAACTGAATAACATATGAATCATTAATGCATCAGGGTAAATTGGTCAAATTAGTACCTGTTTCAAAGATAGACCTGGTGGTACTGGTAGTTCAACAAAAGTCAGTATGTGTGCCAAAAAAGTGTGGGCATATTTACAAATTAAGTTAAAATTTGAACAGTGTCATAAAAGATAACAATGGTCCTCTTATGGAAAATAATACTGAAGATTTTAATAAATGTGCTCCTTAAATCATAAACTTTGGGGAAGAGTTAATGTTGTGAAAGTGATTTCAACACCACAGTTTAATTACTTCCTACAGATGCTTCTACCAATGAATATTCCAATTCCATTGTTTAGCTTATTCAAGGAGGGGGTGAGAAAGTCAGCTTCTTCATTTCTGTATGAAATGTGCAGCCTCAAAGAATGTGTGTGTATGTGGTTGATTGTTTCTCTAATATATTCATTAGGGTAGTGTAATGACAGGTTAAACAAACTTCAACTATGCTATATTCTTTTTGTTTTGGTTTGGGTTTTGTACCCTGGTGTTGGGGAGGAATAGGGAAGACTCAGGCTCATAACTGAATGGTAGAAAGCCAGTTTAAAATTTCTTCTGGATATGAAATTATTTATAATGTGCGTGTGAAAGAGAGAAATGGCAAATCAATTAAATACAGAACATATTTCCTCTGCCAGTGACTATAACCAAAACTACAAGCTTAGTAGATGTCAGAATTCAGTTTTTTAGAGAGAAAACACAATTAATTCTTTTTTAAAATCTCACTCCAAGACTATTCACTATTACTGTCATGTGACTGACCTCTTTACAATATATTATCACCTGCACACATACACAGATCACAGACTTGCAGTCAGACTAATGAAAGTCTGTGGTGTCTAAACAGTAAATCCTAATGTAGATTATTCATAATAGAAATGATGAGACATATGTTTCAAGGAAGAACTGGTCTAGAGTTTCTTTAAGATCCTTAAGTCTGCTGCATCTTATTGCTGAGAAGAAAATAATCTTTCTCTGAGAATACAGAAATCTGAGGGATTTAGTATAGTCTTTCTTCTTGCTTTGATTGAACAGCTGGCTTGACTAGCACATTATGAATAATTTAGTCAATAAGCAACACAAATATTGAATTTCGTGTACTGAATATTTGTGTTACTACAGAAAAGGGCCTCGAAATCTCTGAGCTAAAACAACTTTACTGAAATCATTAATTAAACATGAATAAGAGAAAAAGAATTCCAAACAGTTCCAGAATGCTCAATGAGCTGAAAGAAGATGGTAGAAAAAAAACAAACCAAAATAAGATATGTTAAATTTGGGAAATTATTAACTGTAGATATTTTTCATTCTTTTATTTCTAAGACAGTATATTGAAATGGTTGTTTTAAGAGCAAGTAAAAATTCAAAATTATAAATTAGATATAAGCTTTTTTAAAAAAAATTCAATTTAAGGCCCTTGATTACAAGTCAAGTGACTAAAGCAGATGATTATATTGGATTTAGCTCAATTAATTAAATTCCTAGCAAAACAAAAAGTCTTTAAGTAATATTACTAAGGTTCATATGGATAAAATGAGATTTAGAAATAGAGTTTGAACTTCAGCTCTGTATATGATGGATTTGAGACCTTTTGATCTCTATGTTTAAGAGTTAACAACTTTTGTATTTTTTCATTTTTGAAAAGTAAAGGCGACAGTGAAGAAGTGTTAAAATGTTTTCATTTACTTTAGATAAGAATCTATTTGCAAATAAGGATTTGTATAAATAATTATGCCGTCAATATTACCTCACTGTTGGTATATCCTCAAAGTGCAAAAATTGGTGGAAAATAATTTTATTACTGCGATACATTTTACTTTCAAAATATAGTAATTAAAAAGAAAAGAAATGGTAAATATATTTGTAGCAAATTCAGAATTATATGATTCTTGAAGTTGTACCTTCTGTTATGAAAAATTATTTTTCCGTGTAAAAAACTGGAACAATTTTCAAATTAATATATAATTTCTAATGTCTTTTTATGAGTACTATTCCAAATTTTAATCAGAATTTTTAAAGTTTTTAGATTTATTCTTGTTCTCTGAGTATAATTCTTAAACAAGGTAATAATGTACGCTTAATCAATAGCCCCAAATGCTTTCTCACATAAACAGTGCAAGCATTCTGTTGTTCTCATTCCTGTTTTCTTGGGATTTTTTTCATGCATACTTCATTTAGTACGTATAAAAATGAAATTTTTTGTGTATTTTTCGTTATTTAAAAATATTACTGTCGATTGAAATATCTTGCTGATTTTACTTGAGAATAATTAATAATATTACTCGTGGAAACCATTTAAATTTCTAATGCAGGCATGTACGTAAATATCATGCGTTGTCAAGAAAGCCATAATGCTCTCTTACTTGCATCTGTTCTTTATAAGAATAGATGTTAAGCAGAATATTTACTTAATATTGCAAGAGCAAAAATTAAAGTGATGCTGAAAGAAGCCATACTTTAATTCCTTTCCCCAATACTTTTCTGCAATTAATTTAATAATTATTTTTCATTTTTACCTTGAACAAAGGAAGAAAATTAGTTTAGAGCTAACCCATGGTATTGGAGAAATCTAGATTCTGATACAATCTTATCCACTTTTACAAGCATGTAAGCACCTTCACACAAAAACTATGCAATATGGATATTTAAGACTGGAAAAGTGGGTATTGTGGTTTAACCCTAACTAGCAGCTCAGCTCCACACAGCTGCTTGCTCACCCCCCACCCCTGGTGGGATGGGAGAGAGAATCAGAAGAGTAAAAGTGAGAAAACTCATGGGTTGAGATAAATACAGTTTAATAAGTGAAGCAAAAGCTGTGGACATAAACAATGCAAGGAACTGAACACCAAGCAGGTGTTCACCTGTCTCCAGGAATGCAGGGCTCTGTCATGTGTAGTGGTGACTTGGAAAAACACCATCACTCTGAATATGTCCCCCTTCTTCCTTCTTCCCCCAGCTTTTATGCTAAGCATGACACCATATGGTCTGGAATATTCCTTTGGTCAGTTGGGGTCAGCTGTCCCAGCTGTGTCCCCTCCCAACTTCTTAGGCACCCCAAGTCTCCTTGCTGGTGGGGTGGGGTGAGAGGCAGAAATGGCCTTGACTGTGTGTAAGCTCTGCTCTGCAATACCTAAAACAACCCTGTGTTATCAACCCTGTTTTCAGCACAAATCCAAAACTCAGTCCCATACCAGCCAGTATGAAGAAATTTAACTCCATCCCAGCCAAAACTAGCAAACTGGTCAGAAAACAGGCTGTAAATTTTCAACTGAAATAAAACAGGCTGTAAATTTTCAACTGAAATAAGAAAAGTAAGAAGTATGAAGAAATGGAATATATTTTCTGCAGAAAAAAAAAATAAAATCTTTTAATTATGAAGATACATCTATTTGAGCCCCGGGGAGTCTTTGAATGTGAGCTTTTGTTCCTGCCTGTATGTCAGGGAGTCAAATAACTTAATTGAATCTGCTTGTAATGCCTGGTAGGTAATCACCAAAAATGTGAGAAACTTATATGGCCTTTTGAAAAATTTGTGAGTACTAATTGGTGCTTGATTAACTAAAAGTTATTTGTTACAGCATACTTCCAAATAGTGAGTGCTAAGTCTGGGTTTTCTCTGTTCTTATTGTATTCATTTTCAGAATTTTAGTATGATTTTCCTACCATATTTTGTGACAATGTGTAGAAAAAATGATTTAGGATAAAACTTGATATAGTCAGCTTTTGGAATCATCTGGAATGTGTTAATCTAGATTCAAAAGACTCTACATCACACACAAAATTTATTTGAGCCAACCCTTTCAAATGTTACAGAAAAAAGGGCAACACCTTTGGTATGCTGTTTAATTTCTCAACCTTATGAGACCTTCAATTACAACCAAAAAAACCAAAAAAAACAAACAAAAAAAACCACAAAAAAAGTGAGCTTACATCACTTCAAGGGAGAAGAAAAGGTTAAAATACTTTATTACCTAGATCATGAAAAGCAACATTCATTCTTTTCTAGCTAATTTTTAACAAGATTTATAATAGTATAAAATCACAGTTTCAGTGAAACATATTATTCCTGGTTTAAACATTCTTAGTGAAATTAGCATTTAAATTATCTGTCATCAATTTTATTTATGTTTTTAATAATGTCTGATGCCTACTCAATACTTGTAGAATAAACTAAAGATCTTGTTCATATCAACCATGATTTTAATCTCAGAGAAAACATAGATATATTCATTCAGGAAGAATCTTGAATTAATTGATGCATGACCAAATTTATTCATACAGAAGTTGATCTGATTGGTATACGATTGGTAATACTAGCTTGGTATACTGTTGTTTCTACTTATAAGCCCTAGTTTAAGTGGAAATAATTAAGTTTGACATCAAGCTTCTTGGAAAAAGAAATAACAAAGCTATTTGCAATCACTACAGAATTACTCTGAAAACCTTACTGTCTTCAAGATCAATTCACTATGAAACATTTAAATGACAGCTGCTGATCTGTTTCCAGTTGTAGAACGGTTCAGCTCTCTCAAGGAAGTCTGCCTAATTGTTTTTAAATCATAGAATCACAGAATGGTTTGGATTGGACATGACTTTAAAGATCATTTAGTTTCAATGCCCCTGCCATGGCCAGAGATGTCACCCACTAGACCAGATTGCTCAAAGCCCCATCCAACCTGGCCCTGAACACTGCCAGGAATGGCACATCCTCTTCTGTGGGCTGCCTGTTCCAGTGTCTCATAATGAAACAGAAAAAAAATTAAATTACTTAAATCACTGTTATCCTTATCCTGTAAGTTTAACATATTTTAAATAAGAATTTTCAACATTATTAAACAATAGTCTTTATAACAAGAGGCATTTTATCCAACAGAAGTAGCTCAGAGTTTACTGGTTTTGTCAAAAAAGAAGTGGCAATTTTTGGGGGACTTTTTTTTCTTCATGTTTGCAGTGGAATATAAATAGCCTAACTGATTTTTCTTAAAGTGGGTGTATTTATATATATAGTTTTTATCAGAAGAGTAATTAAGTTGAAATCTGCAGTTACAATAATATTACAAGCATTTCTTGCAATTGTTTTATAGACAGAAAATACAAAGTGTCGAAAAAGTATTCATTTCAGCACATTAGACAACTGAAATATTTGCATTCATATGTCAATATTATGATGTTGAAATAATGGCCTCCACCAGCTTTAGACAGATGAAAAGTTCTCTAATTGGAGTTCTGTCCATAGAAACAGAATGTGTCCTAACAGCTAGAGCAGTGTAAGCATGATAAGACTTCAAAAGTATACTGAGAACTAACTTTATAGAAACCTTCAAATTTGTATTTTTATACTTCCCAGAAATTTCCATGAACCCTGTATTTGCCTTTCATTTTAATCTGAACAAAGCACAATCATGACCTTACATTTCAGAAGTCTCTATTCTTTCTTGGTAGCTTCATTACTATGATCATCAACAACAACCATCCGTAACAAATCTGTACATGGAAGACTCATAAAAGGACAATGATGGCTAATCAAATATTTCTCTTGAAAACCATTCAATATGCAAACTTTCAGATTTTTCTTTCATATGGTAATGTGTTTCTCTGACTCAAGGTTGTCAAGTGACTTCAGATATATTTTGGATCAAGAAAGAGACTTGGCTTTGTTAAATGAAATATGCCATAAAATCCACATTTCATTTATTCACAATTCATTTAAAAGACTTCAAACTTTTTGTTCTTCTGTTACAATTATTAATGCTATTAAGATAATTCTAATCCTCTATTCCACATGACATTGGCATGTAAGTTTCTAAGGGCACAGGACTCTAGGGTTTTTCACAGGGAGAATGCATCTAGATACTGGGATAGGTTTTAGAGAACTGGAAGTTGCTTTCTGTCTGTAATAAAATTATTGATTGGATATTAAATTTAATACTAATCAGGGTATAGAATAATTGTATGTTGTTAAGGACTATTCAAGATTATAAATCATAATAGATAGACATGGGCAGATAGATACCACATAATGCATAATTTGGAATGATGCTGTTCATTTTGTGGCAGCAACTATCTGTTGGATTACAGACAAAAAATATTGCAGGTCCTTGTTATTTAGCTTTGGCATGCAGGGAGTACCTTCTCATGTTGTTCACTTTTATAGCCCTGAGATCTGTCCTAGAGGAAATACCTATGTTTTTTGGGGGGGTTTTTTTTTGGGGTTTTTTTTTTTTTTTTTAGTGTTAGGAATCCAATGACATTTAATCATCTCCCCTTTTGGATAATTATTGTGTCTGAGGCACATACCAGGGTGATAGAAGTTGAGGTTTAGTTCATCCTGACTGAGTGAATATTGTCACATCTCACACTTTTCACAAGGAGGAAAGTTCTACCTAAAAAAAACAGGGATTGTTCTATGCCTCTTCATAAGTATGAGATTACTATGAAGGTTTTGGTGAGGCAGTTCTTTGCCTCTTCCATTGCCTTCTGATCTCTTCCCAGAGTAGAGTCCAGGAAAGGAGAGGGTGGCTATTTTTTTCCCAGGCAGGTGGTATCCTCTTTGTCCCTAGTAGTGGCTAAATTTCACCCTAGATGACACATGTTCAACAGGGTAGAAAGAAACCCATCCCATCTCTCAGATGATCAGTTGTGTAGAATATGTGGGATTTAGCTTAATATAATTCAAATCAACTATTCAAAACACTTCAATTGTAGCTGCAAATCACTTTCATAACTTTTCTCAATTTTCTTCTGTGGGAGATATGTCAGGAAGCAGCAAATGCAGAGATGCTCCCCAAGGAAACAAGGTGAGAGCTGAAGGTAAGCAAGGCAGGCAGCAATCGCTGCAGTCCCATGGTGCACCCACTGTCAGTCAGTGTACTGGTACCAAAACTCCTCCTTTTGTGCTCATTAGACTTGACTTTCCTCTTGGCAGTACTTGAGTACTTGACACTTCAGATCTCAAAGTGAATGTGTTTCACTGAGTTGAAACATGCTTGCTCTCTGCAGCATGGTGTTGAAAGTAACTTGGAAGTGAAAGGAGAAAGGAGAAGGAGAAGTCCTTTCTGAGAAAGGATTTGTTGGGGGTTTTAACTGGGAAAAATGAGAAACATGATGACACAAAGTTATGAAAAATTTTTGGCATATTGCTAGTCTCAGAAGTTCTAGCCATGCTAAAATTGACTATGCTGGAGTAACAATGATTAGCTCAGATCTTCCAAGAAGTGACAGCTCTGTGAATTTCCACGTTACAAAGCTCAACAATCTTCATTTAATGTCAAATAAAATTCTGTCTTAATGAAGTATGTTATAACCATGGAAGAGCTAGCTGAACATAATATGGTTTTCAGGGAAACATCCTTATTAACTGAGTTTCCTGATCAAGTGCATCCTGATTTAATAAAAATGTATTGATGATCCTGATATAATAAGATAACTATGGAGTAGAAAAAACTTTGAAGCAGATCATTGGGATTTAGACAACATGAAACAGTTAGATATCTGTGACTTCTGCTTTCTAAATAGTAGCTTCAATTTCAGTTTCTTCTTTTTTCCCCTCACTCACAGGGTTTAGCGTTTAGGAGTCTCAGAAAAAATGGTGTTTGTCAGAAGTCAGCCCATGTGCTTAAAAAAGTGAGTAGGAGGAAGGAATTAACATTTTTCTTAAAATTATTGTTCCGATATCTTAACAGTTGGGAAAAGAGAGTGGAATAGTATGTTTTACATCATGCAATGATTTTTTTTTTTTAACTGTTATTTTTATAGTAGGTTAGGGTAGGCTTTTTGATAAAAAAAAAGGGGTTTATTATTTGGACACTGACTCATTTTTATTTCTGAGGGGAAAGGAAAACAGGTTTCTCTCTGCTTTATTTTTTTATTTTCATTTCTAAGATGAGTTTCTAATTGGAAAGAAAAAAACATTCAGCTTTTATTTGTTCTTGGTGCATGAGATCTCGGGATTTTGGGACAGAAGGGTGTTCACAGATTATTACTGCTTTATTTGAAACACCTGGAAGCTCATCTGAAAGATCTCAGAGATAAATACTTGCTTTAAGAGTCTAGGCATATTTTGGAACCTCTGAATAAAGAAGCAGCAATATGAATTTGCATTACTATTGTTGGACTTTGATCCTTACTGATACAATAAGCTTGCCATAAAGACCCTTGACATCAATTCCATTAATTCCATTAAGCTTTAGAAAGTATATGTAACTTAATATTATCTCAAATTTGTGCAGAGAAAACTGATAATTTGATTCTTTAGCTCTCTTGTTCCTGTATTCTGTTAAGTTAGTGTAGACAGCACACTGTTTAGTTCAGTAGTCATATATGTACATTAAATAATTTTGCAAGAGAAGGCATCGTCCTGCCTAAAATCTGAACATGATTTGTCTTCAGGTCTTTTATTTTTTAGTCTACCGAGCAGCGTACCAAACACTTTAAAGGAAAAATAAAAACACAAAAAAGAATATGTAAAAAATCTTAACAGTATGAAGTAAAAATTAACCTAGTGTTCTGAAATATGCTTAACACCACTGCTTATTAGCATATTTTAATATTCTTATTTAGTGTCATTACTTGCATCATAACCAGAACAGGCATACACAAACACACAGAAACCTTTATTGCAGAATTATAGAATGGCTTGGGTTGGAAAGGGACCTTGAAAATCATCTAATTCCAACCTGTCTGCAATGGGCAGGGACACCTTCCACTAGACCAGGTTGCTCAGAGACACATCCAGCCTGGTCTTGAATGCTTCCAGGGATGAGGCATCCACAAATTCCCTGGGAAACCTGGTTCAAGTGCCTTGCCACCCTCACAGTAAAGAATTTTTTTTTTCCAATATCTAACCTAAATCTACTCTCTTTCAATTTGAACCCATCATCCTGTCACTACAGCCTCTGTAAAAAGTCTTGCCTCATCTTTCCTGTAAGTTCCTTTCAGGTATTTGAAGGCAGCGATCAGGTGAACCTGAAGCCTTCTCTTTTCCAGGTCAAGCAATCCTAACTCTCTGCTATTCCTCATAGGAGAGGTGCTCTATCCCTTTGATCAGTTTGGTGGCTCTCCTCTGGACTCACACAGGTTCATGTCCTTCCTGGCTGGGGGCCCCAGAGATGGATGCAGCACTCCAGGTGAGGTCTCACCAGAGCAGGGTAGAGGGGCAGAATTGCCTCCCTCAGTCTTCTGGCCACACAGCTTTTGATGCAGCCCAGAGTACAATTGCCTTTCTGGGCTGCAAATGCACATTTCTGGGTCATGTCCAGCCTCTCATCCACCAGCACACCCAAGTCTTCTCAGCAGGGCTGCTCCCCATCTGTTCATCCCTCAGCCTGTATTAATATTGAGGGTTGCCCCAACCCAGGTGTAGCACCTTGCACTTGGTCTTGTTAAACTGCATGAGATTCCCATATGCCTACTTCTCAAGCTCGTCTGGGTTTCTCGTCAGGTTTGCCATCCCATCCTTCAGGTGTGTCAACCCCACCACTCAGTTTGACGTCATCTGCAAACTTGCAGAGGGTGCCCTCAATCCTTCCATGTCATTAAAGAAGATATTAAATAACACTGATCTGAATATAGACTCTTGAGGGACACCACTCATCACTGATGTCCATCTGGACTCTGAGCCTTTGGCATCTACCCTCTTTATAGTTCCCACCAGTTCCTAATCCACCTAATAGTCCACCCATCAAATCCATCGCTCCCTATTTGGAGAGAAGGATGTTATGGGTGACCATATCAAATGCTTTACAGAAGTCCAGATGAGAAGACATCTGTCTTACCTTGTCCTCTGATGTAGTTACTCCGTTGTGGAAGGCCATTAGGTTGGTCATACAGGATTTTCCCTTGCTGGAGCTGTACCTGTCCTCCATGTGCACAGCTTCTAGGAGGATCTGTTCCATGATCTTCCCAGGCACCAAGGTGAGACTGACAGGTTATTAGTTCCCAGTGTCGTCCCTTTTTCCCTTTTTAAAGATATTTCCTTTTTCCAGTCACCCAGGACTTCCCCGACTGCCATGACTTTTTGAATATTGCAGAAAGTGGCTTAGCAACTTCTTCCAGACTCTGGGATGCATCTCATTGGGTCTGATAGACTTGTTCACATTTAGGTTCCGCAGGTGGTCATGAAGCTGATCTTCATCTAAAATGGTAGAGACTTTGCTCCCCCAGTCCCCACCCTACTGCCCATCCACTCAGAAGGTGTGGGAAGAGAGATTGCCACTGAAAAATGAGGCAAAAAACTTAAGTACCTGAGCCTTCTCCTCATCTACTGTTACTTGTTCACCTTCTAGTAAACAAAATGCTTGCTTTTAATTTCTTGATAATCTGAAGTTTCACACCCCTTCCACTGATACCATGGGTGGCAAGATTATAAGGATACACTGTTTGGAAAGTTGTTAAAAATAATAGCTTAAATACTTTCCTGAGAATTGTGTTTTCCTCTACGTGCTAGGGACGGTTAATAAATCTGAAAACTAATTAGACTCTAACCATAAGACTCAATTTTCTTTATGTTCAATGTAGATTAAGAAATACTAAAAAAAAAATCCAGTGATTATTCTACTGTTCTTGTACTGAGATTAGTTCATTAATACTAAGTGTAAAACCATATAGAAATGCTATATTTTATTTAATGCCATTACAGTCAGTGTGAAAATACTCACAGCTATGAGTGAGGAAAGAGAATAGAATCTTGATATTTAATATCATGAAATTAGATGGGAAGATCATTTATGTTAGATCAGAGAGCAGTATACACTTTAAAGCACTTATTGATAACTTTTTAAGTGACTGCTATTTTGATTAAAAATAGCAGACTCAGAGCTGGCCACTTTCCTGAAAAAAGAAAAAAAAAAGTCAATATCAAAGTTAAGAATATTTTCAAGTATTATTTATTTTATGTGCAATTTATTTGCAAATGTTTATATCAAGCTATTAACCTCAACCATGTGTAGTGAGCCCTTTTAAAAATATTGTTATCCAGGAACAAAAATGTATCTGCCTATTTTTTTTTTTTAATGTGTCTATTTATGTTCAGTCTGTGTCTCATACTGTTTTAAAAAAATTCTTGACAACCCAGCATCTTGAGACCTCAGCTTCGAGATACTTATATTGTAGACGGAAATACATATTGTTTTAATCTGACCACAGTACCGAGGCCTGTTTAGTGAAGTTGGTTTTTCATAAGAGGCTTTTTTCTTGTTAAAATTATCTAGACCCAGGCAAGTGTGTTTCTAAGGGGTAAGACTTCAATATCGGATAATTTTATATATGATATTGACTATCTCTTAATGAATTTCTCTGGTCAAAGGAGTATATAGATCAGCAGAAACAAAGTAGTTGAAAAGATACATATACGCTAGGAAGACACCAGAATGGAAGTTACAAATTCAAAGGAGCAGCAGATTCAATTTAACATATTTTCTGTAATATTTTCCTGAGACTGAATTCACATTAGCTACTTTCAATATTTTTCATGTCTTTCCAGTCAGTGCTGCTGTTTCAATTTTTTTATTTTTTGTTTGTTTCTTAATACAGTAATCATGCACATTCTGTTGTTTTATAGGAACATAATAACAAATATAGTTTTGGAGAACAAATATATGGAGGGTCTTATATATCTCATTTTCCATGTAAGATGAGAAAAGTGCTTGGTCTACCAGACACAGAAAGTTGATATGACACTTTTCAAAAAGATAATCTACCTAAATGAAAGAAAGCACATGAGGCATTTATTATTGATTGAGAGAAAAAACTTCAACCTTATGCCTTCATTTGTTGATACATTAATTCAGGCTTAGCACATTGAAAGCAATTTATTCAGAGATCCTGAAAGATATTTGAATTCCTCAAAATATATTGATGTTTCAATGCCTTTGTATCTCATCTGTCTTTTTCTTTCTTACATTTATTTTTGCTTTCATGATTGTGGGATCATTTGTCATTGGTGCATGATCTATTTGAAAACTTTTAAATAAAGCTATTAACCTGGACCATGTTCAGTGATGCTTTCTGAAAATATTCTCATCAAAGAACATAGCTCTCTTTTGCTTTCTTATTTTTGTTCTTTTAATGTTCTTGTATCTTAACTGATAAAACAACATCATTGTGTTTAGTCCATAGTTTTAGTGATAAAAAAAAAAAAAAAAGTTTGGTTAGGCTTCTTAGTTGTACATGGGTGGTATAGCATATATTCACTGGAGCATTTCCTTTCACATCTAAGGAGAAAACATGAATATTAGGATTACTATGGTGAAGAAATGTATTATTTATGTAGTCCTTGTGCAAACTAATGGCTTGCAAACCTATGGTTTCCTTTGTATTACCTGTTCCCTCTGCAAAAGAATAGAACAGAACAAAAAAGAACAGAATAGAATAGTTCAACTGGAAGTGATCTACAGATATCATCTAGTCCGACTGACCACTTCAGGGCTGACCAAAAGTTAAACCACGTTATTAAGGGTATTATTCAAATACCTCTTAAGCACTGCTTGGGGCATTGGCCACCTCCCTAGCAAACCTTTCTGTAAAGAAATGCTTCCTAATGTAAATTCCACTGTTTTCTGTGAACCTAGGGGCTTTGTGTATTGCTATGCTAAATTATCACACTTTTAGTCTTATTCCTCCTCCCTAAAACTAGTTCAGTTAGTTTGTGGTAAAGGATCTTTGTACCTTTTCACATTGTCTTCTACTTTCTCTTTTCCTCTCCCATCTTTTTTTATACCCCAACTGTTTTTTCTCTTTTATTATATGGATATTTTATGGTACCAGATATTCAGGAATGAAACATGATGTATGCTGTCATCTGAAATGTACCAGTGGTTTTCAATACACAATAGACAGCTTAAAACAACAAATCCTGCTAAATAGATGCTAATGCTGTAATAACATCAACTATATTTAATCTATTTTTTGCCTGGAACATCACTGAACATTAATGTGACTCAAACTTTCCACTCATGAGTAACCTATGGAGGACACCTCAGTCTTGCTAATTCAGACAACCAGCTTTAATTACATAAAAATACATTTTTAAAAAATCTTTTGGCTACAGCTTGTGGAATTTGTGGGAGAACAGAAAGAATTAAATACCCAGTCTCCTCAACTTAGAGGATATTTAGTTCGGCAGTTTCATAATAGAATCAAATTTTCCAGATACAAGAAATTTTACTGGCTGCCCCATGGCCTACAAGAATCCAAGATGTAATTAGAATTTAAATCCCTAGAATTTAAATCCTCCAGAATTCATAATAACTTTTGCATTTTTCCAATTTTAACATAGGCAATATAATTGCCTGGAGAAAAAACAATAATTAAGACAAACAAAAAAAGCCAAACGTTAAGTTTGATTTCAAAACTATAGGTTCTGGATTGGCCGCCTTCATTCAGGAGTAAAATTTTGGGTCTATAAAATAGGAATTTCTGGAAAAGTCAGCTTCTGACTTTGTAGTCATTAGATCCGCAGTAGTCAAAAATTCAAAATCAAAAGTTGCAAGTTATTAGAAAAGGAAAAGAAAGCACATCATTGTGCCACACAAAAGTTCATGGTTAATAATGTGTGCAGTTCTGATCCCTTCACAAAAAGAATCAAACAAAACTGAAAGGTTCAGAAAAAACTAAAGTCAGACATAGGGTGAATATGAGGGAGAATTATGTTTTCTCTAGGCTAGATGAGCCTCTCTATTCACTCCTTTTAATAAGCATATCTATTATCTGTTAGGTCATCAGCTATGCAAAAGAGTTCTGAACCACCACTTGAGATACTGTAGCATGTATTGCCTTTCTTTGAATCTGAATAGACTCATCTCATGATTGACACCTAAAATCGGAAGCAGGACACAACTGTCTACAGGTGCAATCTTTGTATTTTAGATGTCATGGAAAAACATCTGCAAAAGGCTGACAGATTGACAAAAGACATTCGTATGTTCTTCAGCAGCCAATGAAGTCCAGATGAAATAGCTGTGAGTTCTTACAAGTAATCTAGCTTCCCATGTTTAGGCAACTGCAATACAGTTTGCTTACGTTTGCATATATGTGTCTGTGGGGAGATATATCCTCAGACTCCAGGAGCTAATCTCACCTGCTTCCTGGCCTTCAGCTGCTTCTCTGAAAGTTATTTGGTCTCTCACATAGATGTTCTCTGAGATCTAGAAATTTACCACACTCTACAGATATACTGTCATATGCAGTTAAAATCTGCTCTAATGTGATAGTGGAATATAAGGATCGGCATGTAGATGTAGCACTCAATTGCCTAACCATAAACGTTGAGAGTTTAATTGAATTTGGATGTGCTAATGTATCTGAGATATCTACATGGGTCTGGTAGATATGGCACAAAATCTGCATAAGCACTGCACTCTTCTGCCCTGACATCAGTGAGGTCACAGAATCATTCAGGTGGGAGTAGACCTCAGGAGGTTTGTAGCCCAGCCTCCTGCTCAAAAACAGGTCAGCCATGAGGTTAGCCCAGGTGAGATCTTGAAAACTTACAGGGTCATTTATAACATCTCAAAAACTGGTACATACAGGCAGGTGAATCAAATACATTTTGTACATTTACAACTTGCACTTATCTTCTTTCGAAATGTAATATTCTTTCAGCTGTATGCACTGAGCATCTGTTTTTGTAAATATTGATTATAGTTTTAAGCCGGTTGTAAAGATAGTTACATTATGTGCATTATTAGTCCTTTATTTTGCCAATAATGCAGCAAAACAAGATTCAAAATTTGCACAAGCAAGTTCTTTCATATGGTTGTTGTTAATGTTTTGTTTTGTAGTTGTTGTTGTGGGGGTTGTTTTGATTTGGTTTTAGAAATAAAAAATGTTTCTGCAAGGAAATGCTTTCTGTGTCCTTTCAGTGGTAATTTGGAAACCATTAAAAATAAGTCAGCCTACAAGAGAGCATTTAGTTTTCTTCAATGCCTTCAGTAAGAGATTAGTAAGATGGTATTCTTAAGCGCTGGTGAAACAGCGATCTTAAAATCTTTTAAAAATCAAGTAATTACTTTTCTGTCCCATCTCAAAAAAAAAAAAAAAAGAGCCCTACAAAACCATGTATTCTACAATGAAGTGATATACTTACAGCATCCATTTGTGATCCTCTCTCATTGCATGGTATTGCTTTTCTAGGAATTTCTAGGATTTTTTATTCACCTTCATGTCATTCACAGATATTGGCTGACCTGGAAAACCACACACTTTTTAAGGATGATCTAGAATGCCAGAAGCTTATTCTGGAGGCCATGAAATATCATCTTTTACCAGAGAGAAGAACTCTCATGCAAAGTCCAAGAACTAAGCCTAGAAAATCCACAGTTGGGACACTTTATGCTGTTGGAGGAATGGATAACAACAAAGGTATTGAAGTATACTTGTTGTTTTATTAGTGTGGAGGTGTCTAAATCAGTCAAGAAATGCTGCCAAGAATTTTGGTCTAATGAAAACCTACTAATATTTATGGAAAATCATAATACTGTTAGAGAAAAGATGCTGAATTTTGAGTTAATTCTTTGTTAAAAATTATTATAATTTTCAGAAAGAAAATTAACAAAAAAACTAGTGTGAACTTAACTTGCCTTAGTTTTAGATTTCTAGAAATCATATCCTCTATAAGTCAAATACTTCTTCTTTTACCTTTTTTAACTGATGAAAGTTTG
This sequence comes from Sclerurus mexicanus, assembly GCA_013396755.1. Taxonomy (NCBI): domain Eukaryota; kingdom Metazoa; phylum Chordata; class Aves; order Passeriformes; family Furnariidae; genus Sclerurus; species Sclerurus mexicanus. Next base: position 1,338,878 of record VWZF01005807.1, read on the forward strand.
ATGTGCTGTGTATTCCATCCTTAAGTAGTTGTCTAAAATATTATGGAAGATTCATGATCTTCCAGTGCAGAAAACTGTCAATTTTCTAGAGAAAAAAAATCTAAATAACTAGCTTAAACTAGATTACTACTTTGTCAACAGAAGGTGAAATTATGCCCGTTTTTCTGTAAAGCAAAGTAGAAAGTAGTGGAAATTTCATTACAGTATCTTGTTGTTATGTATTGGGAATAAGAATTACAATTATATGCTTTCATTTCTGGTAAGGAGTCTAATACAGTGATTTCTTGAATGAAATTAAAATATTTAAACTAAAAGCCAGCTGTGTTATAAGCATACATACTAAAAAAGGCTTTTATTATTTTTTCATGATATTCACTAACAATTCCATAGTACCTTAAAAGTTTTAATGTCTATACTTCGACTGAAGATTGTGCCTTCTGAAACACTAGTTCTAATTTAAAAGAAACTGTAGTTTTAAAAAGTATAATATAAAATTATATCTTCAGGATTTCACAACTGTCTATCTAGGTGTAGTTATTGCAATTGCTTCACTAAATAGCTGTGGCAATATCATCTGCAAAATTACACAGCATGTTTTTCCCAAGAAGTTACACCAATGAAAAGGATATATGACATTTGTACCTGTGTGAAAAATAAACGGGCAGCATCAAGAGAAATGTGACAAGCAGGTTGAGGGAGATTCATGCTAATGGCATGAATCTGAGGCATGAGAGCTTTAGGTTAGATATCAGGAAAAGATTTTTCACAGAGGGTGGTTGAACACTGGAACAGGATTCCCAGGGAAGTGGTCACAGCACCAAGCCTGCCACAGCCTGCCATAATTCAAGAAGCATTTGGACAATTCTCTTGAGCACATGGTGTGACTCTTGGGGAATGCAGGGCCAGAAGTTGGACTTGATCCTGATGGGTCCATTCCCACTCAGCATATTCTGTGATTCTGTAATTCTGTGATCTTTTAAAGTCACTTCAAACCAAAACTGTTCTATAATTCTTTGATAATAAGAAAATATTGATGAAAGAAAGAAAACACATATATTCTTATTGTAGCTGCAGATTATTTTTGTCCTTTTAGCATTTATGAACATTTGCGTAGCTAAATGTTAGGCATGGATGTGTCCAGAACATTGTCTTTGGATCATAAAATATATAAAATACAAATATCCTCTTACTTAGGACAAATTACAAAGAACAAAAGTATTCATTGTAGGTAGGAAATTACCATAGACCATTTTGGGTGCAGCAGTATTTATTCTTATTTACTATAAATATCTGTTCCTCAATCAAAACGTAGAAATATTCAGGAAGAGAGCACAGAGCGTGGCACCATTGCACCATCAACATGAAGCCTATTTTGCAGATTCAGGTCAGGCAGAAGCAGTTTATTTCTATACCAGCAGAAGAAAACACAGAGCAACAGAGGTTTAGCCCTCTGCTGGTGAAGACTCTGACTGAAGAGTACCAGGACTTTTATGTATTTAGAGCAGATAAAAACTGCTTTGAGAGGGGGCCTAGTATGGCAGAGCAGTATCTGTGCAGTAGGAGCCTTTGTTACAGCTGATGTAATGTGTATTCCCAGTAACTCAGGTTCTGCAGCTGTGCAGTCTGTTTGCATTTGTTCAGCTCATCCCTCTTGTGACCCTTGACTAGCTTTTATACCCAGTGAGTCTTGTTTCCACATGTCAGTTCAGGAGACCTGAGTGCTGTTTGCTTGTTTTGAAGAGTCACTGAGTTCATAAAGCAAACCTGAATATTTGATGATGCTGATACTGTAATCTCCCCTCAATAATTAATAATTTATTTTCCCCCACTACTTTGTTGACTGAAATGCTGACATGGGTGGTTGCAATTCACAATGATTTATTTTTAATGCTTCCTGGTGTTTGCTACCACATATGAAACAGTCACATATAAGAACTGGATAAGCTAAACAAATTAGCAATTTATTAACTAGCATATAAAGTAGTGGGTAAGTACAAATATTATGAAAGTATTTGAAGGTTATGTGGCCCATCACATAAAAAGCAGCCTAGTATGTAAAGTTTGTTTTGAAATTTCTTCTATGGTTTATCTTCCTTTCCATAAAAAAGAAGTGATAATTAAACTCCAGGAAACAGCAACTGGAATTTTGCCTGACGTGAAAAGTTAATACAGCATAGTACTAAATGGATAGAATTGAAAGGATCAAAGTTAGATAATTCTGTAATTTGAATTTCCTAAATGTACAAAACCTCATTTAAATCTGTTTCCACACATCTTTGCTTATTTATTAATTTAATATTAAAGGCACATATGAGAAACACATTTTTCCTATATTAATGGAATGAGATATATTAATAGATTAGGGGTATATGCATCTGACAATGTTCCATTCACTTTGTCCATAAATGTTGTCACACTGACTTGTATAGTTTGGTTTAGCAGGATTTAATCATCTGATAGTACACAAAAGCTGTCTAAGTCCACATATAAAGGAGGATTATAGACTGAAATAAATGAGTAATTGCAAGTGGACATGCACCAATTTTTAAGAATGATTAAACACTGACTTCCTGCAGCCATCTTGGAATCCCAAATGTGGAGGAAAAACCATGCGATAGAACATCATGTATATATTCTATGTTAGATGGTGCTATGGAAAATTATGAGCAAGAAGATAATACTTATGCAAAAAGAGGAGATTGATATCAATAATCAAGGAGTGTTATACTGGTGCCAGAATACTGATTGTTCTCTTATGAGGTGTCCTAACCTGACTGTCTCACTATCTAGCAGTTAGAATAAAAAGAGACAAGGAGAATCTGCAGAAAAAGAAAATAAAAGTATCACAATAACCATGATTCAAAATCACTGGTCTGTATTACTTTTGGAATGGTTCCAGACTAGTTCATCAAAGTCCTAGATTAGTTCTTTGTTTACTGAATCACAGTCTTTCAGTAAATACAAGGAAAAAAGAAATGAAAAGATGCATGAGCAAGAAACTCTTCCATAAAGACAAGACAGGTCATTAACAAAGAAAAGGAATAGTTAATTTACTGAAACACCGATATTAAATGTGTGTTTTTCATTAATCTTGTGACTAGATATAAAACCTGTTGCAAAAACTGCCCTGATGGTAAATAGGTAAGCTGCATCATTAGAATATATCAGGCAATATTAAAGTCCTTTCATTATTGTGTAGATACTTCTTAGAAAGGTCTTTGCTATTGCCACAGATTAAAAAAAAAATTCATCTTTTGAAATGCGAAATTAGGAGGTCTCCAGTCATTTTTCCTTATACACCTATGTTGCACCTATGTTTTCTTTGATGTATTTTTTTGTTATTTGCAATAATCCTTTTCCTCTACCAATATGATTTAGCAAATGTGGTTTATTACCTACATATATCATTATTTCACAGGAATGTCATCTAGCATAGCTACCTGAAGTTACTCTCTTGTTTTGGTGAATTTTGAAGATGTTCTTGTTTTTCTGGCCTTTTTTAGTTTTGGATATTTGTTTTGTTTCTAGCAAGACATTTCTCACAACAGACTTCACTTAAACCTTATTTCTTTTAGTTTTATATTTTTCATTCTCATATAGGCATATTTTTTAAATGCCAAAAGAAATATTGGTAAAACTATTGTAAATACTGTAAAGAAAGGCAAAAATAGGGACAAAAACTGTTTTTCCTCTTAGGTAATTCTTGCTTTTTGAGACACGTGGCTGAGATATCTGTAACTGAAAAAGCTATCTGCCTCTTTCCTCTTCAGTTTAGTGAGAATTTCTTAAAAAAAAAACAAAATCCAAAAAAACCAACCAAACAAAAAAACCCAAACAGATAAAAAAAGTTAAATCCATCAGGATTGTTCTGTGCTATTTTGTAAGTTTTAGAAATTACTACCAACCACTTGTCTTCACATACATGAAACATTTGACAGCATTCATTTTCTATCCATATGATGCACATATATATATATATATATATATGTATTTATATATTTTTGTGTATGTATATATGAATCTCAATCATAAAGGTCTTTTTTCCACCAAAATGATCTTATGGTTCTGTGTTTGCTCAGTTTCATGTAGCACATTTCCATATTCTTTCTTATAGTTTCTGGAGTACATTTTTTCCAAAAAATCTACACATTAAAAAGTTTTTTTTTAAACATAAATATGTGTGTTGGTATAATCCAGTGTTTTCCTAGACATTCTCTAGCCAGCAATGGTAAACAATTACAGCATAATATATCTTGATTGTAGAATGAACTAATAAACAAGTAATGTTCCATTGGCTTTAGGTCAACGCTGTTTACCATTGACCAACTCTTGTTTTCCTTTTAAACACTTTCTGGAAGACTTAACAGGAAAAGAATAATGGAATATATAAACAGGAAAAACAAAAGAGAGAAGCATCTCTCATTGGAGTCATTAAGATTGTAATGAGGTTGTCATCATGGTGGGTTTTCTTGAGAAAATTAGAATGCCAAAGTAAGAGGCAGGCAGGCTATGCAGAATGAATAACTGAATTTTTCAGTTTCTGTATTGCAAATGGGCATCGATTTTTGCTTTTCCTTTTAGATTGCTTAAATAGAACAGACGTAAGTAAGCAATTTAAAAATTAAAAAAAACTGAAAAAGTAGAAATCCACTACTTTTTAAAACAGGAGAAACAACAGATTTTGGTAGACTTAGTTTTACCTACTGCAGAAATTCATGTTGTCAGTAATTTTATTATAGCCCGAGAGTTCATCATTGGATATCTGTTTGATAAACTGCAAAAATAGTATGATTTTTAGTTTGATTCACACAATAATACAATCAAACAGAAATGAATTGCTTCAAGAAATATATGTCTCTGTTATACTTACTAGTTTCTCTCTGGAGAGAGAAACCATAATTAATGAATAACAGGAAGTAACCTCATGAAGTTCAACATGGAAAAGTACAAAGTCCTGCACCTCAAAACCCCTGGAACCAATATAATCTGAGGACCCTCCAGCTGGAAAGCAGTTTGGCAGAAAACAACCTGGGGTCATTTTGCCCTTATACCAAACATCTACATGACCATTGTTCAGATATATGAAAATGCTAAAATTGCACAGGCAGGTTTGATCCCTAGTAGCAGACCTAGGGAGCAGAGGAAGCTGTACAGAGCAGCCACCCTCTCTGTCCCACTGTCTGCTACATGGAATACCTTGCATGGGAATTTTAAAGCATCTGTTTCTATTGAAGAGGGAGACACGAGGGGATTATTTTACCCCATTTTAATTTGCTTTTGGTTTCTCTTGAAGGCACTGAGAAAGGTTTGCCTCAACACGGCAGAGGCATTCCCAGTGGCTTTCCCCCATGGTGGCAGCATGGGAAGTCACTTTACATACCTGCCTATTAAAGCAATGTAGTGCATCTCTTTGAGGACTGGGGATACATCAAGAATAAGGAAAGTCTTTTCCTGTGCAGTTATTGGAAAAAAAAATACCACTATTTGAAGAGGGATTGAGTGATACTTGGCCTGTTCTGCTGATGGAAGGATATAAAAGAGACATATTCATATACTCTAGGAACTACTGACTTAAATTCTGCTATTGAAGAGTCAAGATAATGATCAAAATTAACCTTTCTGTCTTGAAACACAACACGCAAGACCCATAGGCTGTGGACATTGAAGAGATAAAATCACAGCATGTTGTCTGTGCAAGGCTCTTAAAATCATGCCTTACCAGATTTTCTTTCTTCGGTTTTCCATTTTTATTCCAATTCAGGTTTAAATATCCCTCTATTCCTTTTCAGTCATTAAAGTTGCTTACATTTCCCCCACTCTGCTCAGATCTCACTGGAAATACCAGTTAGTCTTTTAATAACATCTCAGATAGATGATGGAGGGAGTGGAGCATCTCCTCTCCAAAAAAAGGCTGAGAGATCTGGGACTGTTCAGCCCAGAGAGAAGGTGAACCAGATGACCTCCAGAGGTCCCTTCAGCCTCAACTGTTCTGTGATTCTGTAACATGTTAGTATAATTGTAGAGTAAAAGTTGAGCTTGGTTAATTACATCAGCAGAGGAATATGCAATACACCGGCTAATCACTAATGAGATAATTAAATCTATAAATTACACTACAATTCTCTCCTAGTCCAATTCTTATAAGTATTAACATGATTATTTCCTCCTCTTCACTGCTGTGATTTTCAGTATGTTCCAGAACATTCAGTCACATAGGCCAATTAGCAGTTAACGTACATTTTAGCAGTGCATTTCTGAATAGAAAAAAAAAAATCCAGATTTTAACACCATCTGGTACTTTTTCAGTATTTATTTTACATCATTTAATTTCTAGCTTTTTTTTTTTTTTCAGTGTATTTATCTTCTGAAGCTGCTGATTCAGTTATGGTTTGAAATAAAGATCCTGAAGTGATCATGGGTGTATTTGAGGGATTATTCTCCCAAGAACACCCCTCTGTTCCTCCTCATTGCTTCCCTGCTGCTTACTCTATTGTCTGACGTTTCCAGTGCAGATATTTTATCACTGATTAACGTGCATAATGAAAAAAGAAAAAGAGAAAATCTTTTATGTCATTTGGAGAAGAGACATGCCTGGCAAATGGATTATTTAGAAAACTTCTATACTATCAGAAACCTTATGTTTTTCTATACACTAGCCAATTTATGTTCCCTGACCACCAAAGTTTCATTAGTGTTTGTTGCTGCTGGGATTGGCTGTAGAATAAACCAAATAGTTTCTTCCAGCACAAATTCTGAATCTTGTTCTGGTTGTCATTCAACAGCCAGTGTAGCTAAGAGTTAAAATATGGTGGCACCTTTCAGTACAGTTCTCCAGCTCTATCTTGCACCTTCAGTCACCTTATTAATTTCCATTGCAAATTCTAGGAAATACTTGAAAAGTCTGTATTTTCAAGCACAAGAACATTCCAGTAATCTTCAACAGAGCTTTCACCTTATTTTTAACACTCTGAACTGGAAAACCAAATAAACATAATTATATCTTTGGACTACAGATGGCACCAGTAGATACTGGGCACTACCTGGCTTCTATCCATGCAAGGTAGGGATAGCACACTTTAAAACAAGTTTACCTTACAGGGAAGTAATTGCAGCAAAACAGAATCTCTCAGGAACTGAGCTATCCACTAAGCAGTGTGGATATCTGTATCTCTACAGCTATAACAAAAAGAAATAAAAGAAAACTAGGGTAATGGGAAACTGGTGCTGTTGCAGTGCCAAGCTGCTCAGTTCACATTGTTTAAACCAAATCATGATGAAAGTAACTTATTGACTTAGTTATAATACATAATGAATGACCAATCTGATGAACTGTGTGTTTAGAATCAATATCAATCATGTAGTAGATAAACTGCAATAGTAGACACAACATATAAATTAATGTCTTTAAATTTCTCAATATCCTTCTTGAGCAAATGCCCCAAAGTTCTAGTCACACCCACACACATAAACACACACACAAATGCAGATACATGCACTCCCTCTCTCACAGTTTATGTAGATCACCATCACCTCCTCCCCACTGGTGGGAGCTCCACTGGGTGCACACCCCTCCTGCAGAATATATGATTCCCTTCACATTTGCTTTTGCCCACATGTAGAACTGCTGTTTTTATTGTTATCACACTGTTTGCACAAGTTCCAGTGGGAAGAGAACTGCTTTTAAAGAAGAGAGTTGTTTTGTTTCTGAGCAAAGGTAGACTAGCATAGTGCATAATATAAATCATTAATACAAGGAGCTTTTGTAAGTTTTAGACTAGATAAAAACATAAAATAAACCATGAATGTTTTATGTAATAAAACATAACACTATAAAACAAACCACCCAACACTAAAGACATTGCCTAAAATCACTGTTGAAAATCTGTCATTTTTAATACTCCTGAAAATATAGACATTAGTAGAAAAAACTTCTATTGGTTTAAGAGACTTCTGATCATATAGAATAATTGAATAGTCCCAAAGGTTTTCTGAATTTTTTTCATATAACTTTATGGCTAATCCTTATGACATTTTAATACATTTTTTTCACTCACAAAAGTGTAAGATTCTTTTTTGTGTGCATGTTATAGGTTTTTGTAGAGTTTAAAGGCATTTCTTGCAGTCTGACTACAGGGTAGTGGACTGCTACCCTGTGCTGCTGTTTTCTCTGTAGTTCTTTCTTTTCCAAAAGATTCTCCTTGGTATCTACATTAGTAACCTGCTTAGGTCACATTCGTTCCACTTGAGTAACAACCTTTTCAGTTTAAAATGTAATGTTGCAGATCACTAGACCAAGGTCATCATTTTGCACCTACTCACAGCAGCATCTCTAAATCTTAAACAAAATGATCAGAGCATCCGTCAGCAACAACTTTAGCAATAGCAAAATCAGCAGAAAATCTTACCAGGGAAAAAAAAGTAGAATTTTTTTGATCATTAATGTAGAATGCCCTACCCTTCTTTGTGGGTTTCAATACTGAGTCATTCTATCAATAAGGAAAAAAAAAGGTACCTTTATGGTGAAAATGTCTACATTGAATAAAAAGGTGAGGGTGAGGGCAAGAGGACAATGTTTAGGATTTGTATTTGGTTATGAAGCAGTTTTCACTTTTTTCTATATAAAAATTCCTGCATTTGTATCTAGCTACAATAAATACACTGCATTCACAGTCTCAGACAATCTTCGTTGCCCCATGTAGCCTCCATCAGCTTGATCAAAAGTACTTAATATCTTTGAAGACAGGTTGTAGATATATCTGCATTTGACTAAAAATATTTGGTTGCAAACAATATTGCTATACGTTTACTCGTTTTCATGCCATGACCTTGTTATATGAGTTCAATCATCAATTATGCAAAAAATATGGGAATGAGAACGAACTTTATACAAAATTCTTGATTTACAAGATATTAGCAACGAAATAAAATATGCTTAACTTTAGAAAAAGATGACGTGTAATAGACAATAACTAGAATATCGCTTGAAAGGTTTCACCAAAAACATTTCACAAATTTGTAAACTTACAAATGATAACTAAACCAAAAAATTAGACATTTATATTGTGCAGTGATGTACTATTCTGTAGATAAAGGTAAAATTTTTTGAGATCTAGTGCTCTTTTTTTCATCAGAAACATGGGATGGTAGGATCACATTCAACCCTGCTGCATACACAGGGGAGTTGTCATCAGCGCATGGACATTCATGCAAAACTACCCTTATCATCTACAGTATTGAATTTCTAAAGTCTTCTTTCTTTGTAGGTCTCTCATTACTTCATAGACCTTGATTAATCAGGGTTTATAATGCCCAGGCCCATGCACAATACACAGAACTAATCTCATTCAATACCCAGCTGGATCATAAGTAGAACTTAGGTTAGGGAAAAAAAAATTAAAATGTATCCAGAACATCAAGAAACATCCTTATCTTCATATCAGAAATCATTTGTGCTGACACAGTCATGAAAGAGGTTTGCAATTTATTACACACTTTCGTTTATCATACAAATAGCTATTAAATTAATTCTGTTTCACCTCTCTATGTCTTTTTCATATACTCTACCTTCAGTACTACATACTGAAATAAGTCAGTCTGTTTTAGAGCTCTGTCCATCTAAAAAATAGGAGTCTGTGCATGTGTGTATTTATAGAGGAATTGCCTAAGTGTGTAATATTTTTATTGTAAAATCCTTGGTATTCTGTGTATTTGTTTTTCTTTAATCTTTACAGTTTCTTATCCAGTATCTTAAAGACAATCTAATAAGTCATGCATTTCCTTTTTACCGTTAGACAACTCAAAAACCAGCAGTGGTATGCAAGTGTGACCAGTGGAAATTGGCCAAATCCCAAGAGCCAAAAGGCCTGGGACAGAGGCCCCAAAGGCCCCTCCCAAAATAAGGGAAAAAGAAAAAAAAGGAGAAAGGGGGGGAAAAATCCACAAAACTGAACTTCAGTAGAACTGAAGTAAACCAGTTTATATATATTTACACATATATACGTGTATATACAGAGGAGAAAAGAGAACGAAAACAAGTTTTCACTTCCCCCTCACCAAGGCAACTGCTGGTCCTGTACCTCAGGATGTCTCCTCTCGACCCGGCTGGCTGATCAGCAGACCCACACCTATGGCCCACTACCACACCAAGCGTGACCGTGGGGAGCTCCTCTGCTCTCCAACACTGCCGGAAGAAGGACTGACCCCTGACTTCTGATTCCCCCTCTTTGTATCTTTGCTTATGTAAAGAAATGAGATGGAATACTTCCTTAGTTATGACCCAGGAAAGGCCTAAAACAAAACCACTACAGCAAGTAAAGGAAACTGTAATAGAATATATTTTTAAATCTAGTTTCATGTCATTTTTAATATAGTATTTTTATTTGGGTCTATGTGTGACATTCCACGTTTTGTTTTATAAGAAAATATGTCTAACTCTGCATAATCAGCACATATGCTGCAACAAAAAATGAATAATGAATTTTTACTTTATTTATTTTATTCATTCAACCTGTATCTCCAATTTCCCTAGGAAAATACACCATAGTCTCTTTTCAGCTGCTTCCTTCCATGCTCACGTTCCTGAGAAATTGGATTTCCTGGTTTTCTGATACATATAATCAGAATTGCTCTGGTTTGTTCATGTGGATTAGAAAAAAATGCTTGTCTACAAATTTCTAACATTGCTAAGACATCCTATCACAGCGTGTATAAACTGGGCTAGGCAGTATTAACCAACACTGCTCATTTCTTTGAGTCTGCACAGTTTGGAAGTTGCTTCAGGTAGGAGTTGGCTCTGCGGATTCCCATCCACTAGTAATGGCAGAGAGCAGAGAACTTTCTTACCTCATCTGGTATGTGGTGCAACCAATGTTTGCTTGTGAAAATGGGCATCCAATTGAGTGACTGTTCCTCCAATGTGCCACAGCAGGGTGTTTTAAAAACTCTAGGTACTGATCTCACCTTAGAAGTGGTGAAAGTGAATGGGGATAGGGTTCTGGCCTTCTCTGTGCTAGTTGCATATGTCCAGGGATACTCTATAGTCCCTCCAGATCTGGTAGCAAAGAGTGATTCATTGTCCTGCAATGCAATTATTGATTATGTATACACTTTTTCAGAGTTAATGAATTAATGTGAGGCCTATGCCACAGATAACTAGAATGATGTTTGTATGTCAGGGTATGGATGCTTAAGAAGTATAAAGGTGTTTAAGCTTAGAAAACCTGCTGAAATCCTTTTCAGTACTACAGGATGGAAGAAATTGAACCTCCTGCATTCTCATCCAGTCTGCCAGTGTGGAGTGGACCCTGAAGTGACTGCTGCATACAAATGTTTCTTCCATTTTTTTTTACTGCTCCCACTAGAACTCAGTACGGGACAAATATGTATGAAGTATAAACATTCAGGATCAGGGAGCAAGCTGGGGGCCATGGTATTTGTCAGAATAGATGCTTCTTAATTTCGTTTTAGCACCTAGCTGAAAATTTTGGATGTAGACACAAGGGCAATGTAAGCAATCATGTAGGAATTGTAGGCTCAACATTCTCCCTAAACCCTCCCTGCTCCAGAATATCATAAATTCCTTTGTGAAATAAATAAAAAAGGATACAAACATTATGTTTTTAGAATGGGTCCTGCAATTTCAATTCTCCATAGACATGGTTGGATTCAAACATTTCCTGCTCCGGAGCAAACAACAGAAAGATATGTTAAGATAAGGCTAAGAACAGTCTTATGTGTGTCTTATTCTGTTCCCTGCAGCATCCTGTCTTTATGCCAGTCCAAAACTCCTTATTACCTCTTTAAATTATGTCGGACTTTACATTAAAATGTGTTCTCTTCATGGACTAGCTACAATCTTTCCCCTCAAACCTGTGTCTGTAAATCTTACACATTCTATCCCATGTATTTTGTCCCTCAGTTAGTTTCTTGCATCCATTTCTTCACATGTTCCTCTCCTCTGACTTCTATTTCTCCCTCTGAACTATTCTAAAAAATTGGAAGTAATGTATGAGTAGTGTGAAGTAGTGTTATTATTTTAAAGAGTGTAGATAGAGAACTTCCAAAGTGAAATAATTGTCTGCAAATTTCCATTTTTTATTTTTCTTTCTTTTCCCAGCAAGAGTGTGGGACAATTGCAAAGGCTGCTGTCATAGGCAAATTATGTAGGACAGAGTATGTAAAGAAAAAGATTGGAAAAGATGTGAGATAGGCATGGACAACATCTGGTTATATAATTTTGGGGCCAGTAATTATTGAAACTGCAAGGATTTGCATAATTTAGAAATTATGATAGAACTGTGAGTCTGTAACTTATGACAAATCTCTCTATATAAGGTGTGGTAATTTGGGGTGGGGGGATAATTTTAAGTGAAGTTTATGTTAAATTCAAGGCCATATTTCCTTTATAGAAGGAGTAGAACCATCAACAAGTTGAAAGTAAAATAAATGTAAAATGTTAGCAAGTAAATTTTAAAATATGACTCACACATTTTAAGTTGTATGCTTTAAAATTTAGGTGTTATTTTAGTGACCACTCAGACCCTAGGGTTACTATTTTCAGAATAACAGCTTTTCAGGACAGAAATTTTATCTTCAAGTTCTTTATAAAGCACTTTCCAAATGCTTTGTTAAGTGCTGAGAATGAACAGTACCTTGGCCCCTGACTGCTTTGGTGAATGCATCTGGACACGATACTACAATGTATATATACAATATATATATAGTCTGGAACATTTCAGTTTTCTAAACTGAATAAATATTCCTCCTTAAAATTCACATATTTTGAAAATACATCTTTGAATCTTTTTAATTTTTCAAGAAAAATGAACAGAAATAATAATAGCACAGGAAGAGGGAACAGAGTATGATAGCAGGCAGTTAAGGACCATGGCAGAGGAACATTTTATTGTCACTGTATCTGTTTCAAACAATAAAATTAATATCTGCAAAATGTGCTAATAAAAAAAATCACAATGAGTTATGAATACTGAAAGAAAATGTTAATTTTGTTACTTTAGGGATCATAGAACAGTGATATTGCATAAAAATGTTGTCTAATAATTTGTACTTTAAGTGTATTTAATCTGATTATTCACATTAACTAAAATTAATCAGAGTTCTAGGGAAAAAAGTGTTTGTTCTGTAGTTACTGAAATATGTTACATATGGGAACCAGGATATCCCTGAGAGATGATAACTGAAAATAATTCCTGCCTCCTAAACCTTTTGTTTTCACAGCATTTATTATTGAAAGCTATTTTAAAATGTCAGCATTGTTTTATCTAAATTCTCATAGAAAAATTGTAATAGAAAAATTGCATGCAGTCAACTCCCTTGTCTTGAATTGCCATAGCCTGTATTACCAAAACCTATATGATCTCTCTCCTTTCACTCTACTTTATGAAGATATTAACAACTGACATAAGAACTAGAATATGGTTCATATAAATTTTAGTGTTGGCACTATACATGTCTGCACCTAAACCATACACTCAGTGCCCACTACAGTCAATACCGATGCAGGCAGTACACTTTGTCTAGTCAAGACCAACATTTACTACACAGGAGAGCTGTACAGAATCCATTAGCAGCACTGACCAGCACTACCCTGGGAGCTTGTACTAATACCTCAAATTACAGATACCCACATTTTCATGTTTGAAGCTGTATCCATCCCCTCTTCTGATAGAATTAATTGAATCCATTCTAGTTATCTAAAATAGCCAAGAAATTGAACAAAGGAAGAAACTGCGTCTGTTCAGAAAATACTGTAGCACTGTGGCTGTAGTGAAATATCATCACTCTATTATTATTGTTTAAAGTAATCTTTTGCCTATCTCAGTATGTCTTTATTTGTCTGTTTCCACCATCATCTTCTTTCCACCATGTCACTCCATCTGCTTTTATCCCTTTCCTTTCATATTTTTCCAATTAATTTACCTCTACCTAGTTAAAAGTAATGTAATGAATATGACCATAGACAACCAATATTTTTGTATGCCTTGGTTCTCTTCTTCTGCCTGTATTTGGTTTTCAGTCTGTAATATATAAAGTTGATTTTACTTTGATTTTTGCAGTACCTAGCACAATGGGACATATTTGCAAGCAATTCTTTACATGTCACCATATGATTAATAATGTAGATTTTTCTGGCCCAGAAATGTACAGTGTATTTAAATCAGACATTTAGCTATATCAAAGGTAATAAATTTGCAACTATTTACAGTTCTAAGTGTACCACCGCATTGTTATTAATACAGGAAAATCACATCAATATTGCAGTAAATGAAATGATAAACTCTTCATTGATCATTTGCATTTCCAAATTCAACACAAGTTTTCTCTTACTGAAGTCAGTAGATGTCCTTTATTGAAAATATGTATGGAAAAATGTCTATAACAGTAAAATGATGCATTACCTACCAAACTTCATATTTGTCTGAACTTCTTACATTGTTTCTACTCACAGAAGTGTATTTGCAATCTGTAATTACTGGCCCATTACACTAAGTGAAAAACTAATCTTTTATAAACATCTATTAGTTTATTATTAACCAAAGGTTATTATGAAAATGAGTTACATTTTCATCCATCATAACAAAACTCATGACTTGACATTTTATTGTGTGGTAACGGGTGCATCTATGAGTAGTATACTTTCCTGGAGCTTTGTGCAGTGAGCTTTTGTTATAGTTTTCTGCTGCATTTTGACAGTCAATTGAATTGATGAGTCACTCCTTTAACCCTGTTCATCTTGTTTCAATAGCTCTAGTCGCTCCAGTATCTCAGGAACTAGACACAAACACCCACTATCAACTTTGGCAGAAAAAAAATGTAATCAGGAACTACTTTTATGACATTCTTTTTTAGGAACTCTTGTATTCCCTGATATATTATTTCATTTCTTTATCTCTAAAATAGAGTCTTAAAGTTCAACACTATATTCTACTTTCCCCGGCAGGTTCTGCTTGAGTAACCTGATCTTCTATGTTAAGGTGACCCACTTAGTGGATGAGGGAAACGCTGTACATATTGTCTGCCTGAAATTTAGTAAAGGCTTTGACACTATTTCCCACAGCATTCTCCTGGATAAAATGGCTGCTCATAGCCTGGATATATGTACTCTTATCTGGGTAAAAACTGTCAGATGGCCAAGCTGAAAGAGAGATGGTGAATAGGTTTAAATCCTGTTGGCAGCCACTCACAAGTGGTGGTGGGGACAGTTCTGTTTAATATCTTTATCAATCCTCTGGATGAGGTGATCGAGTGCACCCTCAGGCAGTTTGCAGGCAACATCAAATTGGGTGGGAGTGTCGATCTGCTGGAGGGTAGGAAAGCTCTNCGCTGTACATATTGTCTGCCTGAAATTTAGTAAAGGCTTTGACACTATTTCCCACAGCATTCTCCTGGATAAAATGGCTGCTCATAGCCTGGATATATGTACTCTTATCTGGGTAAAAACTGTCAGATGGCCAAGCTGAAAGAGAGATGGTGAATAGGTTTAAATCCTGTTGGCAGCCACTCACAAGTGGTGGTGGGGACAGTTCTGTTTAATATCTTTATCAATCCTCTGGATGAGGTGATCGAGTGCACCCTCAGGCAGTTTGCAGGCAACATCAAATTGGGTGGGAGTGTCGATCTGCTGGAGGGTAGGAAAGCTCTGCAGCGGACAGATTAACATGGTTGGACGTAAATTGGACACAGTGGCTGGATGGTCAGGGACCAGTTGCATGAGGTTCAATAAGCTGAAGTGCTTGCACTTGGGTCACAACAACCCCATGCAGGCTACAGGCTGGAGGCAGAGCGGCTGGAAAGGTGCCCAGTGGAAAAGGACCTGAGGGTATTGGTTGACAGTGGCTGAGCGTGAGGCATCAGTGTGCCCAGGTGGCCAAGGAGGCCAATGACATCCTGGCCTGTATCAGAAACAGTGTGGCCAGCAGGACCAGGGCAGTGATTGTTCCCCTGTGAGAGGGACTGTTGAGGCCCCAAAACCCTGATATGTATAAATTTCTTAGTTCCAGCAGTCTTACCATAAGTCAAGTTTTTAAGGCCATTTTAGAATTAGCAAAAAAGGGTGTCAGATAATCAAAGAACAAAGCTATATTTATATGTATTAACATATTTAATTATTTAATATTAATAAAATTAATACAATATCAGTTGGAAGGGACCTACAGTGCTCATCTAGCCCAACTGCCTGATCAATTCAGGGCTGACAAAAGCATGTTATTACCGGCATTGTCTAAAGGAGTCTTCAACACTGGCAGGATTAAGGCATCGACCACCTCTCTAGGAAGTCTCTTTCAGGGTTTGACCACTCTCTTGCTGAAGAAATGCTTCCTAATGTCCAGTTTAGACCTCCCTTGGTGCAGCTTTGGCTCATTTCCATGTGTCCTAACACTGGAAACTGGGGAGACAAGCTTTGCACCTCCCTCTCCTCAGGAAGTTGTAGAGGGCAATGAATTCACCTCTCTGCCTCCTTTTCTCTAAACTAGACAAGCCCCAGGCACTTCTCAGAGGACATTCCTTCCAACCCATTCACCAGCTTTTCTGTTCTCCTCTGGATGCATTCAAGGAGCTCCACATCCTTCTAAAGTTGTAGAGCCCAGAACTGCACACAGTATTGCAGGTGAGGAGTCATCAAACACCAATGATGAATACAGTGGGTTGATCCCTTCTTTTGACCAGCTGGTTGTGCTGGGTTTGGTGCACTCACCCCTGGATGATTTAGAGCTTCTGCTTTTATTTTGTTTCAAGAGCAAATAAATTAGTTCTTAGCATATTTGTGGTGTCAACATTTGGAAATGTAATGATACTTTCTTTCTGAAAGTATTATATGCAAGTATGTTGAAACCATAAAATATATGATAGATGAAAAATCAATATTCCAATATGTTATTGATTTTATATACCCAGAGGACTTGACTATTAAAGAGCTAAACTAATTTGTCTAGTAAAATTCTATTGGAATTAATCAAGGTTTTGCCTCCTCTCCCAGGTGCAGAATCAAAAGATCAAAACATTATCAGAAATACCCATTTTTTTTCGTAGGAAAGGTAGAAGTTAATTCTGTTTTATAATCTAAGATATCCCACTACTTTTACATTTGCATGGGAATGAAGAACAGCCTAAATATTATAAAGATAAATTCTCAAATATTATAAAAGTTTTCAATAATCTGCAATTAAAGTTATCCTAAAGTTTATTGATGATACCTTTCAGTGGTTCCACCATCTCTTTGTTGAAAGATTTTCCCGGTGTAAATATTACTTCTGCAGAGCCATTGCAATCAAAATAATTGAAACAGAATAGTACTAGGGCAAGACAGGTTTTTGTTCAGTTACATTTTTGCCTTTTTTTTTTTCTGGATAGTTGTTAATACTTAACACAAAAATAAATATGTGACATAGTAGAAGATGGAGTGGATTGCAATGGTCTTTTATTCACACAGTATTTAATTTCACAATCTTAAAGTGTTTCATGTATGAGGTTTTATCTTGTTGAAAGTGTTGAAAGAATTGTGCCTAGGAAAAGAATCATGCCTAGGAAAACCTGATGGCAACAGTCGCCATCTCAGATCATGCAATCACAGAGTCAGATTGGAAAGAGTCTCAGGAGGTCTCTAGTCCAACTTGTTTCTCAAAACAGGGCCAGCTATGAGATCAAATCATATCCCTTTGGGTCTTAAAAACCTTCAAGCATAAAAACCCCAGTGTCTATGGGTGAACTGTTCAATTTGCTTGACTGTCTTCATTGTGAGGACGTGGCACCATTTGAAACTATTTATTTTTGTTTGTTTGGACAGGTTCATATCCAGCTCCATACCAAAACTGCTCCATGATAGGAATGATATATTAAGAGAATAGGAGATGCTGGTTAATTTTGTGGTTGGTGCTACAAGCAGAAGTTACATTTGCTTCCTAGTTTACTTCAGGAACAGGGGAGAGAGTGTAGGTGTTTTCTATACAGCTATTTAATGTTGAGGCTGTGTTGCGTACAGCTTCAGTTGGTGGATTAGTTGAGATGTTCTCGTAGATTTTACTCATTTTACAAGTTGCAGGCTGATTATCCATACTGAGTGGGTCCTGAGTGAAGTCAAGGAATGAGATTTTTCATTTATCTTGGTGTTTTTTGAAAAAAGTCTAGTGAATGCAAGACTGGGGTGAAATGGTGCAGCTGGCCTGACTGCTATGATGACATGTACTAAAATAACCCATAGTGACTAATGATTTCTGATAGGAAATTCTAAGGCCTAGAGCTCTTCCTATAGGAACTGTTATCAAATAGAGGTAAAAATATGTCACTTCCACATTCTTTTTAGCATCCGTAGAGAGTTTATGGGCGTTCCTGTGCTGAGACTAAACTGACTGGGGTGAATGAAATAGAATTCAGCCAAACAAAAACTATGCTTTTATGCTCATCGACAAGATAGCTGTATTCTTTTAGCTGATTCTATCATCTCTTCTTCATCCATGAGCTGATTTTATCCATGGACTATGGTAACTTAAGAGATCTTCTTTTCTTGTCTGAATTGCAGTCCATATTGTACTATATTCATGTTCCTGATACTAAAGGTGATTTTATAGGACTGAAACCTATTTCACTTTGTGGTGTTGTTTTTGTTATTATTATCATTACTGTTGATATTGTTGTTGTTATTGTTATATCATCCCCATCCTCGTTGTTGTAACAGATTAGGAAGGCACCTTATTGGATAAACAGAATTCAAGCACTCCAGGAACTCCTGGATTAGGTGTTCAATATGCAATTTAAGAAAACATTGTGGCAACTCAGATTTAGCCAATATTAGAAAATATATAGCTGAGCATAATTCAAAGACTCTGTTTGTTATGTAAGTATGATTTTCAGGATGGCAAAGCTTTTAAACTGTACTTCTTACCACTGGAGTAGACAGCATTACAGAACTCATGTGATACAGTTCTAGTTTTAGCATGAATAGATTTCATATATATAAAATTTCAAGCATTACAACTTTATTAATAGGCATCATTATAATATGCCCTGCAGCACCACCAAAAAGCTGCATCAAATAATCTGTATATTTTGTTCTTTCAGACCTAAGGATTTATACATTTACGCAGTTCTCAAACTGTAGTCAAAAAGATAAATAAATATGTCTGTTTGAATCTAATGCAAAATTTGCTTCTTATATCTTATGGGTTCATAAAACTAGGAGGGGATTTAATTCAGTTGTATTGTACATTATTGCTGCTCTGCTACACATAGATACAAATTGAATTTAAATCATGTCTTTTTTAGTTCAATTAACAAACTCATTCATGATGTTTGTTAATAATATTTTAATAATTATGTTGCTTTTATCTGTAGGATACTTAAACTTTGGAACCACCATTATGTGTATATTAAGATAAAACACTGGTTACATTTCAGATGAATTATCAAGCCATTCTCTTAAGGATTATTTTAAATTCAGCTATTATTTAGATATTTGTAGTTCTGATTTAAATTTTTCTACTGTCATAGTACAGTTAATAGGCTCTCTTACTTTCTGGAATCTAGTTAAGTTAGTTATGCTTCCTTTATCCCCCTTTTTTTGTTAATAAACACTTCATTTTGTGTCTCATCTTTGCATATTACATAAAAGTTAGTTTTAACAATGAAGACTTCCTAATGACATTTTCATGAATTAATGGTAAGTTATATTACATGTAATTCTCTTTATAGTTTTTGAATTAATCTTTGAAAGTAATTCAAATTACTAAACTCAGAAGGGAATATTTTTGACTGTATATGTATATGAATATGTATATTCTTTAAATATTTTGCTTGATATTTTAAGTACAGCATCCCGTAGCAGAAGAATGTCTGGAAAAAACCCTATACAACTATCTAAAATAAGAACTAAAACATGAATTCAAATTAGAATACAACTACTAATCTTTGATGACAATATACATTGCATGGAAGATTGGAATAAAGCACAACAAGATTAGTATTTTATGTAGTTATTTCACTGAACTTTAAAAAATCATAAAGTTAGAGCATAGTGGTGTTCAGACTTGCAATACTTTGATTCTATAAGAATCATTTAGGTTTTCTTTTTTTCATGCTTCTAGAGAAGGTAAAAAAGTTAATCACACATACATGAATATCTCTATTCCAGGGACTACTTTATTTAAAAAAGAAAAAAAAAAATTCAAGATGTACATGTAATCAGAAAATAATATAAAAGGTTCAACGCTTTTAGGAAAAAAAATAAAAAGAGAAACAATGCCTCTTTTTTGTGCACTTGGTATACGTAATTCTATTATTATGTCTCATCAGGTGCTACAACTATTGAAAAGTATGACCTCAGAACAAATATATGGATCCAGGCTGGAGTAATGAATGGCAGGAGGCTTCAGTTTGGTGTTGCTGTCATCGATGACAAGCTGTTTGTCATTGGAGGCCGGGATGGCTTAAAAACGTTAAACACTGTTGAATGTTACAATCCAAAGACCAAGGCTTGGACTGTGTTACCACCTATGTCAACTCATCGGCATGGCCTAGGTAAGAAAAAACATTTTTAAAAGATGACACAGTTTCAGTTATATAATTTGAAATGAAATATGCAGTACTTTTAAGCTATTGTTGCGTTCTGACAAGTAACAATAACTTTTTTTGTAATATTGTTAGATCACTAAGTATATAGAGGGTTAAATTTTTTATTATCTACCAAAATAATGTTGGGAAAAAAAACCCTAAACCAGCAAATAAAAGGCAGAGAGATCCTGAAGCTTACATAGATTAGTAAGAAAATTCTGGTTTGTATGCATTGACTTTGAAAAAGTACATTTTTAATTTATGAAGCAATCAATAATTGTTTTTATGGAAAATGAAGGTTATGAAGACTGTGCCAATGATGGACTGATGTGCTTTGCAAAGTATTTGTAGCAATAGTTTCATCATGACTGAGAGCATATTTTTTCATAGACTGTTTTCAGATAAGTTGGGTTTTGTTTCAGTTTTAATAGCATTGTCCATACCATTGTCATCATTAATCAAGCCACACTATATTACTCTTCTCTACTGTTTTTTAAATTAAGCAAAAGACAGTTCTATTGATTCCTTGGGGGGGAAAAAAGTAGTCCTTCTATTATACGTCTCATGCATATATGGATATATGGTAGGAAAAAACTCTAATTTATTCAATTACATAAGTAATTTTGTGTTATTTTAAAAATATCCTTTTTATTCTTAACTATAGAGTGATGAGATTTTCATGCTTAAAGAAAGCAGTTTAGAATCTATAGGTCATACCCACCAGAATATAAATTTTATAAGGTATAGAAAACTGAACTGTTCATTATCTGTTCTACTAAAATCACTTGGTGTGATAGAACAAAGTCATGAAAAATAGAAATGTAAAAGACACATTTTGGGAAAAAAGGGTTAAAAGGGGAAGAATGGTGGCGAGAATGGTAGATTTGCTCAAGTGACCTTGCAGCTGGGAATGCCAAGGCCTGAAGAATAACAGTGTGGGAAATCCCATGTATTCTGTCTACTGCTGTTTATCCTCTGTTCTGAGAAGTAAAATTTCTGTGTAGAGACAATGTAGGTGTTTGGGGGGACTTGGTGGCACTCTCATGGTCATGCTTGAAGCTCCCTGTTTTGGGAGAGAGATCCAAGCTCAGAGATCACAAAAAGCATGATGGTAAGCTATGTGTGCATGGGCTCTTGATAAATGAGTGCAAACAGCAGACCCACTGCCCACAGGGATGGACTGAGCCTAACAGTGCCCATGTTGCTGCCTGTATGTCTCTGCCTGGGTGTTACTTTGGGGTCCTCTGGTTAGCAAGGAAATGAAATAAATTTGCTCTTCATATTTCAGCTGTGGTTTTGTGGTTTCTCCAGCTGCCTGCCGGTGTCAACTCACAACATGCTATGTTGTCTTTTCTATTCCCCTGAATTACAACCATGAGCAAGTTCTTTAATTTACCATTGTGTCAATATCTCACAAAATGAACATGCTTTCCTGCCCCTCCACTCACAGCACTGGAAACTTGTAATGCATATGTACTGTTGCTTTAAACAAGTCTCACCATAAAAAATAGTGATGAGAATCTATATCAGATGGCATCATGACACTAAATAACTCTGTGATTTAAAATTGTTTCCTAATTTTAAATTTAATTATAAATACATGAGAAAATACATAAATTACAAGCAGAAATGCATCTAATGTCTCTTTTACCACCGTTTCAGAATTTTAAAAAAAAAATCATTAGTTTCAGTGCTGTTCCTAATGATGGTAAAAATACAATTTCAGCTATAACACATGAAAGTATTATAAAAGATTATGGAATTCTTGGTAGAGAAAAAACTCTTTCCAGTGTCAAAAGAGATGGATCCATGATCAAAACCCTTGTTGGTCAGCTAAAAAATTAAAATCAGACTGATAGTTTTATAGATGTTTTTGGTCAATTTAAAAAAATACCATTATAGTTAAGTTGAAGAGTGTTGGGGTTATGACTGAAGAAAAACTGGTATGTTTTCTGGGGGGACAAAAAGGAACAAACTAGGCATTTGACTACTTCAGGGTTTTGTTATTTTCTGTGGAATCACTTTTTGAATTTTTATATTGAAGAAATTCAGTCCTCACGTAAAATGAGGAAAGCATAAACTGAGATGATTGCAATTGTTTAGGAAGCATTAGAAATGTGCTCTCTATTTGGAATAGTGTAAGAATCATAATATATTCTTTCCTGAGAAGCTTAGTTGATAGAATGCAATTGCCTTTGTTATTGTAACTTTTTTCTAAGTATCCCATAAAGTTATTAGTTTAGTAAATGCCCTTTGTAACAAGAAATTAGTCTGAAGTAGTAAATCTTTTTTGTTTGTTTGTTTTCTAAACTATGTGCAACGCTATGTCCATGTAATGATAATGTTAGAGCAGTTTGAATTGGATTAGAAATAAGCATCCATCCTTTTCATGGATGTCTTTCTCTTGACATAGCAAAAAATTTTCAGATGTACCCCATTGTAAGTAAACTCACAACCAGGTAATAAAATTTGCTTTATTCTGTCTTCATGAAATCTTCAGTAGATGTATGTGGATATAAGTTGATATATGTAGAAATGAGGAAATAAAAACTGATAGGTCTTGCAGTGAAAGTACATATTGTAGGAAGTCGTGTGGTAGGCAGTTTCAAAGGTGCCAATGAAAGATGAGGGAAAGCTCTGGTAAGGGTAGTATTTGGAATAAGTGGTGCTAAAGTACGAAAAAGAAAGGGCAGATTGTGAGATGCAAAACTATTATTTAAAGTAATAGTGACTCTAACATCCCTTTTGAGTAGTCCATAAAACAGAATGGAATATGAAAAAGCAATAAGACACCAGAAAGGCAGTGAAAAGCACAAATGAAATATGGGGATGGTGAAACATGTCAAACACAAATATCAAATCAAAAACCATATAGGGAAGGCAGAAAGAGACTGAAAGAATGAAGACAGGAAAAAATTAAAACAGATTGTGGTTTATAAATCCAGCAATTCTGCATCCACTTTTCCAGTTTTTTTGTCTACACAAAAGCGGGGAGAGAAAGGAAATAGGAAACCAGTGACAGACTAGTTAAAATTTTAGATATCAAATCCAGTGAAACCATGATTTAAAGGGAAAAAAAAACAACAAAACAAAAACCCAAACAAACAAAAAACTAAACAAACAAACAAAAAATCAAACAAAAAAAAACCCAAACAAAATATTGGTACTCAGCTTGTCTTTCCAAAATAAACAGTTAAAGTACCACAGTAAAAAAATTAGGCTTCCAGTATAATTAAGGGAGATCAGCAGTCTTTACAGGTAGGTGTTCTAAATTGTCTTGTTCTTTCCATGGACTATGTAAAGAGTGTCTGAGCTCCTATTTTAGGTTTTGGCTTTGTAAGCATACTGATCTTGCTATCCATAGTCAAACATATATTTGCAAGATGATCAGTGTGGGAAGGAGGCTAACAGAGCATGGTATTACCTGATAAAATTCACAGATAAAGTGGAGGCAAATTAAATATTTTTCTTCTCCCCCCTCTTGGAAGAGAGAATTTTGTCAGTTGTAGTCATCTGAGTGAAAATACTATAAATGCTGTAAAATGATTAATCACTGATGGAAAAGCCTTAGATATATTTATATGGGATATAGGCATAGGGTAGATAGAATTCATTCTACAAAAGTGTAAGTATCTGCATCTGAGTAAAATTTGTTTATGGTAACAAAGAATAAGGTATATATATGGTGACAGGACAAAAAATAAAGGAAGAATGTAAAGAAGGACCCATACAAATCGTATTCAGGCTTCAGCAGATAAGGTTTGCCCTACAGAGTACGGCCCACTTAAAATTTGACAACTATCATTCACCAAAGTATTGAATCACATAAATTATATTCCTTTAGAGCCAAGTTAAAGTCTGAAAATAAGCTATAAATCTTTTGGTTCAGAAGGAGAATGTTAGTACCAATATAATGTTTATAATGTAAAATGGAATTCCCAAATTAAATCCTCATAAAAAGGTTCATATTTGGATAGTCTAGTTCAATTTTTATCAGCTGTACTTAACTCTTTTTTTTTTTTTTAAATTTCACTGAAAAATTAAAACTAATAACAGGAGCTAGATTTATTCAGTTATACAGACACCAAGAATCTGGATTTATACAGAAACAGACCCAAAGCAATGACAGTTTTCTGTAGTTCAAATTTGGTCATTTAGGCCATTTTTGGCCTTTTTAAATTGACTTTCAAATGTCATTTTAAAGGTTTTGGTTTAGAAGTGATTTTTGCCTCTAACAATGCTGCTGAACAAAGCAAGTACATCAAATCTTAATAGAATATTTTATTTTTTTTCTTTAAAAAGCAGAAGAAAATAATCAAGAATACCTCCTTCTTAACCAAATGGGACAGAATATTCTCAACCAGGCAAATGTAGTCCTATGTAGTTGCAATTGTTCAGGTATACCCCGAAAGATAAAAAATGTATTTACAAAAAAAAAAAAAATTACAAAATAATTAACAGGTCATGCTTTCCAGTAAGTAATCCACATCTCAGAGAAAAGGCTGAGAAGCTTTTTCAAATAAATATAGAACTTTGCAGTTGGACTTAATGTAAGGACATATAGAATCAGCCTATTCCTAGCCTAATGTTGCTCTTTATTCAGCCTGAGGCACTAATTTGAACATATTACATTTCAGCTTCAGATGAATACAGAAGTTTTTCACCAACTATGAGTAAAATAAAAGCTTCAGAGTCACCTACAAAAACAAGAGAAGTGCTCTTTTTAAAAGGTTTATGTGTTGTCTTCTTAATAGGAACAGTTCTAATATTTTCTATGGTAGCCAAGAATAAGAAAAATTAAAAAATTATGATTAAGCACAAATATAAACATTTTAAGTCTAGATAAATGAGGTAGACTACATTTTCCACTTCTTAACTTCACAGATGATTTAATCTAGAATACTCTAGTGAACATAGGATTAAAAAAGCCAGTTCTATCTCTGGGAAAGCAAATATTACTTAGATTCCAGTTGCTCTTGAACTTTTAAAAAGAAAACCAAATAAATTGTATTGAGTGTGTATATAAAACTTGAGAGATGTCAAAAATATATATTCTTGAAAAACTGTTTAAGATACAAAAATTCAAACAAAAATATAATAAATTTGTACGAAAATTTCTATTTAAATAAAACTGACAGAGTAATGAAGTACATAATATCTTATAGGTCTAGAAGTAAAAGAGTAGGCTTCAATGGAACTGTTTACCAGGTTAGTAATTTCTGGTAGAATTATTCTTTCATAAAGCAATAAATTGAAAAGAATCTATATAATAAAGTTTATATATGTAAATATTGTTATGAAATATGTCATTCTAGCTGCTGTTATTGCGTGTTGACATAAGACCTGACCATTTTAAAGTATTTTCTCTGCAATATTGATTTGCATGTATATTAGATTTTTGCTTTGGATTTTTCTCCTAATCATGGGCAACATTGCAGGGATATTTTTTTTCTGAATTATTAAGTACCTTTTCATTGTACTTGACACCTTCAGATAAGTAGTAGATCATGACCCAATCCACTGAAGAGTTACAAATCATAACAGCAACACTTATAATAATTTCTGAGTCATGTTCTCAGGATAATAGTGTGGCAGAGTTAAGAATCTAGTGTCGTGTAAAAAACTGAATGTTAAAAAAGAATACACAAGCAGATCTTCTATAAATTTTCATTATATTAACATGCTAGTATAATATATTCTGGCCAAAGAGGCCAATGATATTTCTATAATTCCTTAAATCAGCCTTGATACTTGCTTGTGAATAAACATCGAAATAGATAAGTACTTTCAACAATGAGTCGCTGAATATTCACTAAGGAAGGTAGGTCAGGTCTAATTCTCCAATTAATTCCACACTAAATTCCCAGCTTGGCTTATGGCAGTCTTATATGCAGAATCCAAAGAATGGTAATTGTATTTCGCACCTAGTTAATATTATGGTTGTGAGAACTAAATACAAGGTTTAATTCATTGATGCATAATTTAGAACAAATTGGGCTTTACTTTCTTTGTCACCACTCATATGAAGGAAAAGTGGTGTAAGACTTAAAGAAAGCAATAACAGAGTAAGAAAAAACAGCAAATTTAGTTACAATTAATATAGAATGGTCAAATTATGCTTCTGTGGATGCAGGTGGGAAAGGAAATTGTCAGAAATGTGCTCCTATCTAGAAACTAAATAAATGCAGAGCTTAAAAGTGTGGAATGAAGTCTGGATGTTATTTAATCAAGTTTAATACTTGGATTGCAAATCACTGATTTATTTGCCTTCTCACCTTCAATGTCATGACCTAGCATATGTCTGTCCTCTTCTTAAAAGCTGATATTTAAAATATTAGTTGTTGGATTCAAGTTTATCCTTCTCAGTTAAAATTTCATGCCTTTACAAATATCAAAATTCAGAGACTACAGTAAGGCTAGCACCATATATATTTTTTCTTTGCTATTTTGTAACTATATTTCCTGTTATTTTATTAAAAAATTACACTTTTTAAAATTTCACTCTGTGAAATTAGATTCATCAGTCAGGTAAGGAAATGCAGAGTTAAAAATATGATAGGCAGTGTTCCTTTATTTTGTAACATCACAGAATAGCAATTTTAAAATCCCATTCCAGTCTTCAAGTATAAATATTTTGAACATATCACAGCACCTAATTAGACATAATAGGGGTTTTGCTGTATAGCTTTGTGAAGGCAATCAAAATGCCTGCCATTGCACGCTGGAAATATTAATTTTTTAGATCTCATTTAGTTTAAAAATTGCACTGTTTGCTTTCATAAATTTCAAAGTCTAAATGCTTAGGAGAATAATTTTCCAGATACTTCTTTTGTTTCTTTGTTTCTGTTTCAGTTCACGAATCTGTCAGCTTTGGATTTTACTGACAAACTGCAACAGGTTGAGACATACTTTAGCTGGGACACTTTTTAGTTGAACCTGTAGATATTCCTCCAAAAGCATATTTACTACAGGAAATAAAGTTTAGTAGATACTGAATTCTGACTGAGTAAACAGCAAAAACTGAGTTATTAAGTTTTTCAGAATTTTCAGGGAAACATTAAGGTTTCTTCACACTGTACTTACTACAGTTAACTACTCAGTATATTGCTGAAAACATCTCTCCTCTTAAGAAAACAAGTTGTTTCTTTTCCTGTTCATAGTTGATTTTCTAGTCTCAGCTGCCCAGTAACTGTATGAGGACTAGCAAAGCCAAGCTGTTTACAGTGTCATGAAAATAAAAACAACTCATCAAAAGATGGGTAGAACAAATTAGTCCCTCAGTGCCAGAATTGTTTTCTACAAATTGAGAAAGATCTGATTCCTCCAGTTTATTTGTTCAGATAAATAATAACCTTTCTTATTTTTAATGTAATACTCTTACAGTAAAATACTCCCTTTCTGAATGTATTACTCTCTTCTCAGAAAACAACAGAACACTAGAATCATGTGAAGCATTAAATCCAAGAGGATTTCTTCTTTTCTTGTGCCTTAAACTAGTTTTGCCAAATTATTGAAGATGAGGTACAGGAAGAAAATCTGTGAGGCCCTTGTGTCCTTTCTCTTCTCTTAGCAAACTGTCCTGAAAGAGCTAACAGGATTACTCTTGAGTGCAGTTTGCTTCATAATTCTTCAAGTGTCAGCTGAAAATAATTATTTTCTCATGTAGGAACAGGAAAAGCTCATTCTATAACGTTTTAATAAAAACATCATCTATGTTTTGAGTGTATCTAGGTGGATGTTTATTATCTAGTGGACACAGATAACAGAAAATCACAAAATTATGTTCTCTAATGTCAATAAAACTGCAGGACATAATGGACAAAAAAACCTGTTTCATGAAGTCAAAATGAACTCTGATCTTCTAACACCCTGGTCAGTATCTTGACTGCAAAAAGATGAAGAAATATCTCAAGAGACCATGCAGAAATTGGCTGCAGCATTTAGAAAAAAACATAAGGTATATAGAGTTCAGCACCTTTGCTCTTTAAGGAGAAGGAATTCTACAGTGTGCTAATAGGATTGGAACTCTGACATTTCAACACAGACTACGTAAAATGAGTTTAATTTTTTTCCATTAAAACAAATGACCTGGAACATTCAAAAAAGAAAAGAGAATAGTCTTGTTTCATCAATTTTCCTGGAAAATATTTTGCCTTGTGATCTTTGCAGAATGTATCCCTTAAGATTTTGATTGTGGTATTGTCATTTGCAGTTATCGTGGACTGTTCAGTGGCTTCAGTACAGGTTTTGACACAGATGTGAGATGTACTGCAATCCATTCTGTGTGATAGGAAGGCTAAAAGCAACACCTTTAGGACAACCTTTTAATCCATATGAGCAATATAAAAATCATATAGTAGTTCTGGCATCTGACCTTTGAACCAAATTTAAGTGCTTGAATTCAATGCTTGAATATTGAGTTCTTTGTATTTGACACAGTCTACTGTAATATAAAATGAATATTTAATTATTTCCTTGGCAAAGTTGATTACGTTATTATTACTACTCATTAGAATATTTTGAAACATGGTTCAAGCATTGCCTAATGGTGAAAGAAAATACTTTATTGGTTAGAACTTTTCCAACTTGGCTTCTTAGAAAACATAAGACTTAGACTGTGGGTCTTCATAGATAGATGTCTTTGAGCACAGGTAATAGAGGCAGCCAAGAGATGCAACAGTTTGTGCAGCAGCTTCCACAAAAGGGGGCCAGAAACTACTGAGGGCAGTATATTGGTTTCTGTAATGGCAGCTCCAGGAAATATGGCCCTGGAAGAAAGAGGGGATCAGAAGAGCTAATAGATTTTTCAAGGATCACTTGGTTAAATGCATCTTGATGTGCAGGAAATCAAGCAAGAAGGTAGGAGGCCTGCATGGATGGATTGAGAGCTCCTGATTAAAGTCAAACTAAAAGATGAAGCATGCAAGAGGTGGAAAATACACAAGTGACCCAGAAGAAACAGAGGTGCTGTAGGGATCAGGTTAGGAAAGCCAAACTCATTTTGAGTTGAATCTGATGGATGATTTGAAGGACAACAAGAAAGACTTCCTCAGGTCTTTAAGCGGCAAAAGGGAGACTAGGGAAAATGTAGTCAGGAAATTTTTTTCCTGATTGGGGCAGGGCGCTTGGTGAGAAAGACCACAAAAAAAGGCTGTGGTGCTCAATGCCTTCTTTGCCTCAGTCTTTGGGACTGGCTTTTAGAGTCCTAAATCCCTGAAACCAAAGGAGAAAATCTGGAACAAGGACAACTTACTCTCAATGGTGGAGGAGAATTTTAAGGAATATTTAAACAAGCTGACTGTGTACAAGCCTATGGAACCTGAAAACATGCACCTATGAGCGTGGAGGAAGCTGGCTGATGTCATGGTGAGGCCAGTGTCAATTATCTTTTAAAGGTCCTGGTGATCTGGTTTCTGAAGATTGGAAGAAAACAAATGCTGCATGTATCTTCAAAAAGGGCAAGAAGAGTCTGCAGAGGGAAGGTGATGGAGCAGGTCTGCACCTGGGAAGGTGATGGAGCAAATAATACTTGAAGAGTTTCAATTTGTATTGACTGGGAATAACAAACAAGAATTTATGAAAGAAAAATCATTCCTGACCAACCTGACTATTGAACAGCCAGGGTTAAAGAGCTGCAATCAGCAGCATGAAGTTCAGCTAGAAGCCACTAGTGATGTTTCCCAATGGCCAGTGTGTTCATCATCTTAAGTAATGACCTGGATGATGGGACAAAGTGCTTGCTCAGCAGTTTAGCAGATGGCAGAAACAGTGAGACAGTTCTGCTGCCATCAGAGTGAACACAACAGGCTAGAAAATGAGCTGATAGAAGTCATCAAACATCACAGAAACTAGTATTCTCCTAAATTCATAATTTAAAAAAATCCTTGCCATCATTGGTTAAACCACAGAATACTATTCTTATGCTTAATTTAACTGGTTACCAACTCCAGTCACCAGCTTTTGTCTTTTTTTTGAGTCTTTTTTACAAGAAGACTCTTAATCAGACAATCTGATCTTTGTGCAGGTACTTACACACCATGATTAGATTACTGCTTAGAAAAGATTAATCTTGATAAACTCTACATTTCTTATAGAATTTCCAGCAGATTTTCCTGATTTGTAGTGGCACTTTTGCAATTCTTTCTGAAGTTGTTTCGTACTATTTATCTTGTTTACACATACTGTGTCTATGTCCACCAGTTTTCATGGGTATACCATTAGATGAACTCCCTACTACCTATGACTACACATTTCTCAATTTGTTCTGTTTTGTATTTACATTTTTCAAATATCTACAAATATCAAAATAAAATTTAAAAAAAAAAAGAGAAAACACTTAAAATAGGTGCAATACTATTTTCGTGGAATGCAGCACATTGTGTGTTTATTTTATTTACTCATTAGAGGACTGGAGTTGGAGCAGTAATATATTGATTTTACATAGTCCAAAATTATGATTTTTCCTTACATATACAGCCACAGCTATACCAAAGCAAAATTAATTCAATACTGTGGAATGCATTTGTGAAATACTAGATTCAGAACTCACTGGATTATTTCATTATTGGGTCGGAGCCAAGCACCTTGTGTGTGCTGGGGAGGGGACAGATGACAGTGCACAGGGTCAGGCAGCACAGCCCCCTAGCAGCACAGCACTCCTATGACCAGGTTCTGAGGGTTCTCTTGTGCTAGGTACTTTAGTGAAATGCTTCTGCCTTGGTTGTGTTATTCCTGTGAACCTGTTGCCAAAATACCTATTTTCTCCCTAAATTAAAAGAAATCTTGAGAAAAAGTGTGTGGCTTTTTCTCTTTATTTGAGCTCAAGGTATTAAAGAACTAAAAGGCTTTGCAAAAGTTCGGTGGGCAAACTCTTGGAGTCTTAAATAAAAGTAATACTCCCAAATTTTGAGGCTTTGAGACCAGGGTCTTACAGCATTTGCCCAGTGTATTGATAATTAGTGGCCAGAACTGGTTCAGCTCTTAAGGAGCAAGTGTAAAGATATCAGTGCATCTGGCATTCTGTAAAGAAGAGGCTTTAAATATGTAAACTTGTAGCATACTAATATGTGCTATAGTCAGCAGCATGGAAGATTAGTTTTGTACATAAGCCCTTCTGTCTTTGTCATGTATGAAAAGTGTAATTTTCCTATACCTTTGCCAGTAAATTTTCCTGTTACAGGAGCAATATGAACAGGCATTCTTGTCTTGAATACCTTAAAATTCTCCAAGCAAAGTAAGCTTCCAGATTTTGTTATTGGTGTAGCTGTAACTACATTCACACCTTTTGGAAGATGAAGATGACATGAATCTCACAGTAAATCAACATTTTTATTTTGAAGATTTTCTAACTGCAGCATTTCTTTATGCCAATGTAAGATTAATTTATGTGGAAATGGAATTGAACATCATGACAATGAAGTATGAAGAGGTTATTCAATAGGATTCAGACAGGTTCAGAGACCGCTGATAAACTTAAAAAGCCAGTTGAACTCACAACACAATACCATTTGCTAAATGCAAAGTCACTGGGGAAAAATCAGAAGGAAATGTGAATTCCACAGTCATTGTATAAATTCAGTAAAGTTCTCATTAGAAAAATAGAGAAGCCAGTGGAGACTATTTTCTGTATCAAGCCCAGTTAAAGAGTATGACAAGAAATGCAGGGAGGAAATAACATTATATTAATGCAATGAGTGTATCAGTTTTCATTGTCATTAAAAAAAAAGCAGGGGGAGGGATAAAAATCAATGAAAATGCAGGAAGAGTAGTATTTTGATTATGGGGAAAGCAAATTTCCTACAAAAAAATGTGAGCGAATTAATTGTGGCTTAATTTACAGCAAGAAATAGATGAGAATGGAACTCAAATATGAGGGACTTGACAAAAAGTATGAAATAGTGAATGAGATAGAGTAAGTTGAGGACAACTCTTTACATCCTAATGAAAGCACAAATAAGCTCTTTAGGAAGTGAAAAGCTGGAAATTTTAAAACTGATGAGATGTGTTTTGACATGCATCAGTTTTCCTGTGAAATTCACTGCATAATAATACAACTCTGTTTATGTCCTAAGGTGAGGGAGGGTTTATGCATTTGTCTAGACACCAGTTATGTATGTGTGTATGTGTATAGAAACATCCACACACCTCAACTTTCTTTGAATATGATTCTTTTTTATCCCAACAAGAATTTAATTTTCTATTTAACTTTATATTAAAAGAAGAGTATATAGATGAAAAGCTAAAGAGTACAGTGTTGTTATAAAAACCATAGCAAATGTTTTTTTGACAATGTAAACCTGTGTGTTTTGGATTTAAGAATATTTAAAAACTTATAGAGATTAGAATACAAAGTAAAGCTGACTCCCAAACTACATATATTATACAGCACATTATCCCCTAATTTTTTTGTGTGAACACTGACACAACTTCCCCCATGTTGTTACTGGTTACATTCTAGTATAAGTTAACTGAGCTATATGGATCATGACTTCAATTTAATATCCACATTAATATTCTTGAAAAATTATAACTGGATCATGTGATTGAATAGAAAGCATTTATAAGGAAGATGATTAAAAACGTCGGAGAACGAATTCATAGAATGTCCTGAAGGAAAAGATGAAGCTCAGACTTCATATGGTGGAAAAATTTTGTAAGAGTTAGTAGGGCTTTCTAATTATTTTCTCTTTTATGTTAAAAAATACCAACAAACCAAAACCCAAAGTGCAGGAACACTTTCTGCGAACACTGAGAGGAAACATATTCAATCTCATTGATATAGTTTTTAAGTCAA
The DNA here is from genome assembly GCA_013396755.1 of Sclerurus mexicanus. Taxonomy (NCBI): domain Eukaryota; kingdom Metazoa; phylum Chordata; class Aves; order Passeriformes; family Furnariidae; genus Sclerurus; species Sclerurus mexicanus. Next base: position 1,372,233 of record VWZF01005807.1, read on the forward strand.
ATAAGGTTTTAACTAATGACTTTTCTGAAATAGAGCAAAATATTTCTGCAAAGGAAGTGGAAACTTTGCATTGTTTTAAATGAAAGATAGACTTTTCAACAAGAAAAAATAAACCAGTTCTCTGAAATTTAATGATCTACTGTTTTCTGACTTTCTGATGAGTTCAAATTGTGTGAAATGGAGTGGAAAAAAAAAGACATTGACTTAGGAATAGAATTGGATTTAGCTTGAAATTTGTCAGAACAATGCTCATTTGAGATCTTGGATTCACAGAATGGAATTAGTGAGCTCACTTTCTTGTAACAAATGGTGCTTAGCTGTCACTTATCTTCAAGAGCCTTCTAAGCTTAACTGAAGATACAGTGAGATAGAGAATTCATCAATTCCTTTAACTGGGTTAAAAATTTCCTTCTTATTTAAATATTTCCTTCTTCAACTTTCATGCTTTACATTTTGTTTTACTTTTCTCCAGTAGATAAAAGAATCCTTACATATATCCAACATTATTTTCCTTTGAAGGTATCTGTTTATTTCTTCTTTTGATAGGATAAAATTGATGAAGCAGCTAAATTTCTCACTCTCAGTTACTTACTCAAACCTTTGAATGTGTGTTTTGATTCTGTGCTGGTTCGTCAAGTTTCTGGCTAGTGAAAAATTGTGTATTTTCTTCTACATAATTGACAAAATAGCTATAAAAATCAGACTTCTTTCCCTTTCCTGTGGAACTCCTGTAGAAGGAATTGCATTCAATGAAATCCTCCTTAGGTTGACAATAATTTGAGATCCATCAGGTATCCACTTTATTATGTGGTTTACTGCTATTCTAAAGAGCTAATTCATGATCAGAATGTTATGAGATACTAAATCAAACAGTATACAGAAATCTGTGATGATCACATCATACACAGGTTATTCTGTGAAGCAAACACTCTTCTCAAGGAATGAAATTAAGTTTATTTGACAAGACTTGTTTTTCTTAGAGACATGTGGAGTGGCATTAATTTTATTCCTGTTTGTTAATCCTTTATTAACCAAATCTCAAACTGGTTCTTCCATTTTCACTTTGAATATACAAGTTCATTTGCTGGCTGTGTTTTGGAAAACCTTTCTATTTTTTGCTACTGATAGACAAAGCATGCTTTTATCTTTTCTCATTTTCTCCTCCATTTTTTAGGAGTTACAGTGCTTGAAGGGCCTATTTATGCAGTGGGAGGACATGATGGTTGGAGTTATTTGAACACAGTTGAGAGGTGGGACCCTCAAAGTCAGCAGTGGACATTTGTGGCAAGTATGTCAATTGCCAGAAGCACTGTTGGAGTAGCAGCATTAAATGGCAAGTGAGTAGGGTATGCTTACAAAATTGAAACACTTTTCTTAGAGGGATGAGTAGCTGATACACAGTAATAAACAACTTTTAACATATTGAAATTCAGGGTGCCTTTCAAAATAAATGTTGTCACATTTGTGCACGCCCTCCTACATCTCATGGCTCATACATTGATTTGGAAGAAGTATGTTTTTATACACATTATATGATTTTTGTATAATATTTATATCAAATGCTTAGGAATATAGACCTTAAATTTCAATGTGTATGGTATAAACCAATTAAGGATAAATTGTAGTTGACTTGTGTTGTATATGTCGATTCCTTTGGTTTTTTACTTATTTTAGACTTTTATGTTCAGAAAGCATGAGTTGTGCTCTGTAAGTGCCCACTTTTCTCAAGTAACTGTAGAGGAAACCTAAGGACTCTGTCTCAGATCCTGACTTCTGTGGCTGTGATATTTAAGCAGGGAATATGCATCCCACTATAGAAAACTGAACATAATAAGGCACAGTCAGTAAAGAGTCCACTGGGAATAGTGGTAGCAATGGAGTAAAACTTCTGGAGTATTGTTTTCCTCACTTTATTGCTACTGAACAAAAGGATGTGAAACAGCTGCATTTGTGGAATAGAATGAGACAGTAAATGCTGAGAACACTAAAAAAGATTGGATAAAAATTATATAGGAAAAAAAGGACTTACTAAAGCTATTGTGTTTCATGATATACTGTGCTATTAGATATTTCAAGAACACACTGAATTTTGCCAACTCCATTTTTTTCCAGCTGAAAATCACTCAGTTTTGATTATACAATTGTAAAAACCTTTCAGAAATCCTTTATATTAGGTTTTGCTTATCACACCTAACATACAGACCTGAGATAAGTGGGCTGAATTGATTTCTGGGATTGTCAAACTCTTTCCATTGACTGTAAACCAATGGAAATACAATAAAAATCAAAGAAGATTAATTTAGCCCACAAACAACTGTATTAGAATAGGACATTGTTACCTTTCTGTAACAGCAGCAGGAGACCTGGCAGAATACCCATAATCCCATCCTTATGACAATTTTTGTTTGTGTTTGAGTTTTTTTTAATTTATCTCAAAGTAGTTAAAATTACAGGCTTTAAAAGTCTTAATTTTGTGAGTTGGTCATATTATAGTTGTGTCCTTTTAGAAGAATAACTCTGGATTAAATAGGCTTTATTTGATCCATTCATAATTAATAGTTTATTATTTAATTCACAGTATCATAGACTCAGGTGATCTACTTCTTATCCATGACATTAGGAGTTCGTTTTGTGTTGTGAAATAATTTGAAATCCAATTAAGCTTAATTGTCATTGCTTTGTCTTATTAAGTCACAGTGACATTGGAATGTTCCAGACTAGATCAAATGGACAAAGCTGCTTTAATAATTCTGTTACTCTAAAACAATCAGGTTTTAATAGTGTATGAACCATGAAGCAAACTAGCACAAACAAGATCTAGGCAAATAACCTTGCAAATATTGATCTATAATCATGAAGACTACATAGAATTTTGTATTATATATTTGTATATATTCCAGGTACGTTGCTTTTGCACAACTGGCCCCGTATCTAAGGCTTCCCAGTTAATAGATACTCAATTGAACTTTGCATGACTGATACCATTTTTAATTTAAAAGACATGTTATATGTGTCCCAGAAAAGTAGAACCGGCACCACTGAAAACTGAAAGGCAGTGATGTCACTGAAACAAATGGAAATAAAATATTGATTTTTGTTTTTTTGTATCTGAATAACCATCTTTAAAAATTATTCCATATGCCAAGAACTGAAACTTGAAAGCATATGTAAGGACAAAACCTTTCAACTCTCTGGTGCTATTCTTTCTACACTGCTGTTCCACACAACTGACATATGCTGTATTCCTCAGGATATTTGAAATGACTATTTCAATGAGCAACAAGATTTTGGTTTGTCATTCAGCAAAGGACAATCTATTTTAGTATGGAAGTTCAGAGTTTTTCCCTGGTTATTCCTTATGTTTCCTTTCTTCTGCACCAAATTAAATAAGTATGAAATGCATTAGACTGAAGTGATGAGTTATAAAATATTCTACATATGTATCTCTCACACTGCTTTGGCACTTTACATAAAACAGATACTGTATGCTAAATATCTCATGCACTTCTTAAAAAACTTGAAAAAATATAGTTCTTTTTGTGTTTTAATGCAGGAGACTATTGCATTTGTCTTCTTCCATTTCTCTATGCTTGACTTAATTTTTTTCCATTTAAAGTAATTTTAAGCAGAAAAATGAAAATTGTACTTTCCTATCAGCTTAGGATGCAAATAAATAAAAAAAAATAAAACTTCTATATTCAGATCTCCTTAGCTTCTGAGTGATATGATTGGTTTATAAGTAACCACATTTTAGTTCCCAGTGTGTCGAAGTGGTTTTGAAGTTCCCTTGTGTAGACTATGCAAGTAAATTCGTTCTATGTACCACTAATGATGTATACTGAGAGTTTTAGAGATTCCATCTCCTTCAGCCTCAGGCTTTTCTTATAGTCAAACAGTTAATTTGATGTCTTTATCAAATTTTAACATTCTTCGGAAGGTGCTGTAGGACTATCTGCTGTAGTATTTCATGGGATGAAACATGGTCAGTAGTTTCTCCTGATCTGGAAACAGCACCATCCTTTCCACCTCGTTACTGTTAACAACCAGTTGTACAGACTAGAAGAGAGTGCATGAACTTTCTCACATTGGCAATAAATGTGTGTGTTAAAACATTAAATGTGAAATGGAGATTTACACTTTGGAAAAACTGGGAAAGGATGGTGCTTTTTATATGCAGATAACAAGTCAAAAGTTGGGATGATTTATTTGAATTGTTCTATGGGGCTGACATAAGTGGTGTGTAACTAGTATGTAATATTGACTACATAAGACTAGTATTCTACAGTTTTCAGCAGATAATGCTGAAGCAATAATACTCTTCTACATGTAAGTTAGAAGAACCAAGTAACCAAAAGTATGAAAAATCTCTATCTTTTCCAGAAACTTTTTTAAATTGTCACCTACTATTTCAAGATTATCTTCATTTCTTTATTTTTAAACTCAAGATAAAAAAGGTCTAGTTGACATTTTCAATCCAACAAGTACTAATCCTTTCAGTAATTTAAAATGTAGCTGCCTCCAAGACTACCATAGCTATTTATTAGCCTTCTGTTAAAAACCCTCTAATACACAAAAAATACATTCCCTAAGAACACTAAACGTTTACAATAATTTAAATTAATTTTAAAACATATTTTGTGCTAATTATGTAACTAAGTAAAAATGGGTTTAAGGTTACACAACTTCCACAAAAAACCCTCAAAGACATTCTCAGTATCCTATAGATTTATGTTATTCCAACTATTTGTGATATCACAATAACTGAAATTTTTCTAGGTTGTCCTATAATTTGGCCATAAAAACTGCATTACAAAAAGTGTTCCTCAATTTCTACTTGTATGTTTGAAATTATCAACATTCTTTTGAAGCAACTGTAGCTTTCATGGCCAAAAGTCTGGCCCTTTACTTTTGATGTCTTTAACAAATATTGATAAATCTGTGTTACAGAAGGACAAATACTCAGCTTTTGATACAATCTGCAGATTGACTTTAAATGGTAGAACATCTCAGCAGTATCTTAAGTTGCAAAAATAATGACTGCCACACACACTGGCAAACAGTTCAATCTCATGGTAACATCTTGGAGTTCCTGCCCTTTATTGATTGCCACATTCTCAAAGATGTGCTATTGTGAACTTTCTATTTCCACCTGCTGTTGTTGGTTTTATTAGATATCACACACTATGGTTTGTCTATAATAGATGACAAAAAACCAAGGAATTGCTTAGTCTTAACTTTAAAAAACAGAACTGATTTAGGTACTCTTTCAAATAATCTTTTATTGGAGAAAAAAAAAAAAGTTTTGCAAGTATTTTATAAATATTCCCTATATTCCCTTAGCAAGGAGAAATGCTGCAAGAGAATATTATTCCCCATCAATATGTATCTGACTTATATCTGATTCTTTCAAGAAAGAAGAAGCAATATATTTTTATTATCATTAGTATTAGTATTTCTATGACAATTATTTTTACAGTCTCCTTCTGCATTTAAGCACTGTACAATAAGGGAAAGAAAGGGAATTATGTAAACTTTCAGTTCCTTTTGCATTATTATGGTGGGTTAGTCTTGACTAACAATCAAATGCCCATCCAGCCTCTCATTCCTCTCCTTTAGGCAGGGGGAGAAAATAGGCTGAGAAAACCCATGGGTTGAGATTAAGACAGCAAGATCACTTACCACTTATTGTCACAGGCAAAACAGACTAGTCTTGGTGAAAATTAATGCAATTTATTGCTAATAAAAATAGATTCTGACTACTGAGAAGCAAAACCAAATTTTAAAATGCCACCTTTGTTCGCCACTGTTCCAGGCTCAACTTATGCCTTATACATTCCTATAGCCCCAACTCTGGATGGTGCAGGAGTGGGGTTGTGGTCATCCCATAACTGCTTCTGTCTGGCACTCCTTCTTCCTCATGCATTTCCCTTGCTCCATCATGGGCTCTCCACGGGCTGCAGTCCTTTGCGAAATAACCTGCTACTCCACTGTGGTGTCCTTCACTGGCTGCAGTGGCTGTACTGGTGATTATTTTAAGCAAGGAAATTAAATGCAAATACTACAGGCAGGATGCATAAACTGACCCAAAGATATTTTCTTTTATAGAAATAAAATCCTAAATATAGATAGTTAGTCCAATCCAACATCTTTAAAACTGAAGTTGTTTGGAAAACCTCATCACTCTCCATCAATTATGTTTCCTTCCTTTTTCTTGTTTACCTTAGACACCAATATGTTTTCATATTCTTTTTTCATGTTTTTGTTGATAGACAGTCCAACATAAAAAAAGAAAGTTATTTTCTGGTTGTGTCTTTTATGAAATTATTTTATAAATAATTATATATATTATAAATAACATATATAATATAATATATAAATATGAAATTACTGGTAGTGTCAAATTTTGTCTCTTATTTAACTATAGCAGATAGAATTTAGAATGGCTTTCACATTCTATTAATTCTCCTTATTCATCGAAATAGAACATGCTAATTTTTTTTATAAAAATGCATCTGTGTATACATATTTATTATTTTTCCTTTCATATCCATGCAAATTCATTTGTTATATTTTTAGCTTCACTTGTTAGGTAGAGAGACTTTAATAGCTGTCTAGCTTTAGGCATAGTTTTGAGTTTGTTGGTTTGGGTTTTTTTAAAAATATTTAGTTATTTATATTCAGTTTCATTGAGTTCCACCAGTTTTGCAGTAATTGGATTCATTTAGTAATGGATTTTCATTAACTGGATTATTGTTTCAGCAGTGCTTTCCCAGCTATTCTCTATTTCATTTTGAATGGGAAACACAGAAAGCTGGCCCATATAGGTGCTGGCATAGGTCCAGTGGAATGTTTTGTTTTCAAGTCATTTAATGAGAAAAGCTGGAATGAAACTTGTGTTGTTTAGATCAATATTGTACCTGTTGTAAATAGCAGTTGCTCTAATTTAATGTATCTCTTATGATTATTTTGCCTATTCCAAAATTACTATCAGCAAATTTAGATTGCAGAACCTTCATTTTTAAGAAAAATGGCAAAATTCAAACCCAGTTAGTGTGTGCACAATAAGGATTCTCAAAATTGTCTTGTAGTTAATCACTCACTAGAAATATATTCTCTGTGTGCTGACCTTGGAGAGGCAAAGGTTAATAATTCCACAAAGCCCTTAATAGCAGTTCAGTGTTTGGCACGAGAGAATTAGCAATGTATTACATTCATATAACCACCTACAGACCTTGATTGCCTGGCTGATTACAACCTCCTCCAGGAGTTCTGCTTCCTTGCCTTTCATACATCATATAATAAACTATCAGTGCTATTTTCTGTTAGCAGAATCATTAAGGCTTATTACTAATTCAGTGTGCTGGTCTGATCTTTTGTACTTTTGCACCCAAATTCATATTTCCTGCATGGGGGTCCCATGCAGCTCATGAATGCACAATTCAATTCAAAGTGCATCATATTTTTGCTTTTTCAAGCGAGATTTAACTTGGCATTTTACATCCAGCCTGTAAAATAGGAGACTCCACAGGTTTGCTTCTTTCTATAAGGCTAGGCTAGCCCTAAAAGGATACAAGTTACATGTGCCTCTTACAAGATTGTCTTAGTTCAAGGGGAGAACTAAGATATCTATGTTGACCAAGAAATAATCCCTCTCCCTTTAAATTTAGNCCTTCCTCCCCCACCTCGAGCTGTTCTCCCTCCCCCTCCTGGCCTGGGGAGAGACCAGAACAAAAGGTCCTAGCTAAGCGATTAACATCAGGATATGAATATTCATTTTGCCCTTTGTTAACCATTTTTACAGACTGAGGTGTTGCCTCCAAGCTTTTAGGAAGGAATTCCAACAGATTGTTGAAACTATAACGAAGATGACAATATAAAATCATGAAACTTTCCAGTAAACCCACTATTCTTTCTACAGTCCAAGGCAGACACATATGCAGATAGGATGCATTGTTCTGTAGGGCCTAAGTGACTGTCAGGAAATATGGCAGGTGGTAAAGACATTACTGAGCTGCAGTGAGGGAACTTGATGAGCCTGTTTTCTCTTAATATATTGTGCCGAAGCTCCCAGATACCTCGTTTCTGTTTTGAAGTTTACTGCACATGTATATCTTTTAGTGTGCATCCCACTATGCACTACTCTTCATCCGTTACCCATACAACAAAGTTTTTGGACCAGCTGACTGTTGACTGTTATACAGCTAGCATGACTGCAATTTGTGGTAAAGTCTGTCATTCAGTTTTTGTAAAAAGCAATATTTTGTCTGTAGTACATAGTTCTTTTCTTTCTGTTAGTTTTGTAATGAACAACAAATTCTACATAGATAATGCATATGATATAGTATGTATGCATTAATTTGGATATGTAAGGGTACTTCAGACCAAGCAGACATAGTGAGTTAACTTACTCAGTCCTTATACCTGGCAGGAAAAGGCAGTAGGGTCACTCAGTCTAACTTAAACTTTTAAATGTAATGTATGCACCAATCTAGACAGCAGGAGGCAATTTGGATAATGCCTAGAAAGATTCACAGCCTGTTTTTCAGTTTTGCAGCTTCCACAATTAAGCACAGATTGTTAAAAAGCATACAGCCCATCACTGTTTTATCTCTTGTGGTCAAGACTGCATAAAGTATTAGCATCTTGTATTCTGGATTATTCTGAAAGTCTGATTTTTCATTACTATCTTTTAGTGGGAGAGGAAGTATATGCACACATGCATTTATATGTGTATTATCATGTGTATGCACATACTTCCTTTTTCCACATATGTTTAGTTCTGAAAGAATATTTAAAAATATGAATCTTACTGAAATTCAAGAAAGCTAAATATTTCATTTTGTACTCAACTAAATATCTTTATGGGCACCAGCCCTTACAGCAGCTATCCAATAGCTACTATACTCAGCAAAACAGAATACCATGACATCTCCACTCTTAACTTTCTATTTTTCCAATTTGAAACTTGATTGACTTCATAATAACTAATATTGGGGTAAAATTAAATTCCTTTTGACTCGGTAGACCAACTTCAGCTGAATCTTATATTATTGGTTGAATTCGTTGAACTGAGAAGGATTTGTTCATTGTGAAGGTCACAAATTAAATGATCTAAGACATTTTGCACGTCATCCATATAATTGCAATGCATGGATAATTTCCATACTTCACAAAAAAATAAGGAACTGGCTCAATAATATTAAATAAAAGAAGTATTAATATGCTATAATTTTGCTTTTTAAAGCTAAAGTAACACTTCAACGTTTCATGCCAAACTAAAAGGATAACTATGACTGAAACCATTATATTTCACATCAGTGCAGTTTTTTTTCTCATGGCTTTGTTGCCTGAGATGTTCTTTGCCCTTGTGTCTTCTTGATGATTCAGTTGTTCTTTTACTAATCCATTTGAACTAAGAAAATGCCTTAATTGGCATACTTAATTACAGCCATTTGAGGAGAAAAAAGTATGATTTCGGCCCACAATATTCTCACTAACTAAAAGCAAATACTTTTAAATGAATATTTTATGAATGACATGGATATTTTGCCTGATGCTAGAATAAAGCAGTGCTTTTCCTGTCAAAAAATTCGTGCTACCACGTCTGCTTCCATAACAGACCCTACATCATATACCTAATTAGAGAGTATCTCAAATTAAGGAAGTTTGTAAAACTTTTTTGCAGTGGGAAGAATAACAAACATATTTCAAAGACTAACTCACAAGGTACCAGCCTTAGAATTTTTTGTTGAAAATTTTAAAATCTTGTCTCTGTTCTTACTGTGTTTTACTGTAAAATGTACTTTGTCTTATAAATAAATTTATAACTTAGTTTATATCTTGTTAGTTTCTTTTATGACAATTTTGATGCTGTTGATATTTTATAAATATGCTGTTTATTAATGGCTGCTTTTGATCAAACTTATCAGAAAGGCAATTATTCTGCATCCCACTATAGTGAAAATGAGACACATGTTGAAATTATTCTTCCTTAAACTACAAAAAGATGTAGATATTTTTTAAGATTTTAGTCAAAATCATGCAATAAATGGACACTGAGACATAAAAAAATAGAACAACTGTATGGTCTAAAATTACTAAGCTCACAAAGAAAGTTAATATCATAAACACATTAGATCAGTCTAGCACAAAGTAATTCTTTGTATTCAATAAAAGGTTCTTATTTAATAACAGAGTCACTGTCTGTTTTTTAATAAACAAAAGAGCACATAAAGAGCCTGTTGCACAGGCTGTATAAAGGATTAGTCTACAAAGACTATTTTGCCTTACCTATCTTACAGCCAGATAAAGTCAAGAATGTTTCTTAACTGGTGGAATCTGCATTCGGTCAATGGTCTTGAAGAGGTAATGTAGCCCATATAATTCTGATTACAATTAAAGTTGCCTATTAGGAAACTCCAGTTTCTAGTGTAGGAAATCAAGCTTTGTCATAATGATATTATCCATGGAAAGGGTGTTTTGCTCTCAGTATTTTATATCATGGCATGATAGAATGGCTTAGGTTGGAAGGACCTCAAAGACTACCTAGTTCCAACTATCCTGCTAAGGGTAACGACACCAGCTACTAGATTAAGTTGCTCAGGACCCCCATCCAACATTTCAGTAGTTACTTTTAATTTCTTTCCAGGCACTTACTTTATGCCCCTTTTTTTTTTTTCCCCACCAAACTCTATGTGTATTTGTTTTACTCCACTATTGCATTACAAATATGTGAAACACCCTTCTGAATTTACACATAGAATAGTATTTAATTAATGCATTCAATTCAGAAAATTATTGTATTTTTAACTTTTGCCAGTGAACTATATTGGCTTAACCAAAGCAGCATGGATAGATACCTTTCTTCTCCTACAGATTCCTAGATTAGGTGTGGACTGATTCAGCAATATAGTAGTCCAGCACTGATGAAAATTATTACTATCCTCTCACTTCTACCAAGCAGATATCTTTCGTGCTTCAGTAATTCTCTGCTGCTCTCTCAGACACATAGGAAGGCCAGAAAAGAGTACAAAATGGCCTAAGCAAAAGATTCAATATGGTCTTTGATACCCACAGTGAAAGAATTTTGAAAAGCAAAACCTCATTAAGAAGTGCAGCAAGAGCATGATTCAACTGTTTTGACAAGTCATACCACCTCACATCAAAGGCACTCTGGTCTTTTGAGGTTGACTTGTCAAAATGAATTTAAAAATGGCTTTTCTGAGAAGTTACCAAAGGTTTGTAATGGCAGAACTGAGATAAATGTTTTTGATGCAGCTGGTCATGATTTTTCCTAATGTTTCCTACTTTGAAACCTCTACTGCATTTTCTAGCCAATTATACATATAGTTATATATATATAAATGTTCATGAATCTCTCTTCATCTTAGTGTAAGAAGTGACAAAACCCTGAAAAGACAAATTTCCAGCTCAAGGAGGCTGAGATTTGTCTAATTTCATATCCATGCACAGTATCTGAATCAGCTGAAATGTAGACTATTCGGGAATAGAAATCTGTAACATCTCCACAGACAGAACTTTTACTGAGGAGATAAAAGTGCTCAGTTCTGGATGCTTTCTTTTCTTTGTTCATCTTCCTTTCTAAACAGTGATATATAATTATTAATACTATTATCATAATTTCAACAGTTTTGGTGGGATACACAATGAAGAACAATTCAGCTAATTCAGAGAATTACATGATACTTTTCTCTATAGAAATTTTGCTATAAACTCTTGGCAAGTAAGAGAAAGTTAAAAAAAATCATTAATTTGAAGTCATCCAACAAAATAGGACAATGAGCACCAAGAAGTAAGACTGATAAATATCTTTGGTTAAAAGTACTTAAAAAGTTTAAGTTAGCTGTACAGTATCCTGAATATTCAGCACTTATGGCAGAGTTATCATTTTGGGCCTTTGTGAATATGGATTTGGAAATTTGGCTGAAGAAGAGAAGCCATTCCTGACCGAACCGTTCAGGCTCAGCCACAACCAGAGCTTTAAAACAATTACTTGATTTCCAGCCTTTATTTGTCTGAACTAGACTCCTTTGTGACATAAAAAATTATTTTTTAGTTTTATGAACTATTCCTTGCTTAGACAGAAACACAATCAAACTCTGAAATGGTAGTTCTAAAATCTGGTTTGGAAATTAATTTTGTTCTGAATAGCATAGAGCATTTTAACAAAAACTAGATGGTCCCAATCACTGACTGAAACTTTTATCAGCTACTTAAGAACAGCATTTGATATCTTTTTACCAGTAACTTCATAATGATTTCAACTATATTTTATTAGAAATAGACGAATGAGAAAGTGTTCTTCACTCTCAGTGTGGAAATATCAGCCTACAGATTTATTTCAGTTGAAAGACAATGGTATAAATGAGAAGTTTTCATGCCAGAAGAAATTAGTGGAGTGTTGGGTATCAAGACTAGAGAAACATGATTATTTGTACTGAAGTCTGCAGAAGTGTTGGCACTTTGCTTTTTTTTTTTTTTTTTTTAAATTGTGTGCAGTGTTTAGGTGTCCAAATATTGACTTAGAAATCTATTTGAAAATCTCAGGCTTGTTAACCATGGTTTATGTGTTTAGGGATCAATTCACCTACATGTAATTGTCTACAGCCATTTAAACTGTTTCAGGGTAGCCTACTTGATCTCCAGCAGTCAGGCAGGTTTCTCCTGTATACAATTTGCCATATCTCTCAGCTTGCAGGGAGTGTCACCATACCTTAGATATCACAAATAAAGTTTTATTGCTTTTATCATTTGTGGGTAGCTGAATCAAGTCAGATCTTTGAAAATAAAGATAGCATCCTTGCAAACATCTACATGTAAATGCTTATATATATACATTTATATTAGTGTAATTTTTTTTTGTCATGTTTAAACATTTTTTTTATGCTGTTCTGAATTTCTTATTCTCAGACAAAGAAAAAAAATATGGTTGTGGCTGGTGATCAAAATTGTTCTTTAGGCTCAGCTGCTTTGAGCATAACAGCAATTTAGACACTGTAGATACTCACAGGTTAACCCCTACATGTGGATTCCTTAATACTGATTTCATCTGTAGATATCTGATACTTGTAAAGGAAGTTGAATGTATTAGGGTTGTATCCAAAGAAATAGTTGCAAAAAAAAAGTGTATTTGCTTCAGTATCTCTCATAGAGAAGTATGGATTCTTCTGGGTACTTCAGGCAGAGCACAAGTATGTCTATCAGGCATACCAAAATGTTCTTATGCATCAGTGACATATTTAGTATTATTATGGTACTTCCTTATTCATCAGCATCCATACCAATGAAGTGTAATGGTAAATGCACATTTAAATAGCTCTAAATTCACTGAGTGCTTAGGACAGTAAAAACTTCCGAATGAGTAATTGCTTCACACAGACAGCTTTCACATCCTAAATTGCTTGGTGGTTGGACTTTAAAATAGCCTGTGCTTCTATTAGTTAATCTCCAGGCACCATAGGAAAGGCAACAACTTGCAAAAGGATTCATATAAGAAACGAATGCAGCATGGTATTAGTGGGAAAGAACAATCAGAACTTTTTCCTCCTGGGAACCATTATAAAGAGTAGAACGAAACAAGTTTTTTGCCTGAAAATAGTTACAAACACAACATATTTTTTGTTAAACCACATTTTTGTCATTTAAAGTTTAAAGTACTTTTCAGAAGTTTTCCATGATTTTCCAACGTATCCTCACAATACATTCTGATAAAGAAAATCAACATACAGTGCTTGGGGATTATAATTTTTTTACTTGCAGATAAATATGTTACTATTAGTGTGGACAAGACTTTTCTTCAATATATCAAGATCCTTGAATCTGAGGCAGTACTTTTTCAAAAATCTGTATCTAAAACATGATGTTATATTCCTATCTGCAACACATTTAATATTTGATCTCTACTGTATTGCAGATGCAAAATTAATTCTGAACATGAGCTTCTGTTGATAGATTTTTTTATGTGAAATTCATTGAATATCAGATCAAAGACTGACTGTAATTTTCCATATTGTTTGTACNTCAAAGAATGAAAATATCAGTTACAGAAAGAAATCTCTTCCTTTCTATTCAGGTGGGCAAAGCTCTAAGTACGATGTGAGTTTTGTAATAATATTAAAACTATCTCTTTGTTCACTATATAAAAATAAAATTATTTAAAAATATTATATTTTTCTTTTTTCTGTTGGCTGATGTTAGATAAAAAGATACATACTCCTTGTTTATATTTCTGCAGTTCTGAGCATTTGTTTTATTAACATTTTTACTTGTTTGGACTTTCTTAGGTTATATTCAGTTGGAGGTCGGGATGGAAGTTCATGTTTGAGTTCAATGGAATATTATGATCCTCACACAAATAAATGGAATATGTGTGCTCCTATGTGTAAGAGAAGAGGAGGTGTAGGAGTGGCTACATGTGATGGGTTTCTTTATGCAGTTGGAGGCCATGATGCTCCTGCTTCTAACCATTGTTCTCGACTGCTGGACTATGTAGAAAGGTATCCAACTGTACATGCATTTTTAAAATCCAAAATGTTGACTGGTAGCATAATTTTCTTAGGTTTGTGATAGTAAAGTTAAGCAGATGTTTTTACTCTAAGAAATGTCTAACTTGAAAAATTCTATAAAGGTCTGTAAAAGACAATTTCTTTGAAATTTATTTTCTTTCCTTATTATTCACAGTATTATTATATATTATCATGAGCACAAAAGTGCACTCTTTTCACATCTCATATAAGTAATCTGTTTTTTTAAGGCACTATAATACACATTACAGAGTTATAAACTAGAGTTTGTAGAGATAAAATTTTTCCCATGAAATAATTTTGTAACACAAAATTGTGTTTAGAAGTATTTTTTAACTCTAAAAACATAGCTAAGCAAAGAAGAAATAAACAACTGCTTAAGTAATGGATATTCACAGTACACTATATGGCTTCCTTTGGCAACATTGCCACTTTTCAATGTGTTGATATAAGCCTTATGCACTGTATTTATAGTACCCTGAATTTTTCAAGTAGATATTCTGCAAAGTCAAGAATATCTAGTAGGGCGGTACAGCACAGCTGAAGTGATTATAGCATTCCATTTAAAGGTATTCTCCAAATGTTTCATGATGGTTTGACTTTTTTCTGTTTCTATATGGTATAAAATAGAGTATATCTGAGTAGTTGGTTTATCTTACTGTGCAAGTAAGATAGGTGCTGGGAGAGATTTATCTATTTTTTTTTTAAGGGGTTAAACTTTAGTTATATGTCAGTTATTGCTTCTGGTGAATCTGGCTTGGCATCCAACATTTATTCAAAAAATTGTAAGTTAAAACTTACTCCTTGTGTTATCCATATGATTTTGCTCAGTCTTAGACTCATTGCCATCTCTACTGTATGTAAGCAAAGATCATGGATGGCCAAATGCTTTACTTTTCATCTCCAATAGGTGGACAGTTAATCAGAGAAATCCCAGGATGTCTGTACTTACAGGGCCTGTCTTTGTGCACTTCCATTTATAAGGAACAATAACGAGCATTTATAAGGAACAATAACGAAATAAATTTATATTAAGACTACTAGTGACAGTATTTGTAAGTGCGAGATCTTCAACTACTTGTGTTTATTTGTACTCATAAGGGAGCTCTTCTTTAATTTTTCTTTCTCTGAGAAGAAAACCCTTCTGGTGTTGAAGGTGAACCACATTCCATCACATTTGTCTTTCTCAGGAAAGGCTGTAACAATGAGCTAAACCACATATCCTTGTGCTGTGTTATGTAATGGTACTGGAATGATGTTATGCAATGTTCCTCATCTAGATATTTTTCCACTGATAGCAAAAACTATGGATAATGTACTTCATGAATAGTAAGCTTCAAGACTAAAAGTGGGGACTAAAACCTAAGCATTTGTAAGACTTAGCTTACACAGAGTGGATGTGAATTAATTGGCAGACTCCACTAAAATGTGAAAAAACTCTTATGGCCCTTCTGGTGATTGATTTAGTGATGTCTGGTTTTTTATTCAAAAATGATGCATCATTTTCAAAAAATAAAAATATCTCAGTAACTTTGGAAAACAAAGATTAATAAGTGATGACGAGGCCTATTATAGTAAGTTAATATATATCTGAATATTTTACTTTCTGTAAATATCTAAGGCATGTTTTTTAACTAAGCCTCATTTAAGAATGAGTCTCTGCTTCAGTCATTTTGTCATTCTGATACAGCCATGTACTTTATTCAAATACCAATTTACTCCTGGAAGACTGTCAAACCAGACATAATAGTTTAAAATTTATTTTTGAGATTATGCAAATATAGTGGCAGCAGATACATGGTTTTTAAATGCTACTGCTAAAATCCTGCTCAATCATAGTCAGTACTCCCAGTTTAATCTCTTCTAAGGATGACACAATTCTAAAGGATTTTCTATGGATTCAGGCATTCTGAAATAAAATAATAGTTATGTTTGTCTCCTCTTTACAAGCTGGCAAAGTGCAATATTCTATTCCTTTTTAAAGGTAAAACACCTAGTTCCTTTTTAAGAATTAACACAATTTCAAGATCTTTTGGCAGATTTCATAAAGTCACTTTCTTTTTCAAATATTACTCAAAACCTGATGGATGCTAA